>JAUJPP010000003.1:31369235-31735891 GCA_030562195.1 Nipponacmea schrenckii | reverse complement strand
GACCGGAAGTTACGTAATTACGTCATTTGAGGCTAAACCGGAAGTAAAATTTTTTTTTTTCACATATTTTCAAAAATTATAATCATATCGCCTATCAACTGGTAAAGTTTCAAAATTTTACCATTTATATTAAAGGAGAAATCACGGTCTGAAATTTTTGCCGATGACCCTTGAATATTGAATTGCAAATCGTGGGTAAAATATTTAACCTAATTGCATAAAACCTATAATTGTTAGTTGACAAATACATTGAAGTTTTCAAATCTGAAAATCCGGTCAAAATCGAACTGAAAATAAACTTGCTGAAGCAAAAAAAACTCAACTTCCGGTTCTCACTTCCTGTCAGAGATAGAACTTCCTTTTTTGTTTTATTTGATAATAGAAATCATTCTAAGATCAACTGTAGATTTAGAATTTCTGCACCTTTTACCAGTTTTTCTGCAAACTCATCCAAGAATTACAAAAAAAAAAAAAAAAAAAAAAAAATAAAATAATCCGAACGATTACAATACGTTTTCGCCAAAGTCGAAATACGTAACTAGAACCGTTAGACGGTACCAAGGCAGTGCGCGTCCCTTCTATTGAATGGGTGAAACGTTGCATTTATAATATCCAATTCCATAATAACAACTAGACCTGTTTGTAACAATTGTGCAGCTTCCGAGATATTTAGAATTTGTTATATCTCCTGGCTGTCATTTAAAATAGAACGTAACCACGCCTACTCAGTATAATGACTTGTTTTGATTGGTTGAGATACTTAAACTGGAAATGTCAAAATTTGTCTTGACCAAACGATAAGAAATTAACACAATTTGACTTTTTGCCCTGTTACATTATCTTCTTAACTCTTCTTGTAACATTTAAATCTGTTTAATTAGTGTGTAAAAAAAAAACGTCGAAAAAACAAATTTGTGGTCTAAGGGACATAACACCTTATTTGAGATTACAAATTGATCTCGGATTAAATTAACTTTCCAGATCGTTGATACTTTTAATTTGTTTCTTTATTTATTTTTCAATCTTAATTTAGGTGTAGTAGGAACATTAAATCCTGCAATTTGTGGCTCGTTGCCATGGTATAACATAGAGCCATCAAATTAACAGCGCGGCTTTACATCTTTAAGAGAGTATTTTATAGAGTTGCGTCCCTTATACCACTAGTCCTCTCAACTGTACATTTTTTTTTGCTTAAGAGAATATCATTTAAAATTCTAAAGGTTGTCATTTCCTTCCAAATATTCCATATCATACATCTCCCACAACGAGAAATGAACATTCATTCCTTTTATTTAAGATATATAATATCTTTGAATCATTTTAACTGAATTAATTTTTAATCGTAAAAAAATCATTATCAAAATAACAATTCAAAAATCGGTTTCCATATATATTTCGGCAATAGATTCTATATACATGTACATCAAAATAACACAAATTGAATTATCTTCCGAGACCCTATTTCGATTTAAAGAAAAATACACACAGTTAGTATAGAAGAAATTACAAAATTTGCAAATTTAAAACGTGCAATTTTGATCAAAAATCAAGTGTTATACACCATTGGAAAGAATAACTAGACCTGTTTGTAACAGTTCTGCAGCTTTCGAGCTATTTAGAATTTGTTGGTCTCCTGGCTGTCATTTAAGGATAGAATGTAGATTGATCTTGTGATTATTGGGAGAGATGATTTATTCATGATTTTAACACGTGACATTTGAGCTTGTTAATAGACTGGCAATCATTAAGGTTTGTGATGTAAAAATATCTGGGCTTAACCACGCCCACAAAGTCCATTGACTTGTTTTGGAAACTTCAACTGGAAATGTCAAAATTTGTGAATTGACCGTTTTATAGGAAAAATTCGCAATTTTTAAATGCCGATAAACCGAAAGTTTACATTTTGCTATAAAGCTTAATATGTCATTGGATAGAACGTATCACATATGTACAGGTATAAAGATCGCCAAAGGTCACAATATACACCTTCGAAGTTTTTATAATTTTTAATCGTAATTAAATCAAAATCAAATTAAAAATTCAAAAATCAGTTTCCATATAAATTTCGGCAATCGGGTTATAGATTCTATATACATGTCCATCAAAATAACACATATTGACTGATCCTCCGAGACCCTATTTCGATTGAAAGAAAAATGCACACAGTGATGTAAAATATCTGGGCTTAACCACGCCCACAAAGTCTAATGACTTGTTTTGATTGGTTCGAATACTTTAACTGGAAATGTCAAAATTTGTGTCTTGACCAAAAGATAAGAAATTAACAAAATCAGACTTTATGACCTGTTGCATTTATATCTGTTTAATTAGAGTGTAATTTTATTCTTAAACTTTTCGCAATTTTTATTTATACATATTGATTTATATATTGCTTGAAAGCTGGGAATCTGCACATTATAAATCTGTTCGAATTTTGTTTTTAAGTTAAATAGAACTAAATATAAAAAAAATATGAATGTTAAAATCGCTTATTTTCTACTAGGCGTATTTCATCAGTTTTCGGTCTATAGCTAAAATAAAGATATTGTTAGAAAGCTGATAAAAATCACATCACAATAATGTCAATTAAAATGTTGCTTAGAGTCTTGTTCATGAGATATAACTATCTGAAGATACGAGAAATATGCAAATTACCAATTTTTGGATCCCTATTAATCCAAATGTTCTTTATTAAAATTAGAAATCAAGGTATCATATGAACCTTTAGCCAATGAAGATGATTGTGCAGAAAAATAAAGGATGCATATTAGTAAGTTAGTCCTCTTCGTTCCTTGCGGAGAATAGGGCTGCTACAGACGTTCTCCATCTCACTCTGTTATGAGCTGTTCTTTTTGCTTCATTCCAGGTCTTGCCAATCCTTCCTAGCTCTTTCAGTCTTATTCTTTTCAAGCTATGTAAAGGTCGTCCTTGTCTTCTATGCCCTTGGGGATTCCAGTCCAGTGCCTCTCGGGTGATGTTGTTTTGAGATCAAAAGGATGCATATGGTAGAGTTCAAAAGTTATGAACTTTCAAACGGAAGTCAGTTTTGAAAAACTTTGGCAGGACCTGGTCCAAAGACAAATTTGAAATTGAAAAATATGCCACTAGAGGACCTAGATAATTATCCAAATTGTATTTTAAAATAAGTCTGAAAAAAATAGGATTAAAAATGGCAGACGAGTAGTATTTTTCCAATAATTTGCATATTTCAAGATGGCGATCAAACGGTTAGGAATTTGCATATACGGTATACATACAAAATGAAGATATTGATGGTACTAATTCTGTGGAATAAAAAAATTGCAAGTTTGTGCAAAAATTTAATCCGAAAATTCCGATTTCTGTGATTTTCTACATTTTTTGGTCATTTTCGGACGTTTCCGGCTAATTTCGGAAAATGTTTTATCGGAATCTTTAATGATAATTTTTTGTCTACTCATCTACCAATTTTTGTGAAAAAATAAGACGTAAATTAAAAAAAAACACGTGCTTTTTCATAAATCACGCACAATTAATATAGAACTAAGAACAAAATTTTCAAATATTAAAAAGCGCAATTTTGATCAAAATATAAAGTGTTATACACCATTGGAAAGAATAAATTACGCGTAATAAGGACATAAAAGAAATTTTGACGTATGTAAATTAGGTCACGTGACAGAGCTCTTCGAAGTTAAAAAGTGCAATTTTCAAATGGCTGTAAAACCGGAAGTTGACATTGCACAACACAAATGAAGACATCAATGGATAGATCTCGACAAGGGCAACAACTTTTGTGCAGGTCACATGGTCACCAAAGGTCAAGGTCACGCTATATGAGCGTTGGAAAATTAGGCACTGAGTGAAAAAAAAGAACCGGAAATGAAAGGTAAGCTAAATCGAAATTCAAAATTCGGCTTCCTAAGAATTGTTAGCAATCGATTGAAGATTACATAGACATCAAAATTACAATTGTCCGATTAACCCCTAAGGCCCAATTTTTCACTTTACAAAAGTAAGTGGTTTAATGATGGCGACTGATCTGTTACTTCCGGTTCAATTTTTGTTAATTATAAAATCATTATGGGTTAATAGTAACTAATTGCAAAAAAAAAATTCAAATATCTTTAGAATTCCGGAAGTGAAAATTCGAAGTTTAGCGACGTATGACGCCGAAACCGAAAGTGATGTCGACATTTTGAAAACAGATTTTTCTTGACAAGAAAAATGTTTTTTTAACTGCAAATTTTGATTTCGATCTAATCAAAATTGCAAAAGTTAGAAAAAGTGTTAAATTTTAAAATTCAAAAGTCAGCAACAAAAGTAAAAATTTCAAAATTTTTAAACTGCTATTATGTAAATCTAAGTTATAAGTAGTAAATAAAAAAAGTCCGAACCAGATTGGATAAAAAAACGAGCCATGAGTTAGTAAACAATAATAAAATTTGTGACGTTCTACGTCTTTTCCCGGTAGAACAAAAATGCGTCATTTTACATTTAAACAACAACGAGCACTAGATTACGTTACAATATCACGCCAGATTGTGTAAGACATTTGCAGTTATGGCTGGGGAGCGTGACCAGAAAGAGACAAAAAAAAAAAAATAGTCATTTCGAAAACAAAGCAGTGCGTTCGAAGAACGCACTGCAATAAAATAAAATAATCCGAACGATTACAATACGTTTTCGCCAAAGTCGAAATACGTAATAAAATAATCCGAACGATTACAATACGTTTTCGCCAAAGTCGAAATACGTAATAATCCGAACGATTACAATACGTTTTCGACAAAGTCGAAATACGTAAAAAATAAAATAATCCGAACGATTACAATACGTTTTCGACCAAAGTCGAAATACGTAAAAATAAAATAATCCGAACGATTACAATACGTTTTCGCCAAAGTCGAAATACGTAAAAATGGATAGAGGGTCGTTTAATCTAAAAAAGATATCCGGATCGCCGAAACTCATATTTGTAAATCGCCCAAACGTAGAGAATAATACCCAATGCAATGTAGATTGTTTTATATATTAAATTCGCAATTTTCAGATGGCGATGAAACCAAAAGTAGATATCGTACAAAAAATATATATATAGCATTGGATAGACAATGTCGAAGCTATATACAAATCGAAAGGTCACTAATGGTTCAAGTTGTCTTAAGTCGCCAGGGTATAACATTGAGACACCACATAAATAGCGCGGCCCAACATTTTAAAATTTATATTGAATAGAGTTTCGTCTCTTAGACCATTATTCCAGTCACCTGTATATTATTGTTGCATAATTATAAAAGATAAAATTTAAAATTCTAAAGGTTGTAATTTCGTTCCAAATATTCAATATTTACATCACCCACAACAGGAAAAACATATATAACAACTTTGAATCATTTTAACTGGATGTAGAACGATTAAACTAAAAAATAATTTCAGATCGCTGAAACTTATATCTTGTAGATCGCCCAAATGCAACACATTAAACAGATTGTTTTATAGGGAAAATTCGCAATTTTCAAATGGCGATAAAAGCGGAAGTATACATCTTACAATAAAGCTTTATATATCATTGGATAGAACTTCCCGAGAGCTATCATATTTGTACAGGTCAAAAATTCGTCGAAGTTCAACGTCACAATATACGACCCTTCAAAGTTTTTAAAAATTTTAATCGTTAAAAAATCAAAATCAAAATCAAAATTCAAAAATCGGTTTCCATATATATTTCGGCAATCGGTTATAGATTCTATATACATCAAAATAACACAAATCGAATTATCCCCCGAGACCCTATTTCGATTTAAAGAAAAACACGCACAGTTAGTATAGAAGAAATTACAAAATTTTGAAATTTTTAAACGCGCAATTTTGACTAAAATACTAAGTTTGATATATTAATGGGAAGATGACATTAAGCGTAAAAGGAATATGGAAGAAATTCTGTCCTATGTAAATTAGGTCACGTGATAGAGCTCTTTAAAGTTAAAATTCGTGATTTTCAATTGGCTGCAAAACCGGAAGTGAACATCGGACAACAAAAGTGAAGATACCATTGGGCAGATTTAATCAAGGGCAATAACTTTTGTTCAGGTCACAAGGTCACTAGAGGTCAATATGGCGAAATATGACCTTTAAAAGTTTATAATAATAATAATAATAAACTCTTTATTTTACATGGGTCAGAATTAGGCCCAATACACAAGGACATGGTCCTGTCTCACATTCAGCCCATGGGGCAATACATTGGGGAAAAAAAAAAAGAAAAAAAAAAAGAAAAAAAAAAAGAAAATAAAATCGAAAATACATAATATGTCAATATACAATTCGTCTGAAATACTAAAAATACACAAGTACATGTGTATCAAATGGACAGATATATGTTTCGGCGATCAAGTACATGACCACAAATAAATATACAATACTCCACGTACAATTTGTTTAAAATACACAAGTACATGTGCATGAATGGACAGATTTTCAACCTACAATTTGTTTATAAAATGGATGTAATATATAGTTCCCGCGGCCATGCACACGACCGCAAAAAATCACGTATTATTTCAACGTACAATTTATTTTCAAATACACAATTACATGTGTAAATAATGGACAGATTTATCTTCCGGTGATCAAGTACATGACAGCAAAAACCATATATCATTTCAATGTACAATTAGTTTTGAAATACACAAGTACATGTGTATAAAATGGACAGATTCATCATTCTGCGATCAAGTACATGACCACAAAAACCAAGGGATAGACAAGTACATCTGCATGAGACGATCAGACATCAAAACATACATATAAAAAAAAAAAAAAAAAAAAAAAAAAAAAAAAAAAAAAAAAAAAAAAGAATTGCCAAAGCGTCAGTGCATGTGCTGCGAGCGGGCTACCCAACCCTACTCCATTTTATGTTCTTATTTTCTATGGAGGGGGAGGTAGGATTTGTCCATGCTCAAGACCAGCTTTAAGGATGTTTACTCATCCCCCGACAGTAGTAATTTAGATTTTCAAAATGGTTCAAGATAGGCCAAAATAGAATTGTTGGTGGTGATATACCTGTGGGAAAGGGAAAAATAAAATTAATAAATTACTTAAATCATTAAATCATGGAGAAACACAATTGTTAAGATAGCCATCAGCAAGTAATCCTATAGTTGGTGAAAAGAATACCCGTGTAATAGGAAGTATGCTTATGTTAATGAAAGATTACCAAGAATCATCCTTCGAAAAGTCTTAAAATCTGATGCTGATTTAATATTTTCGTCTAGACCATTCCATAAAATTGATCCTTTGTATTTAATACTTTGTTTAATCAAATTGATTCGTGGTTTTTGCACCACAAGTTTTGAATTTATGCTAGAATAAGGCGTCTGTTTATAGCTAAAGAGGCTTGAAAGGTAGGAAGGAGACAAGTTGTTCAGAATTTTATACATAAATTTATACGAATTAAAATTATGCCTGGTTTTAATGTCAAAAATATTAAGCCTTTTAAGATTCAGTGACAAATCAGTATTATACTTAGAACCAAGAATTAATCTAAAAGCAATTTTTTGTTGCCTGTGTAAAATATCGGCCGATGCAATGTCGTGCGAATCCCAAATAGTTGAACAATAATCCAAATATGGTTGAAAGTGACATTTATAAAAAATAGATCTATATTTTTCAGGCATGATCTTTCTTAACTGTCGCAGTTGAAATAACTTAGTATTTAAAATTTTAGCAACGAACTTTACGTGCGGAGTCCATGAGAGATTTTGATTCACAGTAACACCTAGTAATTTAAAGTTTTCAACTTGTTCAATAAATTGATTATTAAGTTCAATTGATAAATCTGATGAATATTTTCTTTTTTGAGAAGTTGTAATTAACATACATTTGGTCTTATTTTCATTTAAAATCATGACATTAAAGGAACACCAGTTTAAGATTGCATCAGTATCTTCTTGCAATTTTAATTGTATGTCAGTAACCGATTTACCAGAAGTATAAATCGTAGTATCATCCGCAAAAAGATCACAGTTAGAGTTAATATGCAATGGCAAATCATTAATATAAAGATTAAACAACAAGGGACCTAAAATTGATCCTTGTGGTACTCCATACTTTATACTTCGAGAAGACGAAAGAGTTCCATTGACGTAACAACGCTGAGTACGATTCGACAAGTAACAATTTATGAAGGTTATTAATGCATTCGAAAATTTGTATAGTTTTAGTTTTTCAATAATTATCTCATGGGAAATCAAATCAAATGCTTTTGTAAAATCAAAGAAAATAGAACCAACCATAAGATTATTATTTACTGCATCATAAACGTTTTCAATTATGTTAGTCAGAGCTGTTTGACAAGAACTATTAGACCTAAAACCAGATTGGTGCGAATACAATAACTTATTATTATTTAAGAAATTATTTATATGTTTTGAATAATGTCTTTCAAGTGGTTTAGATACACTAGTTTTGACTATTACTGAAAAATTTCAACCGGAAATAAAGGAAAAGCAAAGTCGAAATTCAAAAATCCCTTCCCATACTTTTTTTCGCAATCAATAGATGTTTTCAGAAAATTTTAAATTATGCAAATTAGATTTAACCCTGAGGCCCCATTTTGAGTTTTACAAAAGTAAATCATCTCAAGATGGCAGCTAATCCGTTACTTCCGGTTCGAATTTTTTTAATTTAGCATCATTTAATAGACAATTGTAGCTTATTGCAAAAGAAATTTTTTAAATATCTTCAATATTTCGGAAGTGCAAAATTCAACTTTTAAAGCAAATAACTTCAAAACCGGAAGTGATATCGAAATTTTGAAAATTAATCATAGTTCGCAATCAAACTGTCTATATATCTGCAAGTTTTCAAGTCGATCGAAAGAAAACTGTAGAAGTTAAAAAATGCTAAAAATTCAAAATTCAAAAAGTCAGCGACAAAGTTGGGAAATGTTTAATTCTCAAATTACTATCTTTTAGAACTAAGTTCAATGTAGTTATCTAAAAAAGAACGATCAACATTGAATCAAAAATAAAGCCTCAAATTGAAAAACAAAGAAAAACTATGGAATGCGCTACGTCATTTCCTGTTTTAAAAAAATGCATCAAAATACATTCATTAACATTACTTTCACGAGTACAAGAAGAAAATCGAAAGAGTGAATTCATAACATATGTAGTTTTGGCTGGGCGCTCTGGGAAGAATTCGAAAAAAAAAAAAAAAAAAAAAAAAAAAAAAAACATTTCGAAAACAAAGCAGTGCGTTCGATGAACGCACTGCAATAAAATAATCCGAACGATTACAATACGTTTTCGCCAAAGTCGAAATACGTAATAACCCTCTATTGAGCGCACATTACTCCTCACAACGAACGCTTATAGCTGAGAAAATTAGTTGCAGATACCGGCTATAGAAATTATATGTCTATGTGGGATTTTATAAAGACAGAATTCTTCGATATCATGGTTCAAGCTGCATTAGAAGTTTCAATACCAATGTTTGATGATGGAGATGAATTAAAATCGCCATTGAATTGTTTGAAACTAAAGTATGATATCCTGAGATTGACTAATTTTAAAGGAGCATTGTTAATAATTGGCCTATGTAGTTTTTACAAAGCGACAAAGTTGTCAACAAGCATCTTGTTAGTGAATTTACAACATGCTCCATGCATTTTTTTTTTTATGTTCTGAAATTTCTGCAGTCTTGTCATACAATAATAGATGCAATCAGGTAAGTTATCAAGGGATATTGTCAGCTATAATGGAACTTCTAATGAACATAAACTTTGAAAATTAATATCCAAAAAAAATAAGTAATTATCAATAAAGATCCATATGATTATTGAAAAACACTTAATAAATTGATTAAAGGTTTTTCAAAAATGACTTAGTTTTGCGAGTTTTCAAGATTTTAAGTGGTTATGTTACGTTATGTCACCAGGTTAGTACCCTGATGCATAGAGTTATAAATAGTTCTTATTATAACTCTATGATATATATACACTCATATTGACCTTTCTTGATAACTTTTTTATGTTCCATTTTATGTTCATGCTAAGACCTATTATCCTTTTAATATTATAACTACTGGTATATATTTCATCTGTTTTAACACTCAAGTCATTATCAAAAAATGGATTAATTTGAATTAAACGGATTGATTGCGAAGAGGTTCTCTACATGTTTCATGCATATATTTCATATTATGTAATTAGAGGGGAACTGCACAGATTAACAGTAGCTTCCAGTAGCTCTAGTGACAGCATAAACCACAAATGGCGGATTGAAAATTGAAATGGTGAAAATTGACGCTAAGCTCATAAAAAGTTTAGTTAACCTACAATCCCTTTAAGGAATTATTATATATAAGGTGGATCTTGCATTTTCAAAAAAGATGGAATTTTTAGTGGCACATCAGTACCAAAATGGTCTATATAGAAATATAATATTTCTTTTGTATGTAAATCATTATTCTTAAAGTCTGTATACCTATGCTTTCAGTTTGAGAAGCTATAGGTCACGAATGAAAGATTTGTCAAACGTAGACCAAAGTTTAGTTGGGAAACTGTCAATGTTAGAAAGACATCTACTGGAATCCCAGGATTTGATGATAGTACGTGGAAAGGTAAAAGCAAGCATATTTGTAATAATTTGTAAAAATATTTCAGAAGAAATAATCATAAAAAGTGTATTTTCTGTTTGGCTTGAAGATTTTTTTATCTTTACAGGAAGTAATGCAATTTTAAAGTTTAAAGGAATTATAAGCGGTTTTCTACTTGTATATCAGGGACACTAATAGATTCAATTTACGCCATTCCAATTTTCATTCTGATGTGTGTTGTTCTAGCAATTCCACTAAAGGTTTTATTACCCCACTGCATAGATATCAACATTAGCTTCCTCTAGTGACATCATTGAAATTGTGGAAATTGATGCTATCAATGTCCCTAAGGCACATTAACAACTTATATAACCTGTTCACAAATCCTTTAAAGCTGGACTATAATGATTGATGAATGATTCATAATTAAATTTTTCTTTCAGCATGGAAAACCTGTTCCTGTCATAATTCCTGATGATTGCAAGAAGCCTTTAGAATATATTGTAAATTCTGATAGTCGACAAAGAGCTGGAGTAAATAAAGGTAACAGATTTTTATTTCCAAATTCAGGTGAAGATAAGCATAATGTATAACATTCATTTATAATCTACATGGTAAAACTAATAAGTAAGCAGATGTCTTAAACTATATTATACTTATAATGTGGTCGTATATTGTCGCCATCTCTGTCCGTCCGTCCGTCGACAATTGTTTGTGAACGCGATAGAGACTACAGTTTTCATCGGATTTGAATGAAACTTGCGCGTCATTTATATTGATGAGATCTCGGAAAAAATTCGAAATTGTGAATTTTTCGATGAACGTTTTTTGATTTATTGCACTCAAAACGCGTCAAAATTTGCCTGTAAACGATAGACAAAACAGTTTTCATTGGATTGATGAGATCTTGGACAAGTTCAATATTGACAATTTTTCGATGAACTATATTTGAGTTATTGCCCTTGACTTAGCCCAAACACATAAAAATTAGTTAGTAAATGCAACAGAGACTAGGTTTCCTCTGATTTGAAAGAAATTAGTTTATATATTTATTATACTGTGTCAAAACAGAAAATATACTTTAAAGTGGGCGTATCTTGCCAGGCAACCGCTTGTCAAGCATAGATAGAAAACAAACTTACATGTATTCATTTAATAAGTGTTGTTTAATTTCATATTCAATAAATGGAGCCACCAGGAGTTATAATATATGCTCTGATCTAAATTTGAAGAACCTTGAGCACATTACAAGTGTCACAATGCGGAAGTACACTGCCACAGGTAATTTGTTATCACCCAAGAATGAACCCTATTGAAAATCAGTTAAATTGAAAAATATTTAGTATCAGTTATTGCCCTTGTTTTTGAAAACGCGTTCAATTTTTGGCTGATAAACACTCTACAAAGCACAAAATTTTGACGGATTTTGACAACACTTGCTGAAATTGTTTAATATCACCTAAGGATGAACCCAATTATAAAATAAAAAATATCGAACTATATTTAATATGAATTATTGCCCTTGTTCTATAAAATGTGTTTCGATTTTTGCCTCGTAAACACTCTACAATTCTTGAGCGATTTTGACAAAACTAGGCATGAGTATTTGTAATCACCTAAGGATAAACCCTATTGAAAATCAGATAAATCGAAAAATATTTACAATCAGTTATTGCCCTTTTTTTAAAAAACGCGTCAAACTTTTAACATAACTTGCTGAAATTGATAATTATCACCCAGGGATGAACACTGTCGAAAATAAGAAATATCACAAAATATTTTATATGAATTATTGCCCATGTTTTTTAAAAACGCGTTCGGTTTTTGGCTTGTAAACACTTTTCAAGGCACAATTCCATACAGATTCTGATGAATATTGTTGAAATTGTTTGTTATAACCCAAGAGTGAATTATTTTAATAATCAGAAATATTGTTATTAGGTATAATTCTTGAAAAACAACGCATGGAAATCAATTGCCACACAAATAAAAATATTAATTCATTGCCAAACAATGCCTTTCAAATCGTACACTATAACTAAAACCTTTGTATTAGTATCTACAGAACATAAATAATGATAATTTTAACGTTTTTTTTTTGGAAACATATATTTAAAGCTTCAAAAATATTTGAACCATGATTTTGGATAGTATGTCTAATTAGATCAATTGAGGACTAATAGCATTTAGATATAGAAAAAAAACCTTATTTATGGAGATAGTAGCAATGAAAAATGTTTAATTTCCTGGCGAATATGTATTTATTTGTATCCGGAAAGTGACACAATTAGATAGCAGGTATGTTAATGTCACAATTTATGAACCCTCATGTTTTAAACAATGGATTTTGAGAAATCTCAAAGGAACTTTTATGAGATTTTCTACGTTTATTAAATGTATCAATTTCCACCATTTCACTGTTCAGTCAGGGGGCAATAGTTCCCAATTACATGTTAAAATGTTACGTTTCAGTGCAATTTCAAGAACCATGAGCAAATTATAGGTTAAAATAAATGCCATTCAAAAAATTTATCAGCTTTTTAATAAGTATAGGAACTCTGAAAACTATTGGAGTGTTGGGAGTTAATCCTCCTAAACCTACATCTGACTATTGGCCTCCATCCTCGATAGCACAACCATCTGCACAATGCACATATTTGACTAATGACGCCCTACCAACACTATTGTCATCCTGATATTACACTATTGGATTGTAATTTAGATTTATATTAGCACATTAATAGTATGCAATATTTTTGATCAAAATCCTTGTTAATTATATGGAAAAATTTTCCTCTATGTATCTACAGTATATCCTTCTCACATTAAGTGCAAACCTTCAATAAGTGATCACAATAAAACCACCCCTATGAGTTTTCAATGTAGTTATCGACTGACAAGCGACCGCCTTCATTACGCGACCAGTGGCCATGTTTTTACACTTCCAATTGATAAAAATAATGTACTTGATAAATCAGAATTTGTTTTAAAAGAGAAAATTAAATAAAACTGTTGTTTTATTGTTGGTGTTTGTGTTAATTTTACCAACCTTCATAAGCAGAGTTCCAATTTGGAACATTTTTCTGCTGAAAATAAACTTGAAGAATTTTTCAGCCTCCATTGGATTTTTTAATGAAATTTAGAAAATATAACACCAACAAGCAAGGCGAAACTATAGGGATTCCATTTCAAATAATTTTGAGATTATATTGTACTTAAATCTTTATATTAATTCACAAATTGTCATTTCTATTCCATACAATATCAGACTACATAACACACACTACTGTAGAATTAGCACTATATACTCTGTTTGTAAATGCTTAGCCAACTTGCAAAACAAAAATCCTGGATAATTTCAATCCACATTCAATTGTCAGTTCTATATCTATGACACAGGTTTCTTTAAGCCTTTTGTTAATTCTCCATAAGGTGTGACAGGATGTTTTGTGTAGATATCATTATCTTTCTGGTACTCAACTGTCATATCACATAAACTCTAAAAAATAGAATATTCAATGTCCATTATTCAATCCTCATATTTTTCAATTAATTTGGATAAGGAACAATACAACTTAGAATGGACATACTAATAAATATCTCTAAGATGGGAAATAAGAGTATATATTTTCACAAGATAGACTTACCACAGGTTTCATGACTATAGAATAGAATCTCTATTTAAGACATATCCAAATTAATTATAGAACAAGCAGTTGCATAAATTTTCAGTTGTTAATCTGAGTCAATCGTACCAATATTATAACTTGTCCAAGATGCAGATTAAAACCGAATCATAGAATTTCATAAAATTCTGAAACAAACTCTTGTTTACAAGCCACATTTAACATAATTTTAGTGTATCATTAAAATCAGAAAAATATTATAGACACTGTATTCAAGTTTTGAGGCAATAATTACAAAAATAGAAAAATCCTCAAATTCAATACCCAATTGTGAAAGGCAAATATAGCACCACATTATAATGTTGGCGTATAAAAAGTTCAAGCTCATTAAAATACATTTCTCCAAATCAAGGGGGGAGATGTGGTGGCTCAGTGAGTTAAACGCTTATTCGCTAACCTCAGGGTCCAGGGTTCAATGCAGGAGATGAGCGTTCAGATTTCTCAGCCCGGTTTCCCCTTGTCAGTGACGTAGGTCGGAGGGACTGACATGGAAAAAGCGTCTAGTTATTCGGATGGGACAATAAACCGAGGCCTAGTGTGATACAGGCTGTGCACGTTAAAGATCCCTTGACAGCTGGAAATCGCAAAAAGAGCAGACCAATGCCGCTGTCCTGTCCTCATTGAACACTATGCATGACGTTGCCCATCTTCATTAGCCCATAAGGGCAAGAAGAGTAGGATGTATAACTAAATTCATTTCATTTTTTTTCCAAATAAAAGGGAGGAAACTGTTCACAATAATTGTTATATTATGGTAAGACTTAAAACTGTCAAGTCTTAAAACTGTTAAGTCTTATCATAATATAACAATTTTGTGAACAGTAATTATGTATAAGCTTAAGTTAAAAGTATATAGCATTGAATTTATTACTTCTCCACATAGAGATAAATAGACAGATTCAAGAGGGATTCAGTTGAATTAAGATCATTTTTGTCACTTAAAATATCTTTCTGTAAATTAGCATAAGAGTAAGAAAAAAAATTAGGAGCATATATTATATATCTTTAATACAGAACTCTTATTTATTTATACTCTTTGACTAATTTCATTCACAATAATTCGAAAAAGCCTGTATAATAGAATGTATCTTATAAACAATTCTTAGCTTTAGCCTTTTGAAATGCTTTCTTACCTGAAAAGTTCGAGGCTCATAGATAGCTAGTCGCTCTAACATAGTTCTATTTATTTGTACATCATTCTGAAAATATCAATATAAAGCAACATAGACATTTAAATATTAGCCCTAATGTTCCATACAGGGCCCATTTGTAAGCAATGAAAATCACTGTTGGCAGACCAGATAATCATTCACTTCTTTGAACTCTTTAGTTGGTTGTTAATAATTTCACCTTCCTTCAAAATCTGTGGTACATACTAGACAGGTTGCTGTTGGGAATGCCTCAAATGCAAAAAAATCAAACAAAATGTTAAAAATTTTCTTAGAGTTAAAAATCTCTTAAACATAGCACAACAATATAATTTTTGGTCCAGGACATACTGTATTTAGATACTGTATATGGTACACTGCTTCCTAAAAGTTGATTATTTTTTGTATACCACAAGTAAATATTTTCGTCAAGTAAACCTGACCATCTTGAAAACAATTTGCCAGAATGACCTCTAATGCTAGCAAATCAATTGTAATTTTCAGTTTTTCAGAGCTTCCTACAGCCCTGCTATTCAAAAACATCTGCATCAGTCAAATCATCACCTTGAGTTTGACTTGACTTAGACTATGATCATTTTAATATGAAGACCAAAGGTAAATTAAGCGAAGAGTAAAAGTGACCATTCTAGAAAATTACAATTAAAACATACCTCATTTAGTGTCCTTAAAAATTCTTTGTAAATTACACCATGTTCTGAGCAAGCAGCTTCCAAACGTGTTGTGTTTAACTAGCATAAATAAAAGTACAGTCTAGAGGTTTCAGTTTAAAACACATTTATGGTAATACTATATAGGGCCAACTGGTAAAAAATGCAAATTTACAATTACAATCTATGAATAGAAAAACATGAAAAATGAAAATGGGTAATGACTTAACATAAAATTTTATCAACTTATTTTACAAATCCAAATAATATGTATATCAGTATTTTGTGGTGTAGTTTAAAAACTTTGTCTATAATGAAAAGTTTTATCTCAGGAAATTATTTCGTTAAATATCGTAGGCTTAAAGTGGCCCAGACTTCATTTTTAGGGGTCATTTTGGGCCTTTGTTACATTTAAACAGTCCTCAGAAATACTCAAGCTCTAAGAAAATCGCAAAATACCTTGAAATATACCTCAAACAAAAAATTTCACTTTTCATTTGTCTCCAGTCAGTCTGAAAATTATGTGTCCTGTTGACAAAGTCTACAATTGAAAATGCGTTGTAGTCTATTTATATAGATGACCGCTATTGCACGACGGGAAGGATAACTCTTTGATTATCAAGACGAACCGTTTTCCAATATGGCGGGAAGTTCGTAATATCTTAAGACATTATGATTTTTCAAACACGGATAATTATGGATACACATGGATTTGAAGGCTCAAATTTCAAAGGTAAGCTCTGTAGACTATTTCTGATTAGCTAAGCAAAAGATTTCATGTTTTTGAGGCTGTCGGATGATTGTCCAAAACAAATCAAACCTGGGCCCCTTTAAAATAAAACTCCATGGTGGTAGCCTACTGGGTGCATTTAAAAAATATATACTCCAAATGAAAATATCACACTCACTTCCTGGAAGAATTCTTTTCTGGCAGGTCCTGAAAATGTTGAATTTCTTAATGCCCTCTCAACTGTTCTGATTTGAATCCTGAAGCAATTCCTTTTCCTACCATAGAAATGCTGGAATAGATTTAACAAATAGATTGAAAGATCCCTTCACAAATGTGAATAGCATGAAAACTAGTAGATTTTGCAGCTTCATTTTATGACTGTAATTCATGTCCACAACCTTTCAATTAAATGAAAATAAAATGAATCAATTTTTACGTTCTTCTGTACCTTTTGGGCTAATGGAGAAGAGCAATGCCATGCAGTGTGCAATGAAGGAAATTACAAGGACAGCAACATAAGCCTATTCTTTTTGCGATTTCCATCTGTTGCATGTCTTTCATACGCTACGGTACGAACACGAAGATGATTTTCCAAATGTAGTCTAGTGTGAGTTAATGTGGTATTAACCTTAAAGGGTTTCTATTATGGCTAAGGCTAGCAAATTGCTGTTGAACCATGGTAAGGTCCGCCATTCATGAAAATACAGTCTGTCTTAAATGGGCCACGGTACACAGAATAAAAGTGGTAGAAGCATTAGTATAATTGCAAAAGTGAAAGATACTTATGACAGCAATTCTCATTTTTTAATTATTTTAACAATACTTAAGTTAAAATATTTCACATTTGATATTGGGGCGATTCACCGCGAATTTGTATGCTAGTTGAATCTGTATGTCAAGTTCAGCTCTGTTATCAAAAATATCTTGTTTTCAGCACAAAATTAAAGATATCTCAAAAACTTATTATTATGGTCAAAAATTAAACTGTTTTGTATTTCTTACATGCTCTTCATTTTAATGAAAACAGTGGGCTATTTTCTTCTAAAACATCACCCGACGACTGATAGAAATACTTATTATAGGGCCTACAAATGAAAATAATTTGTAGGCCAACTGAACTTACCCATGCCAAACGCTTGTACATTTGTCTTTTCCATGAAATGTCATAACCCCCATAAGACGTTGGTACATTTCTAAAAACTTGCCGCGTAAAATGCATATTTCTTAAGTAAAGGTAGGCCTTGTATTTTTCAAAAATGAAACCAAACCAATTCACACATTCACGTATCAGGTCTACTTTTAGGTTCGCTGGGCAAAGTTATCTGCCCTTTTCGAAGTTAACTAACAGTATATCACCATATTATTAAATTCGACCTTTTTTTCCTAGTAAATCTAGATCTAGTCCTAGTAAGCTAAATAACTAGGACTAAATAAATTATTAAAAATTTATTGAGTGATTGGGTGTGTAGGCTCTTCTCGGGGAGCCCATCATTACTTCTAACAATAAAATTATTGCGACCTGAATTTCATAACAAAAATAATATGATGTTTCTTGTTTTAAAGGAAGATCGGGAATAGGTTTCTTCTGCGAATTTTTAAATTAAGAGGTGAATAATTGTAGATTTGAACTAAATCATTTTACTGTCTATAGGTCTTCTAGACACGGAGCGAATGGCCGTCGTCCGTCGCAGAAGGTCCGTCGTATGTCGCCCGTCGAGGCTACCTAACACCCTGGGTAATAGGAAATAAATTGTCGATAAAAAACTAAAAACGAAATTATTTTATTTTTTACCAAAATGTCAAAATGTTATTCGAGTACAATACAAAAACATGATGAATTATACTTTATTGACAAAAAAACTTAGATTTTGGGATTTATTGAATATGTGACGCTTCACGCTAAACCGATCACTTCATAAACATTCCGGAGCTTCATAGAATCTATTAAGTTTTATAAAGCATTTGGTGCAAATAACACGTCGAGGAATAGCATGTATAATATCTGCCGCACAAGGGATGGTATAGAAAATATCTGTCGCACGACGAGGGATGGTAAAATAATATTCGTCGCACTTCGAGGAACTGTATAAATCATATCCGTGGCACATCGGAGAACACCGTATTAATTATAACCGTCTCACGTCGATGAACTGAATAATTAATATCCGTTGCACTTCGAGGAACTGCATAACGAGGGATAACAATCGCACGTAACTTTTCAAGGGAAATCCATCGCCCGTCAAGAAATATTCGTCGCCTGTCAAAATTCGATAGTATTAATTCCAATAAAAAAAAAACCTTAATTGATAACTTTAATTTGAAATGCTGTTGACGAATATGTGTGTATTCTTTGTCAGAAAGGATTGAAACTGAAATAAACTTTGAATGGAGAAGCAAAGAGCGTTTAATCTTTCTTAATTTTTTATCGTTTAAAGTTGTTTTTCGGTTTTAGACTTTTACAAATGCATATTGTCTTAATTTTATATTATTGTATCTCATGTAAAGCGCCTTAGGGTATTTTATTTATTGTAATTAATAAAGAAAACTCATTCTAGATTATTGTTTGTTTCATGATATCCCCCCCCCCCCCAAAAAAAATAATTGATTTTTTTTCATTTCTGCAACTCGATAATGTCTGCAAGAACAATGTCAACTGCCAATTGATAGTCCTACTGTCGCCACTTACGGAGTTCTACAAAGATCTAAATTGAATTTTATCAGCCGAAAGGGAAACAAATTAATAATAATAATTATAATAATAATTATAATATGGCACTGAGTTGCTCTGTCATATCTGGTATTCACAAGTGAATAAGTGTGTCTTAAGACGAGTTTTGGATATGTCCACTGAATTTACATCTTTAACAGTTTTGGTAGATTGTTCCATAGCACAGGTGCTGCGACTGAAAAAGCGCGATCTCCCGAGTAAGCTCGCAAAGTTTTAGGCACAACAAGATCTTTTCTAGTTGTTGAACGTGTACACAACCCTCCTTTTTTACTTTCTATCAAATCACTAAATTGGAGCAAGGCCATGTATACACTATACGTGAGAAGAAGTATTTTGTATTGAATTCGTCTGTTTATTGGAAGCCAATGAAGAGTCTGTAGGAATGGTACAATGTGGTCATATGGTCTTGTTTTAGTAATGAGTCTTGCAGCAGTATTTTGTATTTTTTGCAAACTTCAAAGAGTGGTTGCTGGTAGGTCGTACAGTAAAGAGTTACAATAAGTCAAATGTGAGGTGACCAGGGAGTTCACTAGTAGCCTAGTTGTGTCAGTATCAAGATATTTTCTAATTCTACCGATTTGGAAAAGCTGAAAGTTACAGGATTTTGATATGGCAGCAATTTGTTTTGTCATGTTCATGGAATCATTGAAGATGATTTCCAGATTACGTACTGATGAAACAGGTTCGATTTCTTCAGATCCGACAGAAATATTGGTTGTTGCAATTGTTGATAAACAGTTCTTTGACCCAATGGTAATAAATTCTGTTTTGTCCGAGTTCAATTTTAAAAAGTTATCATGCATCCATAATCGTATGCTGTTAATGCACAATTCAAGCTGTGCATGTTTTATCGGAATGTCACACGGCGGTTCAACTAGGTAGTTTGTTCCTGTAACCCTTGATCGAGATTAGTTCTCATCATGCCAATAGAAGCAGTTTCTACATCATCTACTATCAAACCTAGGGTTAGAAGTGTACAACGCGAGCGAAAGTTATTGGATCAACCAACAGACTGACACAAATGGACTCAACATTCAACACGACAACCAAATAATTCCTTTTGTAACCATTTTTTAATTTTACAGCTACCGAAGTCTCCATAATAGTCAAACGCCATTACTCCACTCCTCATGCATACACAAAGCGTCTGTAGTCTAAAAAAGAAATCAAAATATTAGCTATTTTCTCATCGACTGTAGACTTGAACCATATAACAATGCTTATTTATCCAAAGAGTATTAACTTATTTATTCGCACTGCCGTCTAAAAAAATGTTCATTCCCCAAGATCGCTAAAAATCTGTGCATCGGGAGAGAAAAATGACTTTCTAGACTTAATGAGCTCCGATTTAATTAATTTTGATATCCCGATGGAGTAAAATTATTACTGAACGGAAAGAAGTCAAAGACATATGGCGCAGAATGGTTTATTACTGATAATTTAAGCTGATTGTGCAAGTGGTGAGGAAAGTAAACAAACTCGGACTAAGTAGGTTACGCTTGTCCGCTAACCTGAAAGTCCCGCGTTCAATCCCGGCAAAGGTCGAGATTAACCTTTGGATTTTTCAACCTGGTATCCCATTGTCAGTGATGCAGATCAGGGGGAATGACATGGCAAAGGCGTCTAGTCGCTCGGATGGGACATTAAACCGAGGCCCCGTGTGCTACAGGTTGTACACATTAAAGATCCATCGACAGTTGGAAAATTAAAAAGAGCAGGCTAATACCGCGGTGGACCGCGGTTAAGAATAGGTCCACCGTCCCCCAGGGCGTGTCGTAAAAGGCGACTGAATTGGGGCACCTCGTTTGCCGAGAGGTGCGACCAGTGTCGGTTTTGAATGGACTCCTGGTGGTTGAGGGTAACATACTTCCCAATACATCACTTTGGGCCAGGAGATTCCTAGTCGGGTGGCCCACATTGGTCAATTGGCTTGTGTTGAGCCTATGGGTCGGTGGTCAGAACGGATAAAAAAATGCTAATTACAGATTAAATGTACATGTATATCATTATCCTCCAATTCAATTCACCGACTCAGAAGCAGCGGCTAGGGTCAATTGGGTAAAAATAAAATTAAAAGTTCGGAATGTATTTGCTCGATCCAGAACTTTTATTCTTTTTTTATCTGAGTATATCTCCCGATTACCTCTAGGACGCAGGAGCTGCAGCCCCGCGCCGAGCCTGCGCGGAGGTCGTGGTCCGTGGTCTCGGGAGATGAAATCTCATACTATTCTTCATGGCTACATTAAACCCTAACCAAAAAAACAATAAACGTAGGCTAACCGAGGCAGAATTTACTGAATCATCAAGCTCCTCTCGTGATTCCTGGCCTCGGTTTCTTGTCATCAATAGTAGTGACCCTGAGAGGTCTTTGGCATCATTGTCACTATTTGCTATTGCCAAAGAAATAGCTGGTATGGCTAGTGAGCCCAAATCCATTAAAAAACTTCGTAATGGCCCTTATTACTTGAATGCCACCGTAAGATCCATTCTGAACTCATTTTAAAATCAACATCTTTAGTTAATATCCCTATTACTGTTTCACCTCATTTTTCTTTGAACTCCTCTACTAAAGGTGTTGTACGGCACACTGACCTTAGTGGTTGTTCTTTAAAGGAAATGAAGGAAGAATTAATAGAGATTGGAGTCACGAACGCCGATCGTATATCTATCCGTCGTGACGGCCAATTAATTCCAACAAATACATTCATTCTTCTCTTTGACAGACCCAATTTACCATCAGAAATAAAAGTAGGTTATTTAAATATTAAGGTATTGCCATTCATACCGAACCCTCTCTTATACCCACTGTTATAATTGTCAGCGCTTCGGACACGGAACTCGACAGCAAGGATTGTAGTGATACTCCTTGCTTTTGCAACTGTAATGGAAACCATGTCGCTTTTTCCAAGGACTGCCCTAATTGGAAATTGGAAAAGCACATCCAAAAAGTAAAGGTTGAAACAAAGGTTTCCTATCCCGAAGCGGAAGGCTGTAGAAGGGGAAATGATCTAGATGAAGCAGAAGACCCGATGGAAATATTTACCACTATCTTACAAGATGTATCGGGTCAGGCGATTCGAAGAACTCGGCAACTCCAAAACGATTCAATAAACCACGGTTTAATGAAGACTGTAAGACAGCACTGAAAGAAAGCAATCGTGCTTTACGACTACTTGAACTTGCTCCTTCCAATAACAACATGGCCTCTTTTCACATTGCACGGGCCAAGGTCGGACTATCCGCCAGGCAAAGAGGTCGTCATGGCAGGAGTACGTGTCAAAGATCAAAAGTCCCCACAACTTCCAAATCAGTCTGGGATAGGATTCGTAGGATCAAGGGTAAAGCAGATACAATATCTGTGAACTATCTAGAAGTAGATGACTCAGCGCTTAAACGGGGGATTGATGGCTCTCTGTACGTTGATGACTTTCAGATGTGTTACGGTTCTACAAACATGCAGATGATCGGGCGTCAGTTACAGCTTTGCTTTATATAATCTACAGCAATGGGCAACTGACAATGGATTTCGATTTTCGAAATGCGAGACGGTCTGCATGCATTTCTCAGTCTTACCTTTGACAGCAAGCTTTCCTTTCGTCCACACATTAAAATCCTCAAGACGAATGTCTGAAAGCTCTCAACATACTGAGAGTCTTATCCAACACTGACTGGGAAGCTGATCGCAAGGTCCTCCTCCGATTATATCGAGCTTTGGTTCGATCCAAGCTCGATTATAGGTGCCAGGTGTATGGTTCAACTCTTACCTCAAAGAGCTTGACACCATGCACAACCAAGGACTTAGAATCAGTTTAGGCGCATTTCGCACAACTCCAGTTGAAAGTCTGTACGTCGAGGCTAACGAACTCTCATTGCTCATTGTACGACAGACGTGACAGACTTTCACTGCAGTATGCTATTTAAATATCATCTTTGCTATACCATCCGGCTCAACGCCCTGTATTTAGTCCTTACTTTGAGCATTTGTACGAAGCCAAGCCTCGTGCAATTCGTTCTTTTGGAGTCCGCATTCAACCCCTTATGTCAGCGGCTGGTATGAGCCACGGCAGTATTGCGGACTTCATAATGACCACGACTCCACCGTGATCTATTGCTACATTTCAGATAGACTTTAGCCTATAGAGCAATAAGAAGTCGCAGACAAGCTCCATCGTCTAATTCTAAATTCCTTGAATTAAGGGCTTAATATTGGGATTGTGCTTCTTTCTATACAAATGGGTCTAAGGATGGTGATAAGGTGGCAGCCGCTACCGTGAAGCCATCCGAAGTCCTATCTGTATCTTTTCTACAAACAGCCTCTATCTTCGCAGCAGCCATTTTATAGGCACTCGAGTTCTTTCGGTCCTCATCATCATTTAAAAATGTATAATTATTCTGATTCTCTGTCCGCATTACAAGCTATTCATAACATCCAGCTTGTGCACCCAATAATCGGAGATATTTACAAGCCCTCTGGGCTGACATTGTCCTTTGTTGGCTCCCCAGTCATATTGATATACGGGGGAATGACCAGGCAGATGAGGCGGCTAAGGCTGCTTTGTCACTGCCGCCCCCCCCCCTTTTCCTTGCCTTACACCGACGGTGATAGGAACTTTATTTTGCAACGATGGTGGCAAAAATGGTATGCTGCAGATACAAACTAACTTCATGCCATCAAGCCTCTCTTGGGGGATTGACCATCCTCCTATTTTGCCAGCAGGAGAAATGAAGTCGTTTTGTGACGCTCTCGTCTTGGACATACTCACCTAACCAACTGTTATTTGACCCTCAACCAGTCTGTGAGCACTGACAGGTTCGCCTGACAGTGAAACACATTCTGATTGAGTGCACGCATCTCATACCTATAAGATCGCAGCACTACCGTGTTGGATCATTGTTTCAGCTCTTTGCGCAACCTTCTCTTTGCGAGAAGGTTGTTTCATTTTCAAAACAGACTAATTTGTATTTTAAATTTTATAATTGTTTGTTATAGTTTTGCTTTTTGCTACTTGTTTTCAATGCCCTTTGGGTTATTTCTGTGATATTGATTTTAACGTTGTTTTTTGTCACCGGTTACTATGAGAGCTTTTTTTGTTTTATTGTATTAATGCCTTTCTGGTTTTATTTTAGTTTTGTTTTAAATCGTATTCAGGTGCTATATTGTCCGCTTTGGTGCTGGTGCACCTTGATACATTCCATTTCATTTCATTTCTCAAAAAAATCTCTAATGTTTCCTGTAAATTCGACATTTTTTTCCAAGTGAAAACAATTGAAATAAACGTTAATTAAAGAATTGAAACAAAATTTATATTTTTCATGGGAGGTTATTTGGTAAAAATTATATGCAATGAAAAAAAAATGACTTCTTATATGATGTCTATCATAATATTATTGTATTAGTGTAAGAATATATGACAAGACACTAGGCAGTGTGATGTGACACTTTAAAGCGTGACGATATATTTCGTTTTCTATGTTTGTTGTTTATATTCTTTGAAATTTTCGGTAGCCTCGACGGACGACGGATTTCAAAATGGTGTCGACGTGTCTTGAAGAATCAATTGAGATGCGTTGCCTATCGACATAATGGGTTTTTGAATGTTGCCTAACTTCAGTCCGACTTGTGTGAGCGTCTATGTGTGTGAGTTTTGAATAAAAACAAGGTTGGAGACTAATTATGAATAATGTAAGAATATTTGCCGTATTATTTAACAATCCTTTGCAGCATAATAAATGTAAAATTATGTTCGGAAGAAGGGTTATGGATATTTAACTCATTAGTCGTATGATATCCGTTTGACCCTTTGCCCAAGGTGAAGGCCATTCAAAGGTCATTGTCTACATATTAATGATATTCAACTAGTAAAATCATTCTATACTATTTATTCACAGGTTTTGTGCAGGCTACTGAGTATACTGTAAACTGACAACATGTCTGAGGGAAAGTAAGTTTAATCATTTGTTTCTATGTACATACATATTACACAAAGTCTCTGATTTATTGTTCCGGTGTAATAAAAACAAGTTTCTCAAGCTGACTCAAGATTTTAAGATGCTTTTTTGTTGGAAACTTTTTGTTATGGTTAAAGTTTTAATTTATAGACTCTATCATATATATATATATATATATATATATATATATATATATATTTAGTATTTTTCACTTTATATTATTATATGATGTGAAATCATGTTTAAAAACTAGTTAGATTTATGGATTTGCATCAGTGTTTAAGTCATATTATCTAAATCGCTGCTGTATTTTCTCAGTGTTCATGTTCATTTCCTTTACATTTTTTGCCAACTATAGGTTTACTTACTATTAAAGGGATAATAGGTCTAAGCATG
Source organism: Nipponacmea schrenckii (assembly GCA_030562195.1). Lineage (NCBI taxonomy): Eukaryota > Metazoa > Mollusca > Gastropoda > Lottiidae > Nipponacmea > Nipponacmea schrenckii. Next base: position 31,710,005 of record JAUJPP010000003.1, on the reverse strand, counting down.
AAAATAAAATTTTAGTTCTCAAGAAAGGTCAATATGAGTGTATATTCATCAGGGAACTTACCTGTTGTCTTAAAGTAAGAGAATCACCGTAATCACTTTATTAAGCGTTTTTTAATAATCAAATGCATCTTTATGGATAATTACTTAGTTTTTGGGATATTTATTTATTATTTTATGTTATTTATGGTAGCAGGTATATGTACTGATGAATAGAGCTCTTACTGACCAAATTTAAAATTTTCAAATTTTATGTTCATTCTAAGACCTATTATCCCTTTAAGTATCTTTGCAGTTGTGTTTCACTTTGATTGAAGTTATACCACAAATTGTTTTACCAACAATTCAATTATGGCTTGATCTGGAATGATTTTTAAAAATCAAAATTTTTAATGTTGAAGTATGAGTAAATATTCTTAAAGCTAGTCTTGGGCATGGAAAAATAAGAACATTAAATGGAGTAGGGTTGGGTAGCGCACTCACAGCACTTGCATGACCTTTTGACTATTCATTTTTGGTCATGTACATGGGCTTGTGTATATGTGTACCGGTATTTCTTTTGGTGTCATGTAGGCCTACTTGATCGCAGGGCATTCAAATTTTGGGGTCCATTTGTTTTCTGCAAAGTGGTCTTTGGCAGATTTTTGAAAAATTAAGAAAATGAAGAACATTGTTTCTGCGATTAATGGTACAATTATTAAAAGAGGCTCCATAGCTAATTGTCTAGAAAAACATTGAACCTGTAATCATTATTCATTATTAAATTAGTGTACCGGTATTAATAAATCCTAAAAATTATGGACTATTCTACCATGGAAAGTATTCTATAGAAAGAAACTTGAAATTATTATAAAAATGACTTGCAATATATAATCATTTTCACCTGATGAACTGATACTAATTGACATAATGTTGTCTATAACATTATTCTCATTTCTATTCATAGTATTCAGTAAAGTTAAATGAAGGATATGAAAATGGGATTGATTGTGAATAATAATGAATTATTGTTGCTATTCTGAATATAAATTGATCAGATTATCTATTATATGTGATGTAGACCAGCATCAATAGTTATATATCAAGTGATTAGATTTATATGACAATACAGAGAGAATAATTTTGAAGAGACTTAATATTAACTTCTGGTTGATATGGAGGAGGAAGATGAATGTTGAAATAAGATAAGGATATGAAATAAAATTTTTATATCCTGCTACCAAGTCACATTACTTTTAACATAATATATCCTGTTTAAAGCAGGCATGACATGTGATGTATTATTGTTAGATAATAATAAACTCCTAGAATATTTATTACATTCAATGTGGTTTTTGCACTGTCATGAGCTCGCAAAAATAATGAATGAGTGACAATAAGCAGTCTTCAATCTATTCTAATAATTAATTACCAAAAGTCAAATGATTAAAAAACACTCATTTAAGATGGCTTTTCTTCAGGGCTATTGATTTGGCCCTATATGCCGGTCATGACCAGCAATCATGCCAAAATGACTGGTTGCAAATAGGCTTTGCCGGACATCAAGTATTGGTCAGTGAGGTTAAATAAAAAATAATTAAAAATTAAATTACCAAACAATTAGGTTTAGTCAATGAGACTCCTAACATTTTCTGTTAATTAATTTAGTTTATTAATGAATTACCAGTAAGAGGTGGTTAATTAACAATGAATTGACAATAATTAAATTAATCGACTGCTGTAAGCGCTTCTGTTAACAAACAATAGAAACAGTTGACACAATAATTGATCTGTGTTGAATGCCATCAAATTTTAATCGGTCATTATTCATTAATATTATTGTATCTTAAGTCTATTTTACGATAATTATCTTCCAATCATAAGTATCAACGTAAACATGATGCAGAAAATGTCAGCCAACACAAATACAGTTCTTGACGATGATAGTTTGCATTAAGAGTTCTTCATTTAACAGTTTTTATAAAGTTGACAGAAAGTTTAATAAAATGTCACTAGCAAGTTATTTACTATTGAATTTTACTATTCCTTGCAAAAATTTTATAATTATAATTATATAAGTTTTATTGTTTTTTCTGCTTACCTCTTGGATTTAAAACAGTTAGACAATTTGGGACGCCTGCGCAGGAAAAATTATACAGTTGTTTTTCTCAGTATTGGTTTCATTTAAAACACCATTTAAAACACTTCGTTTTTGAACCGAAAGTACACCGTCGGTCAAAGTTATCTTAAAATGGGTATTTGTAACTTGGACAAAAATATAACAATAATAATAAACTCTTCATTTTACATTAGGCCCAATACACAAGGACACGTGGTCCTGTCTAACATTCAGCCTATGGGGCAAAACATTGGGGAAAAAAAAGTCAAAATAAACAATATTTCAATATAAGCTTACAATTCGTCTAAAAATACACAAGTACATGTGCATCAAATGGACAGTTCTATATATTTCGGCGTTCAAGTACATGACCGTTATGAAGTATACAATACTTAAAGATGGCTTTTTTAAAAATTAATTAAATTAAATTTGTTTAATTAAATTTAGTTATTAAATTACTGTATATGTTTGATGATTGGATTGTTTTATTATTGTGATGTGATGTATGACTATTAGTTCCGAAAGTTTGTGTTCCAATTATGATGAATATCACCAAACATTCATGGCATTATATAGTTTACTGTTGGATACTATTTGAATTGTAGCAACATCACACTTTCAAACTCCCAGAAAGGATATGAATTTTTTTTTCATATGTACAAATTTTATAGTACATGTATTTGAAATTCTCTTTGAAATTTTTAAAAAATCCCATTTCCAACCAATTTCCTTTATGGTGATTTATGTATTATTTTCAGGGCTGATATAGCTTTAATAGGGTTGGCTGTCATGGGACAGAATCTGATTTTGAACATGAATGATCATGGTTTCACGGTAAGAAAAATTTGTCTTAATCTATGTATGTTTAATGCAAGGTCAATATTGACTTATGTTGGTAAATAAAACAAGAATACCGTAACAAGGATTATTATATCCAATAGAAATAATATTAAAATTTACTGACCTATGAGCTTACAATTGGGTCTCAGCCAATCTTCAGCACTAGAATCTGTGCTATACCAAGAAAGTGTTATCCCAATAACAAAAATGATATTGCAATACCACTTTCTAAATGACATTGTATCATCTCAATCTTACATAATTTGATAGATTGTCTTCACTTCTTGTATGTTTTCTTTAAATGCTTGGAGTTCTGATAGTGAAAGGAGACATCTTATTTATTAAATGTTTCCATAGTTTTAAGATGTTCTTCCAAGTTACATGATTTACACCTTAAAATATTTACTTACCCAGATCTACTTATACCTCTAAATAGCATCATAAACTTTTCTAAATAAACTTTTATAAACTAGGTATTAAAATCAGATCAAGCTTTATCAACTTGAATTTTGAGTAGAATGTAGTTTAGTTTTAATTCAATTTATCTCATTTCAGGTGGTAGCCTACAACAGAACAGTAGAAAAAGTTGAAAAATTCTTACAGAATGAAGCCAAGGGGACAAAAGTTATTGGTGCCAAGTCTGTAGAAGAAATGGTCAGGTTATTAAAGAAACCCAGAAGAGTTATGTTGTTAGTAAAAGCTGGAAAACCAGTTGATGACTTCATTGATCAGTTGGTGAGTTAAAAAATGAGGCTTGGCCTGACAAATCACAAAAATAACAACTAATATTGGGCCAGTGGTATTTCAGGGGTCTATTTCAGACTTAAATAAATGTAGTTAGTTTCAGAAGTAATAAAAATGTACAGGTGTCACATAATTCCATCAAATATACCGTCAACTATGAATTTTCCTTGTATTTCTATGTATCAATGTCATAGAGGTACATGTATACAACCATTGTTCTAGTAGTCTTTATTCAATTATAGAATTAGATTCTTTCAATAGTTTTCGGAATATTACTAATAATATTAAAAGTCTATGTTCATCCATTTATTGATAACAAAGGGCCTATTTTGTATAAATGACCTTTCTGGTGAGAGGGTTTTTGTTACTTTTTCTTGGAAACATAATTCTTTTTTTACTTATTGGCTAACATCCTGAAAGATCAATTTTGTCAAACTTATTGCAATGTGTGCTGAACCTTAGTAACCTGTGGATTTACTAATGTGATTTTTCCGTGTAAGGTCAAAGTGCTGACATGAAAAAAATTGTCTTGTTATTCAGATAGGACAATAAACCATGGCTCGGAATGTGGGAGCCGCGGTGGCTCAGCGTGTAAGGTGTTTGCCCACTAACCTGAGAGTCCACGGCTCAATCTTGGCAAAGGTTGAGATGAACTTTAAGATTCATCAACCTGGTTTTCCCCTGTCAGGGATGAAAGTCAGAGAGGATCTGGTTGTTCAGATGGGACAATAACCTGATATCCTGTGTGCTACAGGATGTGCACATTAAGATACCTTGACAGCAAGAAGACAAATGCTGCTGTCCTGGCCAAATTTTCCTCATTACAACATGCATGGTGTTGCCCCTCTTCATTACCGGTAGCCCTTTTAGTGCTGAAGACTGGGACATAAAACTCCATTCATTTTATTTCATTTGCAATTGGCTGTGCAAATTTTACGCTTATGGCGTTTCCTTTCTTTATTAGCCAATTACCTGCAGAAAGCAGGACATAGAACTCCATATATGCTATCTACTTGTTTATAAGAATAAGGATAAATGAATTGTATTTTTTTCATAGGTTCCATATCTAGAGAAAGGTGATATTATAATAGATGGCGGCAACTCTGAATATACAGATACAAATGTAAGTCTGTTTTGATTTTAGATATTTAAACAATATTCTTACGGTCAGTCATATGAATTTTCTATAAGAGATGCTGATCCTACAAAACCATAAGCATCAATTTGGAATTATATTCTAATCTTGGTGATATCACTTGGTTTATTACTGTTAAAAATCTTCAATTTGATATTTTTAGATATTTGCCCAAAATAATTTTTTATGAAAACAAAATGTAAGCTATTAATTAGGTTTTACTTTGTAATTTAACTAGCATAATAAATTATGGTTCATTTGATGAGAAATATTTTATGATTGGATTTTCTATTTTATGATTTGATTTTAGCTTGAACAAGTTAAAATCTAATTAAACTTCAAAGAAACTAAAACAAACCTGACCTTGCTAAAATCATTGAACTAAACTTTATTTATAAAATCCTGTCAGGGACTGTGACTTTCCTGTAAGAGAATAGTGTAGTATGTTTAGAATGGATTTGTATTTTGATTTGATAAACATATAATTGCTTGTTGGTAGGGTTGGGGCCCCAACTTGGGTGTATTGGTTCTAGTGCATATCACAATATTTCATAAGTTTGATTTTCATTAGTTTTGAAACAAAAGTTTTGTAAGAAAATCATAAATATCTCTAAAAAACAACGCGGCCATGAAATTATATGTTTAAAATATCAAGTTATTTGTTAAAAGTGTATTGTTATCTAGATAAACATAGATGATATATTATGATCACTACCATATAAAACCATAAGGAGAAATTTCCGTATTTTTTATTAGGTGATATTACTAATAATATAAATTCCTAGACTGGTATTTATCATTATTATACCAGTATGATGGAATAATTGTTAATCCTGTTCAGGCTTTCTCTGTTAGGTCATATATTCTGTACCATTTCCATGTTTTGTCACTTTCATTTCTTACTTTGAACATGATCTACTCTGATACATTTCCTAACTGTCTTTTTACCAATTTTGAATCCTTTTGGATTTATTGTTTGTATCATAATTAAATACTAATTATTATTTAATTAGTGGACTTAGTTTGGTATCAAATAAACAAAAGAATCCCCAGTAAGTTATTTTGAAAAATATCTACCCTACCCCTGTATCTATTCCTTTGGTTTTAAAGTTTTGAAGAATATTTTCGTTGATTAGATTGTGTTTGAAATACTTGAAATTATGATTTGGTGATGTTCCCCTGCATATTTCTTAATACAAAGGTTATTAAACTGGACCATCATAATATAGGTGGTGGTGTTGTCCATGTATGTCTACATACAGACATGGGGAAGTATCCAAATTGTATCAAAAACCATTCATGACCTGTGTTATAAGTGCATCAATAAATATTTGTACTCTGTTACCCAAACACTAAGACAACATGTTGAGTTTATGCCTGGTTGAAATATTTAATGATATGAAAGAGACAGCTTGTATATGAATTTATAGCTTCATAAATTTATATTGTTTTATTTGTAATATGTTATATAATGCACATAAGTAAAGGACAATACATCAGAAGTTGAAACTTCAATAATAAAAAAAATGAGAAAATGAAAAAACTAAGATTTTGATCTATAAAAAAACCAATTCAATTATCTGAACCATAAAAGTTAAAAAGTTGTTTGTAAGCAATACAATACAGACTTTCTGTGGGTGATTCAAGTTAAATATACTGGTACTTGACTTTATCCCTCGTAGACAAAATTTGATGTGTTTATTGATGAAATGTCAAATGAGTTCTCAAGTCTGACACATATAATAGACTGGAGCCTGGTTAACATTGTTTTGTTTTATGTGTTTTCTGAGAATAATTAATAATAAGTTATTATATTTTAGAGAAGATGTAGGAGTTTATCTGGCAAAGGATTATTGTTTATTGGAAGTGGTGTTAGTGGAGGAGAAGACGGGGCCAGATATGGACCTTCACTTATGCCGGGGGGCAATCCAGAAGCCTGGTATGTACTTTGATGTACTAACTTGTTTACACAAAAGATTTTATATCTTCCGAAAAACATGCCTTGTATTTCTATCTGTGAATTGATAATGCTTGCCAATGGTTAACTTCATGAACATAAAATATCATCTTCATGATGATTTTGCACGATACCTAAACCAACTATTTGTTGGTATTCAACAATGACACTATTCATTTATCTGAACTCTTAGTAACAGTGTATCAGTCATGGCATTTCAAATCCTTTTTTTTCCAGGCCAGCTATAAAAGAAATATTTCAGTCCATATCAGCTAAAGTTGGTCAAGATGCATGTTGTGATTGGGTAATAACACATTTGAATTTTCCTGCTCAGCCTTCGCTATTTTAAAACTCTCCAGTGATCAAAGTTATAGATGTACAAACTCACCCAATGATTGAGTCACTTCAATTATTTCTGTTTTGATTCAGTTTCTGTAAGCTTATTCTATTGTACTTATGATTAATGAACTTATTGAATAGCTGGTCTGAGAGACTAGTAGATAATGTCTAATTATAATATTTGTTTTTCTATGAATAAACTTGGACCAATAGACAATTTAAATTGTCCTTACGACAGACTACACAAGGTTGAACCCTATTAAAAATATCAAATATGTCTATGTCCTATGAAATGGTTTGAAGGCACAATTTTTGATAGATTATGATGAAATTTGCTGAAAAGGTCCATCATACCTAAGTATGAGTTAGTCTTTATATTTTAAAAATTATTCAATTATTAATCAATTTCATAAAAGTAAGATATGAACTGTGTGTGGGTGTGTCTTAATACTTCAAGCTCTTGGTATGCTATAGGAGATTGTTAGTTTGAGCAAGGTAAATAGAAAAAGCAGGTCACAATGAGTCTGTTAGCAAATAGAAGATAGATTAAGATTAATCCAAATCAAAATAAATATTTTTCCAGGTAGGAGAAGAAGGAGCAGGCCATTTTGTTAAAATGGTACATAATGGTATTGAGTATGGTGACATGCAGTTATGTTGTGAAGCCTATCATTTAATGAAAGATGCACTAGACATGACACATCCAGAAATGACCAAGGTAAGAGATTGTATGGAAATATTTGCATATATAATGTATTGTAATCAGACACCTGTGGTTCCTGCAATTCCATAAAACTGAGTTTTTGACGTTATTAATCACAAAATCTTTATCACATAAGGGTCTTTTGCATAATTGATGTTAAGAAATGCTTAGTTTTAGTGAAAGTGGTTGTAAAAACAATATATAATTGAAATACCGAAAGCACAGTCCGAGGAAAAGATTCAGTACCACCAATAACAGTTATATGCAAAAAAAATAGTGAGAAGGAGGGGAAAAAAAAAATATATATTTTCTGAAACTGATTGATACATTGAAATTAATGGAATTGCAGGATCAACAAACGGCTATCAGTCTCCCTGAAACTCTTAACCCATTTAGAAAACCTCTTTACAATCCCTTTTATAATTAATATTATTACCTAATTGCATGGCAAATTATCTCATCAACTTTAAAATTCCTTTCTAGGCCTTTGATGATTGGAATAAAGGAGAATTGGAATCATTTTTGATAGAAATAACAAGAGATATATTACAATTTAAAGATAAAGAGGGGGGGTATTTAGTTGAGAAAATAAGAGATACTGCAGGACAGGTAAGGATTTTAGGATGTCAATGACATTTTGTATTGCCAAGCTTTTGTTTCTAAATAATTGTTTCAGAGATATGAAATTAATTTATATTGACTTAGCCTAGATATTATATAAGAAATAGATGCTATTCAGGTGGCAAGATCAATCATACTATACATATTAAAGGGATAATAGGCGTTAGAATACACTCGCCCTACAGCTTATATTTGTGTTCAATATTGACTATTAGTTAAATAAGTATGCATCCCACACTAAAAGCGTCTGGTAAATCAACGCTAAAACATAATTGTGGAATTCAACAGTAGGGGTCAAGGACGCGTGAAAACCCACGTGTTAGAGTTACTTCCCTTTATATTTACACGATTTGAAAATCGCTTGATGGATGGCTCAAGCGTATTATGATTAACTACTTTATTTTGGGGATTTATCGGATTTTAGAGGGATTTTGATGTATAGGTAAGTCCACTGATGGATATATATTGTTATTGTCCAAATTTGAGTGAACTTAAAATTTTATGTTCGTTCTAATGCCTATTATCCCTATTGATGTCTTGAAGAAAATTGTGTTTGTGTTACTAGCAATATTGATAAGGTGTTAATAACAATACAATTTGTGATTGCTTAATAATAATTTTACTGGCTGGTTTTAATCAGTTAAAATCCGGTTAAAGGCAGATGGTTTTCATCACCTTATCATGACATCTTAGGCACCATGCACATTCCTCATATGATCTCTATTGTGGGTTAAATTACATAGAACATCGTGCATGTAAGCGGTATATGGGATTTACTAAGTTTGCTGAAACAAATTTATACAGAATATAAAGTAAAACATTGCAAATTTGCTTTTAAAGGGAAAATAGCCGTTAAAAGAAACATGAAATTTTAATTTCACTCAAACCTGACAAATAACAGTATATATCCATCAGTGGACTTAGCTGGCGTCATCACAATACATCAAAATCCTTCTATAATTCGATAAATCCATGAATGCTTAATACATTCATAAAGCGATTTTCAAATTGTAATTATAAAGGGAAGTAACTATAACATATAGATTTCCCGCAAGGTTATTTTAGCGCTGATTTCCCAGAAGCTTTTATATCCAAACAGAATAAAATCATCGCTTGCTCACTTTTTTGACAAAATCAGAATGAAGTTTTATTCTCGCTTTTTGAGTGTGGGATGCATAGCTATTTAACCAATAGTCAATATTAAACACAAATATTAGACGTCAGACGAGTGTTTTCTAACGGCTATTATCCCTTTAACATGCAGCCACAGGAAATTTCCGTTACAAATGTGCAATATTTATTTCCAATACTGGGTAACATATTTCATAGAATTTACAAGTGAATTTCTTTTTTAGAAAGGCACTGGCAAATGGACTGCTATATCTTCACTAGAATTTGGTGTTCCTGTAACATTAATAGGTATGTAGATTGTTCTCATTCTTTAGATTAGTGTGACACAGCCAATTCCCTTGACAGAAAAGAGCTATATTTTACGAGGATAATGATTTAGGTTGAACGTTAAGGATCCTTTCTTCCATCTGGTCCTTGGCCAAACCACTTGACATAGATCTTTCCTAGATTATCCATACCAAATTACAGTTAGGTCGACTGGAATTATGAGTGAAGATGACCTATTCAAGGTCATCAAGACTTCTAACATAACTAAAATAGATAAGGTCAAGGTTACACAATAAAGTAATGATTTGTATATTGTAAATGATTTGTATTTTCTTTTCATTTTTTTTTACTCCTTTTTTGACAGGAGAAGCAGTATTTGCTAGATGTTTATCTTCATTAAAAGAAGAAAGAATTCAGGCATCAAAACATATCAGTGGACCAAAACAAACTAAATATAATGGTGATAAACAAAGCTTTGTTGAAGATATCAGAAAGGTTTGTCTGTTTTATTGGTCTGCTGAGTGTTTATGTATTGGAGTAATTTAAACAAAATTTACAAGCGGATGCATTCAAATTAAAGTTACCAAATATTACCACATGCTTACTTCCATTCATCTTTATTTCTTAGTCATATGGTTTAATACCACCTACAGTAAGTAGCCTATATCCTGCTCACACGACCACCTTTATTAAGAGCCCACCTTCAATAAGCGAACACAATAAAGTCCCCCCTGCGAGTTTTCAATGTAATTAACGAATGATAAGTGACCATGTATTTACACTTACAATAGGTAAACGTCAATGCAGGGCTCGAAATGTCCGCCTGTCAAGTAAAATAATGGAAAACACAAAAGTTTCTCGTTTTTAAATGTCATGTTGAAATAAGTGCAACGGTTGTTTAGGCCATACTGACTGGGGGGTAAATTTGATAATCATACCATACAAAATAGTTTCAGGGATATATGACCATTAAAATTTAGGTATGGGGACAGGCAAGAAATGTGACAGGTGAAAAAAAATATTACCTGTCGCAAGCTTAGATTTCGAGCCCTGCGTCAATGGTATAATTATACAAATAAGCTTAATATGTCTAAGTTTAATCTCAGTTCTGCATTTTGCATCGGGAAGTTTTAATTCCAAAACAACTATTGTTAAAACCAATATAAATGCTTTAACTTACAGGCCCTTTATGCATCAAAAATAGTATCATATGCACAAGGATTTATGTTAATGAGAGAAGCAGCTCAAGAGTTTAATTGGAAATTAAACTTTGGCAGTATAGCTTTAATGTGGAGAGGTGGATGTATTATAAGAAGGTGACTTTGACTTTTAGATTTCGTTTATATCAGGATTTATTGTATACACCAAATAATACACCCATGGTCTCTGTTTATTTGTTGCAGTTCATTTTTTTTAGCAAAATTGTTTCTTGTGCATAGATGATTGGTAATAAGAACAACTTAAAATTATACTAAGGACAGTGAACTATACTGTTCACAGTGAAAAATGTATTTTTCTCAAAATTAAAAAGTGTGTGATATGATGGCATATATCTGAATTGTTGTATTATTTTATTTTGCAGTGTTTTCTTGGGAAATATTAAACAAGCCTATGATAAGAATCCAGAGCTCAGTAACTTACTGTTGGATGAATTCTTCATGAAAGAAGTTCAAAAATGTCAGGTAAAAGATTTGAGTTGCTTACAGATTCCAAGACATTCAATTCCACATGGATTTTAAATATACTTTCATATGTTCATTGTAAAGTTGTTGGTCTTTTTGAGACAGAAGGTAAGTCAGGATCACTGAGTTTGTTTAATAAATATAACATTAACATAACTACATGTTATTAGTGCAGGTATATCCATTCAAGTCACAAGAAATATCATTATAAGCAATATGTACTTTCAGGAATCTTGGAGAAAGGTTGTTGCAACTGCTGTAACATTAGGTATTCCAACTCCAGCGTTTAGTACGGCTCTGGCATTCTTTGATGGTTATCGCAGTGAACGGCTTCCAGCTAATCTTATTCAGGTAAAATTTCTTTTATATATTTATGTACTTTTTAGCTTTTATTAGTTTCAGTGAACATGTATTGTTGTCTCAATTTGATTTTTAACATGATGGTGATGATGAAAATTTGCAGGTTTCTTATTAGTGAAAATGACTTGTTAAACTTGAAGAAACTACCAGAGTTATGTTTGAGTTTTTTTAACAGATATGTATTTGAGGTTCTTGTTATTGAAACAACAGAGATATGATCGAATTGTGTTATTGATTCGATAATCTCATTATATATATTTCAGGCTCAGCGTGATTATTTTGGTGCTCATACATATGAACTATTATCTAAACCTGGTGAATTCGTCCATAATAATTGGACAGGACATGGTGGTTCAGTATCTTCTTCTACATACCAAGTTTAAAAATTATTGTATGTTAATGATAATCTCTTCTTTATATCTACCTTTAATATAAAAACCATGTACTGAAACTCATCAAAACTAAAAAAAATTGTTATACTACCAAATTTCCATAAGAGGGGAACACAAAATGTATTGTCTTCTTGTTTGGGCGAGTGGTTTTCTTCAGAAACACTTGAGTAGTCTTTTTATTACTATGCCTTGAATTTAAGGCTCATTGATGGTGGTTGATCAAATTCCTGTTACTTCAAGAAGTAGATTTCCTGCGACTTAAATTAAGATTAAAAAAAATTAATTAGCAAATGGTTGCACTGGCTTTTGGCTTATCAATAATCATTTTTTATGCTTTTACATTCAATTTGATAGCAAATGAAAAATGTTGGTATCTTGCTAGATGAACTATCTCAGTTTCTGAATAATGCAATCTCAATACTATAGGATTGGCAGAAAAATATACCTTAATAGTCACAAAAAAATTCAATTGTTAAGTTTTGTTAATTATGGATATTATATTGGCGTCTCCCATGTTCCACGGTCACCAATTGCTTGTAAACACTACAAAATGCTTAACATATTTAATGAGTTATTGGCCTTTATCATTAAAACAGATTGAAGTTTGTTAACACTCTGGTGGGCATAACTCTTGTTCAAATATTTATATTAAATGGAATCAGCCAATGTCCGTTTATCAACATACTGGTCAATTTATTTGATTTGCGATAGATTTGTAATATATACTGTAATTTATCTGTCATCCACAGCACAACAAAATTACAGTTTGCATCTAATTTATATGAAAATTCATTCTGATTTACCGGTAAACTAATTATGATGATTAGTTATTCCAACTGACTAAATCATTATCCTCCAATAAATTATGTTTTGTTTGTATATTCTATAGTTTTATGGCTTTTGGTACTTGAAGAACAATGTTATTATATTATACAATATATAGACCTTTGTGTCAATGTTTTAGGTCTTATGTTTGTTATGTAGCGTGGCAAAGTTTAATAAACTATTTTTATGATTATTGTCTGTATTTCTCCTTTGTACTTAGATCTACTCAGTATTGCATTGAAATAAAATTTACAGTTGGATACTAGTTGAATAGTACTTAGTGTAGTAGTTTTGACATCAACAAAACAGCGTTAAAAAAATGTCCGGCTGGGAAAAAAATAAATCAACAGCCCTGATCTACTGTATTATTCTCAAACATTCAAAACAAAAGATCTGTCTTATTTTGAGATGTCAAGCTATTACAAAAGTTCACCTTATCATAAATGCAAAAAACTTTTTTCTTGTATCACCAAGGTTTGTAAATCACAATCCAATCAAATTCAAAATTCAAAAAAAAGTGGCCATTGATGTCAAGGTATGAGGCAGTTTGAAAAAGTTAACATTGTATTTTCACTTACACCATCTTCACTATCAATACAAAATATGACAACTATATTGTCCACCACTTATAAACAGTTTAATTGACATTGTTTATTGAATCTGAATACAATGGATGCCAATTCCTAAAAATCAAGCTTTCAATAAAAAGAGGTATAAAAAGATATTCCTAATTAAATAAATAATTCACCTATTAGAATATAAAATATTTATTAATCATTAAAGTAGTAGTATCAAAACAAGTGGGTGCCAATAAGATTATACTCAAAACTATATGAAACTTTCACACCAAACTGTGTCCCTGAACGTTTTTTCAACAATTTTAACCCAATCTGAAAGTTTACATAAACTGTATGGTTTGTTACTTTTTCCTTTAGGTGTAAGAAAACAACTGTACATTTTAAGCAAAATAAATGCATAATTGAATTTGTCTCTTACATTATGATATCCACTGCAGTGTGGTTTAATAGCTTTTGTGTGAATTCCAGTTTACTTCAATAGTTTCAAATTATACTTGATACTTCATTAGGATACCTAGCTCCTATTGCAAAGTATTTTAGGTTGTGTCAGCAGCAGGGAATGAACTTTAGTCTAGCTCTATACGTTTCAGTATTTCAATGCTGTTACCGGTAAAAACAATGAAGGAGTTAAGTATTAAAAAAATAATTAATACAATTCTTTCAAAAGTCAGTACATGTTTATCAATAATATTTAATATGATTTATTCACCAGTTTAATATACCGGTATCAATAATATTTAAAACCATTCATTCTGCAGTTACTACCCAGCATTATAATTCATGACAACCAATTAGCAGATTCTAATTTCAGGATGTTTCATTAAGAGATATACCAATTCCATTTTCCCTCATCTTCATCATCATCACCAGGTTGAGCTCGTAGTGAATTCACCTTTCTCCAGATTCTCCTGTTGAAAGAAATTATTAAACAATATTATTTAAAATTGACATGATAAAGAAGAAAGAACTTCCTTCTTAGATACTAGTAATTGCTAGTTTCCAAAAAGTCATTCTTATACACCAATATGTTATGTCATAAATCAATTCAACGATATATCATGCCAGCACTAATAAGTAATGTTTTTTGCTGACATCCACAGATAATATGTAAAATCTAACCTTGCATCCTTTTCACTAGTATCGGCATCTGTAATTGCTTCTTTAAGATCAAATTCCATATCATTAATACTTTTCTCAAAATATTCATTTTGTTTTAGTAACTTCTGTACTTCAATCTATAATCAAAACATTAGAAATTGGTCAAGATAGGGATTTTTATACGTCCACATGAAAATGTGGACGTATATTGCCATCACCCCTGTCCGTTCGTCAACAATTCCTTGTGTACGCGATACAGGCCCGAGTTTTTATCCGATTTGAATGAAACTTGGTATGTGTATTCATCTTGATAATATCTCGGACAAGTTCGAAAATGGCACGATTCCAGATGTCGGTTTATGAGTTATGGCCCTTGATTAAATGAAAAAATGTTAAAATGTACTTGTGTATGCAATAGAAGCTATAGTTTTCATCCGATATGAATGAAATTTGGTATGTGTATTCATCTTGATAATATCTCGCCAGACGTCGGTTTATGAGTTATGGCCCTTGATTAAATGAATAAACGTTAAAATTTACTTGTGTATGCAATAAAAGCTGTAGTTTTTATCCGATTTGAATGAACCTTGTGTATTCATCTTAATAACATCTCGGACAAGTTCAAAAATGGTGCGATTTCAGATGTCGGTTTATGAGTTATTGCCCTTGATTAAATGAAAAAAGCATGGAATATTCTGTTTGCTGAAGTGGGCGTATGTTACCTTGCCTGGCAAGCTATCTTTATTACTAAAGATCACGGTATTTTCTAAATTGCTGCAAATGTGCACACTTCAAATTTAACATTATCATGCATTCTGGACTCATTTCCTTCAATAATTGCGCTATCAATGTTGCCGCTCTGTCAACTTTCAGACTGAAGACAGTAGACTATAAGTATAGTGACCTACTTATTGTTGATTGGCTATTCTCTCAGGCCTTGCTATTTTTAGTATCAGTGCATTAGCGTAATGTTAATATGTTATGTATTTATGCATCAATTTAGTGTCTTAAGTTATATTAATAAATATTAAAACATATACTCCAGTTGATTTCATTATAAGGAATGACCTGGAAATATTTTCATGTTATAGATATATGAGCAGAAAAAAACCTGTGAACTCGTATATATAAACTGACATGCAGATTTATACAGTGTACACAGTTTTTTCTGTTTATACATCCATGAACTGATAATATATTTGCTAATTAAACCAATGGGAATAATGACTACAGTAAAACCTGTACTCAGAGACTATATTCTCATAAAACAAGCTCTATAATGATTTCCCTTACCTCTGTCTCTTTAATACATTGTTCTAAATGTGTACAAACAGATAATGGTACATGGTCTTCACGTAAATTAGCATGTAATTTATTCAATGCATCCATTTTCTCTAATATTAAGGCTTTGGTATGTTGTAACTCTTCTGATAATTCTGCTGGAGGTTCATCATTTCGCACACTAATCGTCTTTGGTATGGGTTCTATAAAACATAGAGATGACCTCAAATTTGAGTGAGGTGATCTTGCCTCACAATTAACTATATAAGTCCAACATCCAGTTGGTTTGTAACTTCAACAAAGCGTGCTGTGTATCGATAATCATGCTACAATACTGTATTGCAATACAAGTGTCTCAAAATATATATGTATTGATATACAAGGTTCACAAAAATTTATATTGCAATACAAGGGTCACAAAATATATGTATTACAATACAAGGGTCACAAAATATATGTATTGCAATACAAGGGTCACAAAATATATGTATTACAATACAAGGGTCACAAAATATATGTATTGCAATACAAGGGTCACAAAATATATGCATTGCAATACAAGGGTCACAAAATATATGCATTGCAATAAAAGGGTCAAACAATATATGTTTTGCAATACAAGGATCACATTCACCAACTTATGAAAATCCTGAATTTTTATTGAAATGAGAGATATTGTCAAATATGATTTAATACATGTATCAAGGCATTTTGTATCTCGATACCTAGATTCACTGATATATATATATATATATATATATATAGTGACAGCACTAGTCTTATAATTAATATGTACATATATTACAGCTTTCAGATTATTTATTAAAGGGATAATAGTTGTTAGGAGAAACATGAAATTTTAATTTCACTCAAACTTTACAAATAACGTATATGTCCATCAGTGGACTTACCTGGCATCATAACAATACATCAAAATCCCTCTATAATCCGATAAATCCACAGAATCAAGTATTTAATAATACGCTTAATACATCCATTAAGTGATTTTCAAATTGTAATTATAAAGGGAAGTTACTCTAACATATGGGTTTTCCCGCGTCTTTGACCTCTTATCTTGAATTTACCTTAACATAATCAGGCACTGTACATATGATATTAAAATTCACAGAAAAACCGACAAAAAGCATTTCATATGATTTTGAATGAATACTCCAACATTGACAAAATATTCAATGAAAATTAATCTTAATAATATTTTATTTTATACACTGAAGAATGATTGCCATAGAGCACTTGCGCAACGATGTTTTAGCGCTGATTTCCCAGACGCTTTTATTCTCAAACTGAATGGAATTGTCGCTAGCTCACTTTTTTGAAGAATTCTGAATATAGTTTTATTCTCTCTTTTTGAAAATTCATCTAGTGTTGGATACATACTTATTTAACTACTAGTCAATAATAAACACAAATATTAGACGTAGGACGAGTGTATTCTAACGGCTATTATCCCTTTAAGAAAAATTATTAACTGCCTTGTAAGATGCATTATGAAAAAGTAATAGGTTTCTAATCACAGGACAGTTATAAAGACAAGATAGCAGAGTTACCTATTTCTGGAGTCAATGCTAATAAATCTGTTTCTTCTCTCACTGCTTCACGTAACCTAAAGAGTTTGAAATGTAAAAGATATAAGTGCAAAACAACTGATGCTGTTACTGCCAATTTTGTTCTTTAAAGGTCCTTTAAACTAAAAAGATATTTGAATTGCAGAAACTCATATTTTGTAGATTGCCCAAACACAGTGCATGATATCCATTGGATTGTTTTAAAGATAAAATTCGCAATTTCAAATGGTAATAAAATTAAAAGTATACATTGTACAACAAAAATAAATATAGCATTGAATAGACATTTTCATGAGCTATATAATTGTACAGTTCAAAAGGTCACCAATGGTTTAAGTTGTTGAAAGTTCTACAATGAAACACATGTATAAATAGCCCTGCTTCACATTCTAAAATTTGTATTGAATAGAGTTGCTTGCCTTAGACCATCATACAAAGAATTCTAAATGTTGTAATTTCATCCAAATATGGCATATTTTACATGCCCCCTAGCCCTTACTATCATATAAACTGGATATAGATTGTTTCAATTAAAACATTCAGATTGCTGAAACTCATATCTCTTAGATTGCCCAAATGCAAGAAATTAAATAGGTTGCTTAACAGATAAAATTCGCGTGATCATCAAATGGCGATAAAGCCTGAAGTAAACATCTTATCAAAGTTTAAGCTATAATCAAAAAGAGATCTTGTCACGTTCAGTGGCGGAGCCACAGGGGGGGCAGCCGCCCCCCCTCGCAGCCCCAAAGGCTAGTTTTTCGGGCAAGGCATTTAAAAAAAAAAAATTTTAACGGCCCAATTTTTTTTTTTTTTTTTTGGAATTTAAAAATGAAATCATATCTTTGCCCGAATATCCTATATTACTATAACTGTATTTTTTTAAATTGATAGCCCAATTTTATTCTCCTATAATAATATTTCATAATTCATATTATTTAAGGATCGAAATCACTGCCCGAATGTCATTGCTATGATTATATTTTACATATTTCAAAAATTGAAATCGCAGGCCGAAAGTAGAGTTTAGAACTTTTTTTTACACAACCAAAAAAAGACAATTCGGGCACATATTTCAATTTTTTCAATAAATATTGTATGACATACAATATTTGTTAAAAAAAATGGAAATCGGTGCCCGAATTGCCTTAAATTAAGACAATTCGGTAAGGTTTCACCTAAAAAGTTAACAAGTTCCTTGGCTTACTTCCCTTGGAAAATAGATCATTTATTAATCAAATAAATCAATAAAAATTCCACCAATAAGAAAATGTTTAATAAGGTTTCAACTAACAACACACGAGTTCCCTGGCTTACTTCCCTTGGAAAATAGATCATTTTAATCACTTTGGGAAAAAAAGGAGAAAAGCTATGTATGACTAAAGTTGATATCTATGATAATTGAAATTTAAAAAAAAAATCGAAATGATAAAATCCATACAAACATAACATATCCATTAGCCGAAAATCTCATTCAAAATCGGGTGAAAACAGTACATCCCGTAAATTAAACTGAATACTTATGGATCTCCTAAGGGGGTAGTATCATGTGTTCTAGAAAGAGTGAAAATACTCTGCCAATAACAATAGTGTTTCTCTCGAAGAAAACTCTCATAACTAAGTTCGAAATTCGGGCAACCTCAGAAATCTCGCCCCCCCTGGGACGTAAACCTGGCTCCGCCACTGGTCACGTTAGAAATTTGTACAGGTCATTACAATTTCGATGTGCATGTGAATAAGTCATCTCTACTCATAATTCCAGTTGACCCAGCTGTAATTGGGTACAGACAATCTGGGAAAGATCAATGCCAAAATGTTTGGCCAAGGACTAGCTGGTAGAAAGGATCCTTAATTGTTGTTATCCTTGTTAATGTGAAGGCCACCTTTTATCATAATTTTCATGACCTATTCAAGACTCAAGATTTTAACAGACTAACCTTTGGTTTTCCTCCAGTAGCCATTTTGCCTCTACCTCATAATCTTCCACTTTATTTTTTACATATTCCAACTCTTCTGGTTGTGTTTTAATATTAGCAGCCATTTGTTCAACTTGGTCATGTAATAACTGATGTTTAGCTGTTTGTGTATCCAATAATTTACTGATGTAATCATCATATGCAGACTGAAATGACAATTATCGGGCCTACAATGTGTTTGAAACATGAAAATGATATTGAAAGATTGACAGATGTAATCATCATACCCTGTCTGAAATATTAAACATCTAATGATTGACAGATGTAATCATCATATCCTGTCTGAAATATAAATCATATCTTATGATTGACAGACACTTGAACAGAGTAAGCTATACTGAGAGGCAATTTTATAAAAACATATATATCTAAATTACATTACACTTTACGTAATAAAAGATGCCTTTGCCTGGAATAAACCCTTGATCTTCAGGTTAGCGAGTAAGCCTCTAACTAACTGACACTGAGCCACTGAGGCTGCCCATGGAAGAAGAAGCTATAGTAGTGTCTTCAATACTCATACATGTACTTGAAACACCTTTTTTAGCTCTATTTGTGTCCAGGCAGCGCAACCACAGCCTGTCTGCACTGTCTGCACTAAACAAAAAGCAATTACAAAGAAAGTGGGGGACAGAATTACTTCTTACTTGCAGGGAAGCAGTCGCCTTCTGTTTAGTCCTACAACATTTCACTTACCTTAATATCTTGTAAAATAAACTTAAATGTAGCACTTTCTTCTGTAATGTCATCAAAAACATTACTATGTACTTGGAGCTTGTGAAAATTAGGACCAGAAACATTCCCTTTCAAAGTAGAGAGTCCCTAAAAATTTATTATAGATAGATTATAAATATAGATTAAAGATCACCTCAAAATATAGGCTGAGTTCAGTAAGACATACTGGTACTGAAAACTCGAGGATTTGCAATATTTGAAATCTTGTGGAACTAACAGTATAGCATTTTCACTTAATTCTGAAGCACAAAGTGAGTTAATATGCACAAACTGCTCAAGTTCTCACTTGATTTTCATTATTATACGAAGTGTGGAGCCAATATTGTCACATTCCTGTTTGACAGTATTTTCGACTAAACATGGTAAAAATTGAAAACATGTTATATTTAGTATGAGTTATAGCCCTTGTGGCAACACATCATCGAAAGATGTTGAAGGCCTACCCAAGATGAACCCTAAACAAGATATCGAAAAAACAATTTGGACAGCTAAAAGGTTTTTACCGGTACCTGTTTTAAATGATTTTCATGATGAAGTACAGCTTGATTTCCAGATAAAACTTTAGTTTCTCCAGCTTCTTTCTTTCTGATAATACTAGTTTCAAATTGTCGGTATGTTCGGTACTGATCCTGTTTAGTGATACCTGAACTTTGACCAGGTATAAAAGAATGCCTGAGAGGATTATTCATTGCAGTTTCAGTTTGTGGAAAAGTTTTAAAATTCATTTCCATATCAGTTGCATCTTCTGATGTTTCTGTTAGAGATTTCGGTGAAAGCATGCATATTTCTTGAGAATCTAATTCTTCTACCAACACACCATCAGGAATGTATTTTGGTTCTGATTCAGGGCTGTCTGCATTCGACAAACTTTCTTGAAGAAATAACAGTTTTTTCACATCATTTTCATATTTGTAGTTGGGGAAAGCCCCAGTTGTACCTGTACTAAATTGATATAACACATCTTTCATTTCTTTTTGACGAACAGGTATTTTGGTTACATAGGTCTTATCATTGTGTTTTAATGTTAACAAACTGGAGCATGGAGGACCAGTTTTCCACCCTCTTTGTTCTGATCGTATTTTGGAGGGCTGTCTAAGTTTTGAACTGTTCAAGTGACCCATTGTATAAGCATGAATATCTTCCTTCTGTTTGGTTTCAGCATCATTCAGAAGACATTTAAGATGTCGACTGGCAATAAATTTATAGTCCATTGTTAAAATACTGAACTCTTTTTTTCTTTTCTGCAAAAAAATGTGACAATTAACATTCAAAACAGTCCAATCCCTCATTCATGATGACACCTAGTAGGGTTTGGAGAAACGAGCAACATGTGATCAGGAACCAAAGTAGTTTTGGTAAGATGGTCTATTATAGGTGCCTATGAGTTCCCCGCACTCTCATACTTTTTTACCCCAATCTTGTCATTCATATTCTTGCATAAATTATACTAGTCTCTGACACCCAGACTTCTCGAAGATAGTGTCAACTTGGTGGTCTGGATGTTGAGATTGAGGTAAAAGAGTGCAAGAGTGCTTTATCTTCCATACCCCAAAAACTGTGAATCGGGAGAGAAAAACAACGGTAAATGAGCTCCGATTTATTAATTTTTTCAATATCCCGATAGAGTTAATTTATTACTGAATGGAAAGAAGTCAAAGACATACTCTAATGCACAGAATCATTAATTACAAACGGTACAGGCGCTTTGTTATGAATTTTCTGAATTCTGAAAAAATAGCATTTCAAATCATGGATTGTGTAATATGTCTCTTATTATCTAGTCCGAAACTTGCTGACTCTATTCTTAGCCTCTGATAGCTAAGCAGATAGCAAAAACATCCATCTTTCCAAATATATCGAGGTTTAGTGGATTTGAGGTATGTAGAACGTTTAAAACCCCTGTACCAGCAGAGGTGCGTAAAAATCCCAAGTTTTTGGAGCCATATCTGTCCAAATAGCTATCAGAGGCTGGGAATAGAGTCAGCAAGTTTCGGACTATTCATTATCAAGAGTAATCAATTAAGATAACTTATGTTGAACATATTTTAATTAATCAAAAGATAAAAGTACAGGCACTGGACGATAGGTCACTCCACACAATAGTCGTTGTGTTAGGCTTATCTAGACCTTGACTTAAAAATGTCAGAGTTGACAATAGTTAGGTGGGCTCTCTATTTCATATTTCAGAATTAGGCCTTTTACCGTACTGATTTTTTTTCTTATTGATATCAATTTCACATGAATTTAATGTGATTTATTTTTCTTTCATTTGGTTCAAACGCTAGTGTCTTTTACCTTTGGTATAGAAACTTATACAGCTATAACCAAACGAAATGGTAAGTCAGTTCTGAAAATGATTGAAATAGTAGTCATAGGTAGTATATTATTCAACAGCACCCAAAAATGACATCATTTTTGACAAGAGTTGGCATGCTCTCTTCGTCCACCTTTTATGTGAAAAAACATATTCATAGCCAACTGTCTTAATTGAATAACTGTAGGAAATGGGGGATTTTCAGGTTATTTCAGATCAAGCTGCAATAAGAAAACTAAAGGACACTTATTAATATTCGATTCGATTTGTACCATAACGGTTAGCGTCTGAGCAAAGAGATTAGATGCGAGCTGCTTCAATAAAAAATGTCTTAAGATTGCCTTTCAATTGTTGAAAATGTTAACCATTGCTATGAAATTTTTTTGTGGTATAAATATAATTTTCCAGTTTCGGTTTTTTGTAGTCCAAAAGATTGTCAGTTTCACATGGGTTTTCTTGAGGAGAAGTGTGTGTGCTTATTTTAAATGTAAAATCACCGACCCAAAGTCGAAAATGTCATTGTCAAAAAAAATATTTGAGAAATGAAAGAAAAAATTCAGTTCAAAGCTCAAAGTATTCAATCAAAGGTAGCCCTAGACTAGAGAGTAAGAAATAATGATATGCTTACCGTGAATTGATAGTAAGAAATCCGAGCTTACTTTACGTGGCCGCCTGGTAGACTCCCGTGTCAGTGGATTTTCAGTCGATTATGAAGGTTTCACATAAAAATACTTGATGTTGAACATTTTTGACATTTTCGTTGACACAGACAGCCCCAAAATATCACGGCAAAATTTTCAACACATCACTCGTAAAACTAAACATGTAAATAAACCTTGGACAGCCATATTGTTATTTATATCTGTTGCCATAGCACCACGTGAAGAGTATTGAAGGGGAAGTAATTTTCGTATTGACGTTCCGTGAATTAGTCAGACTACATAAAAATTTTATGCTAATGATTAGAAACCCTCTTTCTCCCTTCCTTTTGGGGTTTGTGCATGTCCATTTTTGACTAATTTTTTGTCTAGATTTGGAATTTGATGTCTGAAATTGCATTTTCTTTCAGATTTTTTAGATTACGTGAAACTTTGCTGACACTATCCCCAGCTTATGGCTGGGGAGAGTCAGAAAAACTGAGCACCTAAAACTTGGGATTTTCCGCACTTCCGCTGGTGCGGGTTTTTTTAAACGTATTTACATACCTCGAATAGACTAAACCTCGATATATTTGGAGAGATGGATGTTTTGTAGTTCAGTCATGCCATCATTATCCCCTTTCACCATTCATGTCACGCCTGTGGATGCGTCAAAGTTTTTTTTCAAGAATTTCAATCACTCAGTCGCCATCTCCAATTGCGTGCGCATAACAAAATTCCTGACTTTTCATTATCTTTTTTACGGTACGGTACTTTTGTTTATCCTGGTTACTAGGGTGGCAGCCATGTTGGATATTTTACAAGTTCTATATTTTACAGTGTCTTTCAGTCTGACTTATAAATTACATTTCATATATATTATCTTCCCTTCCTACAGTTAACTATCTTACTATATTACATAACATTGCATTGCATTTCCAACTTTCTTTATGACATCTTATTTTCGGATTCTTACACCCCTGGTTAAATATTTCCCTTTGAGTATTTAGTTTAGTTATTTATATTTATATGTATTTTTATACGCCCACATGAATATGTGGATGTATATTGTCGTCGCCCCTGTCCGCCTGTCGGTCCGTCGGTCCGTCAACATTTGTTGTAGACACTATAGAAGCTACAATTTTATTTGGATCTTAATGAAACTTGGTATGCGCATTGGAATTGATAAGACGGCGGTCAAGTTCGATTTTGACGATTTTTCGATGAACGGTTTTTAAGTTATTGCCCCTTCCTCTATATTTGTTGTAGACACAATAGAAGCTACAATTTTCAATGGATTTGAATGAAACTTGGTGTGAGCATAAGAATTGATAAGACGGCGGTCAAGTTCGAATTTGACGATTATTCAGTGAACGGTTTTTGAGTTATTGCCCTTGACTTAGTGAAATTGCGTCAAAATTTTATTGTGTTTGCAATAGAAGCTACAATTTTTAATGGATTTTGATGAAACTTGGTGTGAGAATAGGAATTGATAAGACGACGATCAAGTTCCAATTTGACAATTTTCGATGAACAGTTTATGAGTAATTGCCCTCGAATAAGTAAAATTGTGTAAAAATTTTATAGTTGTTCAATAGAAGATACAATTTTCAATAGATTTTGATAAAACTTGGTATGAGTATTGAAATTGATAAGACAACAGTCAAGGTTGAAATTGCGTAAAATTTTATTGTGGGTGCAATAGAAGCTACAACTTTTAATGGATTTTGATGAAACTTGCTTGGTGTGAGCGTTGGAATTGATAAGACAACAGTCAAGATTGAAATTGCGTAAAATTGTATTGTGGGTGCAATAGAAGCTACAACTTTTAATGGATTTTGATGAAACTTGGTGTGAGCATTGGAATTGATAAGACAGATAAAACCTACCTTTCATTAAAAAAATAAAAATGCATTTTGAGGTCCATCGGCTGGGAAAGGGGTAATTTTTTGCCTCCTTAAATGAGAAGCCATTAAGACAGTTTAATAAAAACGGTCTTCTAATCAGAGATATTTAAAATGTACCAAAGTTTCATCTTTTAAGTACCCAACACCACCGTAACATGAACCATACCATTTTTCATTATGAAAATAATTATTACTCCCTTACTTTCTCATGTGAAAAGTTCATAAGCTCTCATGAATGTTTGGCAAATATGTTTCGTTTTGGATTTTTGATTTCCTTTTGCGGTTCGTATTTTTAGAACTTGGTTTATTTATACACACAAACATCTACACAAAAAGTTCAGTGATGCACGAAAAAAAACTTAATATCATGTTCTCGTATAAAATATTTTGTCGATAACCAGTTTCTATTTTTAAATGTCTTATGTGCGAGGGGAGAAAGTATCATCTACGTCCCTATTATACTTACTCGAACTGTTGTTTCATTACATTTTATTTTCAATAAATAAACCCAATTGAATGATACTTATTTTTCTTTTTTTTTGTAACTATGCGTCTATAGAAATTTACAGCAATTACATGGAACAATAAAGAGTGCGTTGTTTAAGTGCTTTAATCTCAGCATAGTCCATTATCGCTCCAAAGCAAAAAAAAACCTAATATTTTGGTAAATATACATTAAAATGGAAAAGAACGGTCTCCCCCCCCTTTTTTCACACACACACCCTCACAAACCCTTTCACATATTCTCTACAAAACAATATTGATTAAAAATATCAACCACGAGCGGGTATTTTTTTCTTCCTTCTTTTGGTTCATCGCGTTGATAGAAAATCTTCTCTGTGAAACATTAATTAAAGGATTGTACAAAATGCAGATTTTTTCTTTTTTTTACCATCTGAAATAATCAAGAATAAAATCATTTTTTAATTAATAGTATCGATTAATACTTCTCAGAGATAATTGTCCATGAGCAAGGTGTAAAATTGAGTTTGACTACCCAAGCGCTGAACATACATCTCTAATTTTTAATGAGCCGTATGTCTCACATGCTGGAAAATATGGACATTTCGATTCAGGAGCTGTTAAGTGTGAATGACATGATATCAAAATGATCCCCCCACTTTTTATCTCACCAAATTTGCATTGAAGTTGTATTGTCTACCTAAAACACTTGTGTAAAGTATTTTTAATTGTACTGGAAAATTTTTTTTTTTAAAGTATTTATTGTACAACGCCCTTTATAAATTGAATTCGACGTGATCATAATCTACTTTTATTTTCCATCATCTTTATTTATTGGCGGCCTCCGACAGCTAACGTCACCCACCATCATCTCCTATGATCCACCATAAATCATCTACTCTCATTCACCATAATCTACTGCCATACGCCATGATATACTGTCATCCACTAATACGTAAAGTCACCCACCAAAATATACTGTCTCTTTACTCTTCATCATTTTTACTGTCATCTTCAATCATACACTGTCATCCTCCATCTTGTTATGTCATAACCCATCATATACCGTCAAATGTCGTCCCGATCATCTACTGTTATCAACCATCATCTACTGTCACCAACCATTATCTACTGTCACCCATCATCATATATTGTCCCCCACCATCATACACTGTCATCCTCCATCTCTTTTATATTATCCAACAACAGATACTGTAATCGTTTTTCCCTTTAAATCATTGCGTGTCACCCAGCATCACTTTATTTCATTCTACATCATCTACAGTTGTCCCACAGCGGCATAAACCGCCAACCTCCATAGTAAAATATCGTCCCGATCATTTACTGTCATCACTCATCATCTACTATCACCAAACATCATCTACTGTCACCCACCATCATATACAGTCACTCACCACCATTCACTGTCATACTCCATCTTTTGATGTTATCTACTAAGATCTAATGTCATCCTCTTCCACCCTCCATCATCTATTGTCATCCACCGACAAACAATGTCATCCTCCATCATCAACTGTCAACCCTATTAATAACAACTTTAATCAACCAACAAAGGCTCTTATCTTTCATCTGCTATCAACCACATAGTTTCAGCAGATTATGAGAACATAGTCTGTGAAGATAGTTAGGTATCTCCAAACAATAAATACTGAACATGCAAATTATCAGGCTGGTGTTTTAAGAAGTCTCGGAGGTTCACAAGAAATATTAGAGCCAATCGGTGTATATGTACATAGCTTGATTCAGAATAATGATTTTTATTATTTTATAATCCAATAAATCAGCTAAACAGGTTCTCATATTAGGTATTTATAGTATATGGATGTTCAAAATATGTATTGAAACCTATACAATACTAACTTTTGACTCATGTTGTAGTGAACATTATTAATATATGTGTGTAAGGTAACTACATGGGTATGTAACTTTTATTTTTATGTGAGAAACTGTTAAAATCAAGTAAAATAAAGTTATTGCATACAAATAAACATTGATGAAGTCATGAGTTGTGGCAACATTAAAACAGCTTTTAAAAAAACGGTCCGCCAAATCAGCATAATAGCTATCGACCAGAAACTCCATGCCTCGTTTTTTTTTCAGTTCATAAAGATACCAAAAAATCATGACATCGTAAGTGAAATTGTATCTTGTCCCATTGATTATTGATTATAGTATTTACTTTATATTGTTTATGATTTAAAAGTTATGCGCCTTTTAATTTAAAATGACTTTAAATACTGTACATTTTAAATTATGCACAGTTTATTATGTAAAATATGGTCTATTCACGCTACGTTATACATATCCACTAAGTTCCCGAAGTTAATAAGATTCAAAAGAAAATTTAATACACAAAATCAAAAGTGACTGTATATATTAGAGATTAAAAGATGTCAATATCACATAATATGTGTCAAAGCTTTCAATAAGTTATTCTTACCTTTTTTTGCCATTGATTTTATTGTAGAGTCATGTATTCTGTGTCCAGTGGAGGTTTTAGCTTCTTTCACTGGCGACCCCTTTAGGACGGTGTTATCTGCATCTATTATATAGAATAAGATGATAGTGTGAGAGGTGTGGGTGTGTAATTTTAAGTATTTAACGGTTCAAGCCCAAAAACTGATGAAAATATCATTTCAACAAAAGACTTTATCACATGACAAGCCATGTTTTCATGTTGAATCGTTAATTCTTACCGTCTTTTAAATTCTTAACTAATGTTTTATCTTTAGTTACTGATCTCTTAATTGAAACGGTGCTCGGTTTTGCTGGTGTATCTTTGACTTTGGGTTTTTCGTGTGCCTCCAAAATTTGTTGTTTTGATTCTATTTGAGGCTGAGTATCTTCTTCGGCCTGAATTCTTGGAACTTTTGGTGGATCAGGCAATAGTTCTTTCTGGACGATTTGCTCCTGTGCGTTTCTTTTTAGTATTTCGGTCTCGTTATCGTGTGTAGCCTCGGGTGCAGCTTCATTGTCTTTATGACCTGATTCGAATTCTCTAGCTACCCCGATTTCTCCCATATTCTCGGATTCTTCTGTTTTCTCGTAATCTCCAGTTTTCTCAGTTCCCCCAGCATTCTGGGCTTTTTCGGTTTTCTCGGATTCTCCTGCTGTCCCGGATTCTTCTGATTTCTCGTGTTCTCCCGCCTTTTCATTTTTTTCTATTTTCTCAGATTCTCCCGCTATCTCTGATACTCTCGTTTTCTCGGATTCTTCTATTGTCTCAGATTCTCCTGCTTTCTCGGATTCTTCTATTTTCTCTGATACTCCCGTTTTCTCGGATTCTTCTATTGTGTCAGATTCTCCTGCTTTCTCGGATTCTTCTATTTTCTCAGATTCTCCTGCTTTCGCTGATTCTCCTATTTTCTCGGATTCTCCCGTTTTCTCGTAATTTTCAATTCTCTCAGTTACCTCAGCATTCTCGGCTTTTTCTGTTTTCTCGGATTCTCCTGCTGTCTCGGATTCTTCTGATTTCTCGTTTTCTCCCGTCTTCTCAAATTGTTCTATTTTCTCAGATTCTCCTTCTATCTCTGATACTCCCGTTTTCTCGGATTCTTCTATTGTCTCAAATTCTCCTGCTTTCTCGGATTCTTCTATTTTCTCAGATTTTTCTGCTGTCCCGGATTCTTCTAGTTTCTCGTTTTTTCCCGTGTTCTCAGATGTTTCAATTTTCTCAGGTTCTCCCGCTTTCTTTGATACTCCCGTTCTCTCGGATTCGTCTATTTTCTCAGATTCTCCTGCTTTCTCGGATTCTTCTGTTTTCTCTGATTCTCCTACTTTTTCGGATGCTCCTATATCCTCGGATTCTCCTGTTTTCTCGTAATCTCGGGTTCTCTCAGTTACTCTAGTATTCTCGATTTTTTCTGTTGTCTCGCATTCTCCTGCTGTCCCAGATTCTTCTGATTTCTCATTTTCTTCCGTCTTCTCCGATTTTTCTATTTTCTCAGGTTCGCCCGGTTTCTCTGATACGCCCGTTTTCTCGGAGTCTTCTATTTTCTCAGATTCTCCTGCTTTCTCGGATTCTTGTATTTTCTCAGATTCTCCTGCTTTCTCGGATTCTCCTATTTTCTCGGATTCTCCCTTTTTCTCGTAATTTCCAGTTCTCTCAGTTCTTCCAGTATTCTCGACTTTTTCCGTTTTCTCGGATTCTCCTGCTGTCCCGAATTCTTCTGATTTCTCGTTTTCTCCTGTCTTCTGAGATTTTTCTATTTTCTCAGATTCTCCCTCTTTCTCTAATACTTCCGCTTTCTCGGATTCTTCTATTTTCCCAGATTTCCCTGCTTTCTCGGATTCTTCTATTTTCTCAGATTCTCCTGCTTTCTCGCATTCTCCTATTTTCTCGGATTCTCCCGTTTTCTCGTAATCTCCAATTCTCTCAGTTCCCCCAGCATTCTCGGCTTTTTCTGTTTTCTCGGATTCTCCTGATGTCCCGGATTCTTCTGATTTCTCGTTTTCTCCCGTCTTCTCAAATTTTTCTATTTTCTCATATTCTCCTTCTATCTCTGATACTCCCGTTTTCTCGGATTCTTCTATTGTCTCATATTCTCCTGCTTTCTTGGATTCTTCTATTTTCTCAGACTCTTCTGCTTTCTCGGATTCTTGTATTTTCTCAGATTCTCCTGCTTTCTCGCATTCTCCTTTTTTCTCGGATTCTCCTGTTTTCTCGTAATCTCTATCTGTAGTATATGGATGTTCAAAATATGTATTGAAACCTATACAAAACCAACTTTTGACTCACGATGTAGTGAACATTATTAATATATGCGTGCAAGGTAACTACATGGGTATGTAACTTATATTTTTATGTGAGAAACTGTTAAAATCAAGTAAAATAAAGTTATTGTATACAAATAAATATTGATGAAGTCATGAGTTGTGAAAACATTAAAACAACTTGAATATAGTTTTATATATTGCTACCGACCAGAAACGTCCATGCCTCTTTTTTGTTCAGTTCAGATATAGAGAGACCCAGAAATCATGACATCGTTAGTGAAATTGTATTTTGTCCCATTGATTATTGATTATAGTATTTACTTTATATTGTTTATGATTTAATAAGTTATGCGCCTTTTAATTACATGACTTTAAATACTGTACACATATTGTAAATTATGCACAGTTTATTATGTAAATGGAGCATAGGTCTAGTGGTAAAAAATTGCCACCATATTGACACAAGTGTCCGACATCAAAATTGTTTTGGGCGAGTTGACTCTGGAGCAAAATTCCTGATGACGTTACGTTATACATATTCACTAAGTTCCTGATGTTAATATGATTCAAAAGAAAATTTAATACACACAATCAAAAGTGACTGTATATATTAGAGATTAAAATATGTCAATATTACTTATATTTCAAAGCTTTCAATTAGTTATTCTTACCTTGTTTTGGCATTATTGTAGAGTCATGTATACTGTGTCCAGTGGAGGTTTTAGCTTCTTTCACTGGCGATCCCTTTGGGACGATGTTATCTGCATCTATTATATAGAATAAAATGATAATGTGAGAGGTATGGGTGTGTAGTTTTATGTATTTCATGGTTCAAGCCCAAAGACTGATGAAAATATCAGACGATTTTAAACAAAAGGATTTATGAGTTAGATAGAGACAAGTCATGTTTTTAAAAAATAATAAAAATATGAATCAATAATTCTTACCATCTTTTAAATTTTCAACTAATGTTTCATCTTTCGTAACTGATTTCTCAATTGAAACGGTGCTCGGTTTTGCTGGTGTATCTTTGACTTTGGGTTTTTCGTGTGCCTCCAAAATTTGTTGTTTTGATTCTGCTTGAGGTTGAGTATCTTCTTCAGCTTGTGTTATTGGAACTGTTGGTGGATCCGGCAATAGTTCTTTCTGGGCGATTTGCTCCTGCTCGTTCCTTTTTTGTATTTCGGCCTCGTTATCTTGTGTATGCTCGGGTGCATCTTCATTGTCTGTATGATCTGATTCCAATTCTCTAGCTATCCCGGTTTCTCCCATATTCTCGGATTCTCCTGTTTTCTCGTAATCTCCAGTTCCTTCAGTTCCTCCAGTAATCTCGGCTTTTACTGTTTTCTCAGATTCTCCTGTTGTCCCGGATTCTTCCGATTTCTCGTTTTCTCCCGTCTTCTCAGATTTTTCTATTTTCTCAGGTTCTCCCGGTTTCTCTTCTACTCCCTTTTTCTCGGATTCTTCTTTTTCCTCAGATTCTCCTGCTTTCTCGGATTTTTCTATTTTCTCAGATTCTCCCGCTTTCTCGGATTCTCCTATTTTCTCAGATTCTCCTGTTTTCTCGTAATCTCCAGTTCTCTCAGTTACTCCAGTATTCACGGCTTTTTCTGTTTTCTCGGATTCTCCTGCTGTCCCCGATTCTTCTGATTTCTCGTTTTCTCCCGTCTTCTCATATTTTTCTATTTTCTCAGATTCTCCCGCTTTCTCTGATACTCCTGTTATCTCGGATTCTTCTATTTTCTCAGATTCTCCTGCTTTCTCGGATTCTTCTTCTTTCTCAGATTCATCTGCTTTCTCGGATTCACCTATTTTCTCTGATTCTACTGTTTTCTCGTAATATCCAGTTCTCTCAGTTCCTCCAGTATTCTCGGGTTTTTCTGTTTTTTCTGATTCTCTTGCTGTCTCGGGTTCTTCTATTTTCTCAGATTCTCCCTCTTTCTCTGATTCTTCTCTTTTCTCAGATTCTTCTCTTTTCTCAGATTCTCCTGCTTTCTCCGATTCTCCTGCTTTCTCAGATTCTTCTGCTTTCTCGGATTCTCCCGTTTTCTCCAATTTTTCAGTTAATACCATTTCCGATGTCTCTATCGGTTGCCCTTGGGACTCTTGTTCATCTGTTTGGTCAGTATTTGTGGTTGGCTGTTCATCCGACATCTTGTACTGTAAAATATATTAACTATAATATAGTGTACGTACAAAGATGTTAGAAATTAATACATGATGATGATTATAGCGTACACTATAAGAGATAATAATGGCGCTGACTATGACGTGATGGCTATTGTGATTGTATCCAGTTTGAGTCTTCATAGTGATAATAGCACTCGATCGTGTTCGTTTTTAGCGCTAGTAACATAAAAGAGTCTAGAAGTCTAGTAGTAAAGACTAAGGCCAAAGGGCGCCTTTCAGAGAGTATATATTACTGCTATAGCAATCAAGGGCCAAGTACTAAATACAAATACATCGGGAAAGGCAACGGGAAATTACGTAATATTCATTATGTTATAAGAATGAGTGCTGTACAATACAAGAAGGCGAAGCCTGGCCTTTCTCTTCCATTTTGTAACACGATAAACATACGCCCTCTAGCAAAATGAAATTGATCAAAATAATAAATATTTAATGAATTGTAGCCTGTAGATTGAGCACAAGTTGCACAATAAAGCTATTTAGAGTGAAACATCAAGTCGGACACAATATTTTGGTAAAAAAAAATATCTGATCATTACGAAATCAATAGGGACCATCTTGATAATGGCACTGAACACACAATCAAGATCAAAATCAAAAGAATCTACTTGAACTGTGAACAGCTCCGAGTGTGGGAATGAGGCATTATTCCATAGATTTCGGACCTTTTGAAACTTTCAACCTTTAAGCTTTCAATTTCAATGTTTTAAAGATGTTTTTAACAAATTTTTTATCAGGAAATTAACTTACGGGTATATAATACAAACTCAACTTTATACATACACTCCAGAAATATCAATTACAAAAAATGTTAAATTGAAAATAATAATGGAAAATAGTCTTACCTAATATTTCAGATAAATTTTTTTACTTCATTGTTATCTATAGACCACTCCTTTTTTTATTTCTCCAAATGTTAGAGAGATTGTTAGTTGGATCAAGTGCAGATTATATCATTATAAGTTGTTTCAATCAGAACATATTTGAGGGTCAATTGTCTATAGTGGATTGTTTTAAAACATTTGGTTACAGTCAATTTGTTCAGCATTACACTACCAAAGGTGGTACTCATTCATTTACCATGTTAATATTAATAGAAACATTTTGTCACATAATGTTCAAATTTCACACTTACCTGTATATTATAGCTACAACGAAACTATACAAATAACCATACGATAACGTTATATTAGATTAATATAAATCTACCCTTAAGATTTAATAAAACTATTTTTCAGACTCTTTATGTTGAAGTATTTTCCCCATTATTATATACTATTTAATATTTTTAATTGACATTTCTAGAGTGTATGTACAAAGTTGATTTGTATTAGATACCCGACAGTTATTGTTCATTCCTGTTAATTTTTTTAAAATTTTAAAACATGGTAATTAAAAGCTCAAAGGTTAAAAGTTTCAAAAGGTCTGCAATCCATAGAATAATGTCTTTCTGCCACGCTTGGAGCTGTTCACAGTTCTAGTTGTTGAAACTTCAAACTTCAAAGAGATTTGCCGCCATAGGTGATGATGAACTTTGATAAATTCTTCTGTGAATTATCTTGATAACTTTTTTCTAAGCGGCAGATATAATTTTAATGCGAAAGCACCCCGATCAGAACCGATCAGAATTGGGATTTTCTCGTTTGGTTATATTCGGATTTAATAGTCAAATAGTCCAAGTTAAGCATCGTAAGAAATCGTAAAGTCAGTCATAAAGTTATGAATTATTGGCTTGTCACAAAACTATTGAGCTTTGATGTGTTAGTCATGTAATACAAATGGACAAATATTGGAAATTTCAAGGGATAGAAAAAGTTGAAATAGAGAATAAACACTGAATGAAAGAGCTATTAAAAGATTTGATCGATACAACCACAAAACATCACATATCCTTTACCAATCCAATATTACAATAATCGTTGATATGCGTTGATGACGTTGGGACTATTGAATTAGGGCGTAGGCAATGTAATGTCGTACATTAAGAGCCTATTCACACTACTTACTTTTTTATGAATAAATACTAAAACTTAGCGTCAGTGACTTTATTATCGCTTAAAACTACTTTTATATATTGGCATCTTTTATGACCAATGTGGACGTTATAAACCCTTAGTTTTTATTGCAAGGACACAGACGTCTGATTGGAAAAATCGATGCTATTAGTGTG
The DNA here is from genome assembly GCA_030562195.1 of Nipponacmea schrenckii. Taxonomy (NCBI): domain Eukaryota; kingdom Metazoa; phylum Mollusca; class Gastropoda; family Lottiidae; genus Nipponacmea; species Nipponacmea schrenckii. The sequence goes on along the minus strand of JAUJPP010000003.1, from coordinate 31,675,245 downwards.
TCATGAAACGCCGTAACTGCCTTATGTTAGAATTTTTCATTATGTAAAATTATATCAAAATAATCAAAACGTATTCTTTTTATCGACGAAAGTGAAAAAAGTTTTCTAAACAATTATGTGTATCGAGCACACTTTCAATTTTTAATCAGACGTCTGTCGTTCTTCAAATTCTACTTAAACTACCCGTTTAAACTACTGGGAAAATTGCAAATTGATGTAATGCATTCAGTGTCCTGATACAAATAAAAAGTTCATTATTTTTTCTGAATTGTTTAAGAAAAAATTTCAATGCAATATATAACCGTATGGAATAAAGTCATTTACAAGTACTTTTTTAGTCTCGAGATCACGTGATTCTGATAGTTCGAACTGGTCTTTCGGGACTACGAGACGGATGTCTTTAAATAACAAAAAACAATGAATTGAATTAAAAATGAAAATGAAATGTATAACAAGTTAACTTCTAGTCACAATTTAGCATAAAATACATAAGTAAGTATAAGGATATTTACTGCTTTTTTTTTTGCAAAACATTGTAAAATTCTTATACATGTCGTATTCAGTTATGTATAGTTATGAAAAAGGATGATCATATCATAAATTGATAGCGGGATGAAGTGGTTCTAATGCTAGTGGCTATAATTTAAAATCACATAATGAATCATTGGTACAACGACACCAAAAATAGAGGTAGGTACATTCCATTATTTACCATCTTTCAAATCTTTACACAAACTGCCACTGTAAATATCAGGTGACTAATGTTCCAGATTAGAGCTGAAGCCCCTTTTTATTTTAAACTTAATTAACCCGAATAATGAAAATATTGTAGTTATTCTTTTCAAAGTATTCAACAGATTAACATAAAACTACTTAGTACTATGTTGAAATTGGGATATTTGTATTCTTTTCAGTGCCTTTCTGTTTTTTTTTTGGTTTTTTTTTTAGCGCTTTAATGGATGATTCCGTGAAATATGAGGACCCATACATGAATGAATGGTATAATATACTTTTTACTTACCTTTTAGCCTGACATTCTTTAATTAATATTTAAATAACACATCAAACTATCTGTAATCGTTAATGAAATATCTGATGTAAAGGTATCCGTATAGGCTATTCATGTTGCTATGTCGATACGAAACAACTTTTTGCTTTTTCCTACCATGTTCATTGTGAGAATTTTTGAGAGTCCGTCCGCCTCTCTTGAAAGTGACATACTGATCGGATATCGGTGCGCAAATATAGCTAGATAATGAAAAATATCACCATGACAAAAGCTATATTTATATTTCATTCTATATGCCTTAATCTTTATGGACTAAAGTCATTACATTATAATACTTGAAAATATTCAAATGGTGATTAATATTTACCTACTTCAATTTGTTGTTTTGGTTTTCTAACGCCAATATTACAAAATACATTTTATAAATGTGGAATTCAAATAAATATATAATGACGTTTTTCTTCATAGATTTTGGACTATATTTAAATTTGTTGTGGTCCGTAAGATATTTATAAGTGTCATGATTATTTCCCTTGAACTTTGAAGAGAAAAATGTTTTCCGCATAAAAATTTAACTATTAAATTCGACTTGCGTTGAAATCGATTAATATCGTGCTTTGTTTTGTTTTTTATGTTTTTTGGACACGTCTCTGGAAAATACTGAAATAAATAGAAATCAAACATTTTTGTTGGGAACGTCTGTGGAAAAAAAACTGAAATAGAGATCAAATATCTAGAAGCAAATTTTTGCTGGACTTGAAGTGAGCTGTTGCATAATGTGCAAAAACTTTGCATCGCGCCTATAGAGCTTATTAATGGGACTATTTAGTTCAAATTTTCTATATTTTGTTTTTTGTAATAATATCTATCTTGTGATAAATTATAGGTTTGAATGTTTTGGATAACATAATTTTTATCAAACATTATGAATAATGCAACTTTGTTGTATCGGATCGATCTGAAATTCACAAAATATAGATATATAATATATACAAATAAAACTAAGCCATCAAAATTGTTGCATCACTTTTGGTGTCAGTGCGAACAATTTCAATATTTTAGGGTAATATATTTTTGAGTAAGGCCTCCAGCAAAAAAGAAAATGGGATAGTAATTCTCGTCTTACTAAACAATTTGAGAAGGAATGAATCACTAAGTGAATATTTGAAACCAAATATTTGCTAAACCGGAAATGAGATATTGCATAATGAGCAGGAATTTTGTATAGAATCTGTATGTCTTATTTTTGGATCGATCGAAAGTTGAAATTTAAGTATTTAATTATTTTAAGTTTTGGGATATTATTTTCCAAAATAATTTGAAGAAAAATTCAAAGTTTGTTGCTAATTTTCTAATCAATTATTAAATTTAATTTCGAAATTAAATTATGTTTAGACACGTTGAATTTTAGAAAATTTTAAAATCTCTATCTCGTGATCTTGACCTTCAGTGTATAGATGCTAAGAATGGGTCAAAAATGTCAACTTCCGGAATTATAGCCCAACTTAATAAATATCTGAAACCATATTTTAACCATTCAAGTCTTTATATATAGACTAAAAAAGGGTTGAGTAAGTACTGGGAATTAGAGAGACCGAAGTTCCAAAAGTTCTTGCAGCCATGCCCATGGGGAAAAGTATCAATTCAAATAGTATAGTTGTGTTAAGTATTAGGTCGAAGATTTGATGAGATTTTGTTTTTAGTGAGTGTCCTCGTCTGTCGGACTTGTTTAAGTTGTTTAATCAAAGTTATGTACCAAAGTTGAATGATCTCGCCACAATTTCTTTTTCCGTTTCGTCTGCCTTCCTTTTTATGTTCCCTGCCATCAACAGCAGCAAAACAATCCATAGATCAAGAAAAACCATAGCTTTACCTCAGCCTCTGGTAGCTATTTGGACAGATATAGGCTGATGTCGATAAAACCAGCCATATCGATATTGAATAAGATCGATGTAAGATTGGGTATATATATATTAACATATATTAATATGTTAGGTGAGTAGATAAATTACTTTAACAAATTAAATGGTAAGCTTAACATGTTTTTTTTTAGTTCCTATTCCTATTCAGTAACTTAATCTAATTATGACTAATCCATTACACTTGTAGGTATATTCAATCCACGCTTAATTAACCATGTCTAACAATTGAGATGTCTAACTAATGAGATGTCTAACTAATGAGATGTCTAACCAATGGGGCACAACCCCCTAAGTAGCGTCTTTAACAATTCCTTAGTTTTATTGATATATAGTGTTATAGAGATTATATTCATGCACCTGGTAGGTCCATAAATATTGACTTGGTTTGAAAAGTTTTATTTTTGTCCATAATATTTAGTATAAATGGTTCCTCATTTTAATCGTACAAGTAGACTAGTTCATAAGATGAACGATAATATATAATGTAAAAAAATATTTTGTTTGTATTGAACTGCATGAATTATGTCACTGCCTATACCTTTTTTGTAAAGCACATTAAAGGGATTATAGGCGTTAGAATACACTCTTCCTACGGGTTCTATTTGTGTTTAATATTGACTATTAGTTAAATAAGTTTGCGTCCCGCACTTTACCAAATTTTAAAAAGCGACAATAAAAATATATACGGAATTTTAAATAATAGTGAGCCAGCGACGATTTTATTCAGTTTGAGAATAAAAGCGTCTGGTAAATCCACGCTAATACATCATTGTGCAATTCAACAATTCTTGTCTGGAAAGGTTTTCTCCCACATAACCTCTTTCACTTCGCGCCCGTCCCGTCCACTGTCCACCGTTTGGTTGGTTGGTGGATAACATGTTAACGTTCGCTCCTAGAGGATGCTGAATAGCAGACTACCTTGTCCTCTTCTAAGTTTGATTCTTTACACCCAATTAGGCTCATGCCACTTTCTAATTTTCAGTTTTAGTCACTCTTATGACATATGAAATGTGTTCACTCATATTGAAATAAAATCATTGCTTGAAACGTCGCAAATTATTTAATAAAGTAGTTGTTATTGCATATAATTGTGTCCCGATAGAAATAAAATCCGTTACTGTACGGTGGCTCGTTTAGGACAAATTTTTTTCTTTTGATTTTTTATTTTTGTTCGCCGAATTTTTATTTTTGTTCGCCGAATTATCATTTTTGAATGCGAATTTTTATTTAAGTTTGCAGAATTTCTATTTTTGTTCGCTGATTTATTATTTTTGTCTACGATTTTTTATTTAAGTTTGCAGAATTTCTATTTTTGTTTACCGATTTATTATTTTTGTCCACGATTTTATATTTAAGTTTGCAGAATTATTATTTTTGTTCGCCGATTTATTATTTTTGTCCGCCGATTTATTGTTTTTGTCCATGAATTTTTATTTAAGTTTGAAGAATTTCTATTTTTGTTTAAATGATTTATTATTTTTGTTCGCGATTTTTTATTTAGGTTTGCAGAATTATTATTTTTGTTCGCCGATTTATTATTTTTGTCCGCCAAAATTCGCAGACAAAAATAATAATTCTTCGTACAAAAATAATAATTCTGCAAACTTAAATAATAATTCTGTAAACTTAAATAAAAAATCGCGAACAAAAATAATAAATCGGTGAACAAAAATAATAAATCTGCGTACAAAAATAATAATTCTGCAAACTTAAATAATAATTCTGTAAACTTAATAGAAAATCGCGGACAAAAATAATAAATCGGCGAACAAAAATAAAAATTCTGCAAACTTAAATAAAAAATCAAAAGACAAAAATGTGTCCTAAACGAGCCACCGTATTACTGAACTATTATTAACGTACGTGAAATTGGTGAACTCGAAATCAAATAAATTTTTTTTTAATCAAATATTGATTGATGGTATTGACCTCCATCATAAAAATGAGACATGGATCCAAATTTAGTCATTTTAAAATTGCAAACGCACAAGTTAATATCAGATTTATTCCAAATTCACGCGGAGGTAGACACTTGATCCATTCTGGATAGAAGTACAGAGTAAAAAGTACCAAGGAAGATCGCATCCATTGGAGGTGTTGCAAGGCACGATGTTCTTCGACACTTAACACCGTCGCCGATGTTCTTAGCTCTTCTAGACACATCCATAATCACCACAGAAACGACATTGGACTGCAAGCAGAAGAGTTCCTGGCCAACTTGAAAACCAAAGTCTGTTGCGATTCTAGATCAATCCAAGTAATTTACAATGAGTAAGTAATATGTCTTTATTTTGCTGATGAATTTTATATTTGATATAGTAACAATAGTAACTGAATAAATTACATGATTAAAGTTTATTGCCAGCACATAGAAATACAATTTAAATATAAATCCATGTTTCAAATTATTTTTTATATTATTTTCTGTTTTGTAGAACTTCGATCCGAGGTCCCAGATGTCGTCCCATCAGTACCTACATTCAAGCCTCTTCCGCGCCAGATCCAAACTGATTCCCACACTACCGCGCCAACGCCATGCCATCGAACTTCCAGATACGTTCAGAAAGACAGCCACAAACGACGATTTCCTCCTACATGCTTCAGACGACAATAATATCCTCATCTTTTCCACCACAGAAAATCTCCGCCTCCTTGCCGCCACAGATGTTTACTATTGTGATGAAACATTTAGCATGTGTCCAAAATTTTATTACCGGATTTATACAGTCCAGGCTTTTGTTGAGGGAAAGATGTTTCCCCTTGTCTATGCCCTATTGCCGAATAAAAAAAAAATCTACTTTTGAACAATTATTCACTGTCCTGAAGCAGAGTACCGCTACCCACAGCATAAATTTACAGCCAACTACCATATTTACAGATTTTGAGACAGCAGCACAGAATGCAGCCCATGCTGTTTTCGAGTGCCATATGAAAGGGTTGTCTGTTCCATTTCCAACAAGCTGTTTGGAAACGGGTGAAGGATTATGGTCTACGCGGTGCCTACCAGAACAATGCAAGTGTGCATCAATTCACCAGGTAGGTCTTCGCTTTACCTCTGATGAGACTGGCTGATTTAGAGGACTTATGGTTAAATGCATTGGAGGAAGTTGACCTAGAGGTGCCCGGGTTTTGGCGAAATTGTGGTGATGAAGTTGCTGACCTGGTTGGTGATTCAGAACTTTAATGTTATAAGCTAGTATTTGTAGTATTTTGTAGTATTATATATTTTGTAGTAATGTCTATTAAACTAACATTTACCAAGTACTAGTATGTTTTTATGTTTTATAGAAAATAGTCGATAGTTATAATCCTATTGTTTACCGGATTATCATGCCCCAGTGGGTTTAATACTAGAACAATAGCGATTGGCAAAGTGGGAACCCACCGACAGGATTTATCAAATATCAACTGTCTCGCTACTAACATACAAACTCGGAATTGAAGTGGGAACATGTATTATTTGTATGCCAAATTGTTAGGGACTAAGTCAGTGTCATCTTTGGACCCGGACAATCCAATTTCTTCATTAAAGTTTAAGTAGTGATTAATATCCTATACTTCTGGCTTGCATAGTTTTAAATCAAATTAATTCAAATTGATTTGGATTTTCCAACTAATACTAAATGCTCTGAGATTAAGAACAGTTGTTAAAAATGATCGGTCAAAATTGTGGTCCTTCAAAACGACGTAAACATTCAACATCAACTTTAATAAATAACAAAGAAAAAAAGGGATCCAACGAAGAAATATTACATAGGCGAAATAGCGCAATTACAACTCGAATCAATTTGTATCCAATTCCAGTCGTATGAGTGCTGATTCATCGGCCGAACTAATGCCATTACAAAAGCCTTCTTCGTCAAACATTGTGACGCGTATCTGAAATTAGAAACGTTTATTTGGTCAGACATTATTTAGCATGGAATAGAGAAAGCTCCACCTGAATTTAATATGTATTAATACGAACCACTTATGACAATTGGCTATGTATGTGGAATGTGAAAGCTGAAAATATGAATTCGTTCAATTGCTCTAATTAATCAAACATTTCGTCACAAAAAATAAATGTATTAAGTAAGAAGTACCATCGTTGGTTGCGAAAAGAGAATGACTGTCTGTTTTGAACCCAGCAGGTTCTCCAAAATGACCATAAGAAGCACACAGTCAGACTTGAATGTTTGGAGCGGCAAATGACATAAAATATAGAGGGCCACTGGACCATTAGTTGAAGTAATAATATTGGTCGATTTTCAAAATTTTTACTGAGATCAGTACTTTTGGGTAGTAAATTTCTCTTAACAGTGTGTGTCAATTAACAGTCATACTCAACTTCTAGCATCAAATCGTCACGTTTGTCTGACATTAGGTATGAATATCGTTTTTTTTCTTTGTATATTCTATTTTTCTATTTGTCTAAAGTCGCCGCCATAAGGAGAGGGGAAAGAAATAGCAACCCTACCAGAGTTGCGAATATGGCTAGTAAGACACAAATACAAATTTAATATGTTTTAGCTTAAACTTGATGCAACATAGGTTAAAAAGGCCCACACATGAGCGTTGTTTAATCATTTTTTCTTTTGATTTATAGCATCTTTATATACACAAAAAAAACATTCACCTTTATTGTCAAATTCGAATTTTTTTTGGAGAAAAAATCCAAGAATTTGATCGGAATTTTATTCGCTCGCTCGCTTCCGGTCTAGCAATAATTTGGGTCCAGATATTTATTCATTCGATACGAAAACAAAGCATACAAATCAATTGCCACGAACTAAAAAAATGTGTATACTGCCCCCTTAACCAACGCCACCTGGTAAAACATATACTTTAAACCGATATTGAATGGGCGTACATTGTGTCATACTGACCTAATAAAAGATGGAAATTTATCAGACTCTCAATCATTTCCATAAGAAATGTCGACTTTAAAATGATATCCAAAGCTGTATAGATCATCATTTCATTTCTCTACACAAGCGCCATTGTCATATACGAATACTAATTCGGCAAATGGACAGGACGAAGGCATACTGATAGACTATTTATATGCCACTTGGGACCCTTGCATCTATTTCTACTCTTGATTACTGTTTCGTCTGGTTGTAAGACAATTCCTTGCGGAATAAGACTCAAAGAAGAGCAATATGGGGTGATTTGATTATGCATTTCTCCCATTCATTGCTTATACATGGCGGGCCGACAAAACCCATCTGTCACATTCACTAGCATCTAAATTACTATTCTATAGAGTTGTAGCTATCAATGTAACTTATTTCTATATTCATATTATTTAAATTATGAGGTTGGGGGCATTCGAAGATCAGAAAATAAAGCCTTTAATTTAATGAATCATATTAACGTGGGTGGTAATTTACATAACTGTTAAAACCGCTTCAATGTCTAGTGTTAGCTAATTAAAGGAACTGAATATCTTATTATCGCGTTCCATTTGTTATTTATACGCCCACATCAATATGTGGACGTATATTGTCGTCGCCCCTGTCCGTCGATCTGTCCATCTGTCGGTCCGTCAACATATTTTGTTGTAGATACCATGGAAGCCACAATTTTATATGGATATATGGTATGAGCATTGGAATTGGTTAGACGGCGGTCAACTTTGATTTTGACAATTTTTTGATGAACGGTTTTGATAGAGGGGGGGGGGGAAACTACTATCTCGTAGTTCCGGGAAAGCACGGGCCTAGGAATCAGACCTAATTTTTATTTCCTCGCACCGATCGGGATTCGAACCCACGGCACCTAGTCGCCAAGCAGACGACAGTCCAACTCGCCAACCACTGAGCCATTCACCACCCTGAAACTTGGTGTGAGCATTGGAATTGATAAGTTGGCGGTCAAGTTCGAATTTGACGATTTTCCGATGAACGGTCTATGAGTAATTGCCTTTGACCTAGTTTCATCAAGTCAAAATTTATTGTTGATGCAATAGAAGCTACAATTTTCAATGGATTTGAATGAAACTTGGTATGAGCATTGGAAATGATATCGCGGTGTTCAAGCTCGATGAACAGTTTATGAGTAATTGCCCTTGACTAAATAAAATTGTGTTAAATTTTTATTGTGGGTGAAATAGAACTACAATTTTCAATGGATTAGATGAAACTTGGTTTGAGTATCGAAAGTTCAAATTTTATGATTTTTTTTAATGAACGCTTTTTGAGTTATTGCCTTTGACTTGTAATTGTGGGTGCAATAGATGCTACAATTTCCAATGGATTTTGATGACATTTGGTTCGAGTATTGAAATTGATAAGACAGCAGGCAAGTTCGAATAAGAACTTGACTAGGTAAACCTTGTTTAAATTTGTTTGTTGATACAATTAAACCAACAAATTTCCTTGCGTGGCAAGATATCTTAACATTAGTTTTATGACAATTTCACTGTCAATTTCATGAACGAATACAAATTTATGTGTAGATTTATTTCCCTGATATAAGCGAAATAAAGACAAAACTTCAAAGCTACATTAGTAGTATAATAACTGTATACTTTACAGTCAATCTGCGAAATCAGCATTTTCATGAAATGACTAATTCACTCAGCCAATTCATTAAATGACTAATTATTTCTGGAAACATATATTAGACGGCGATATTTCTGCACCGCGCCCGATATCTTATGCCTTTTATGCATTGTGATCAAAACGCAAAGAAAAATCATCGCGCTAAACGGTGTTTCTATTGTCACCGGTAGTCACTATTTGCTTACTGTCTATTGGATGTTATTCATTTATGGTCATGTTTTTATATATATACAGTGCTCTAAAGGGCCTACTTGTAAAACTTGATTTGACGGGAAAATATGTCCTAGAATGAACATAAAATTGGAAAATTTTAAACTTGGCCAATGAAGAGCTCTATTCATCAGTAAATAAACCTGCTGCCATAAATAACATAAAAAATAAATAAAGATCCGAAATACTAAGTAATTAAAGATGCATTTGATAATAGAAAAACGCTTAAAAATTGATTAAGCGTTTTTCAAAAATGAATTTCCAGATTTAAAAGGATTCTGTTGCTTTATAACACCAGGTAAGTTCACTGATGAATATATACTCATATTAACCATTTTTGAGAACTAAAATTTTATATTCATGCATTGTTGTTAAATAATTAAGGTGTTGTGCATTAAGTTTTCCACAGCTGCGCCATATAGATAAAGGCCAGACACTGTGGCTAATCTGAATATTTGATTACATCTTGTGTTCAACGGAGTTGTTTCTTGGCAGTGTTTCTGTTCACACTAGGCTTAAATAAATACAATAAAGTAGCAGTATCATTTCAAAGAAATTATGAAAGTTAGATCTCCATCACAAGATAAAAATATAAATAAATATATGATAAATATTATGTATCATACAGATTAATACAATAAACGCAGTCCCATGACTCACCGTCTTCTGTTGATACCTCTACAACATCCAGGGCATACAGGATTCGTCATTACTTTATGTTGTTCATCACAGGATACGGAGTAAAACCATTGATAGCCTTCATTGCCTTCTGTAGGTTGAAACACTTCGACCTCTGTATCATTCATATCACGTGCATATCTCAGTAGTCTCCAATTGGTCGAAGATGGACATACTGACTGTGCTGTAAAATGTTGAAACGATCTTTTCTGAAATAATAAATATCAGATTCGTCATTCGTCTATTAAATTGTTCAGGAAACTTGAAAATACACAAAAACAAACCCTTAAATCATTTGAAATACACGTTTATGGAAATTTTTGTCAGAAACATAAATGATGGGTATGGTTATAATTTGTAAAGGTGTTTTTATTGGACTAGTGAATGCCAATTAGAGTTTTGGCTTTTAACAAAAAGTGTACCTACTTCGTGATCATTCGATCTTAACGTTTGGTTAGGTATGGTGGGTTTTTTGGATCCAACCTTTAATCGTCGGTCCATTAATGCTGGGTGATTTTTAAGGAAGGCATATAATCCTTTCAATCGTTCTTTAATAAATATTGTTTGATGTGGTGTCAATTTTTGTATTGTATCCTCACCAAGATCATTGATAATACTGTTAGTGTAGGCTGAAAAGAGAAGAAAATCAGATTTGCTTTGAATCAGCATTATGTGAACTAAAAAATATAGTATGTAATATGTCACAAGTTTTAATACCAAATAATGGTCTTGAGCGCCAAATATAGGGATTATAATATTATTCCCTTGGACTGTAGCATTGATTACATATTATATATTGATAATTTCTCGCCATCGAAAATGATCAAAAATGAAAACTATTGTAGTTCCAAGATCATGAATAAACCAGAAAAAAGTTCTAATCTTCTTGACTCACATTCTCCGTGCTAAAGCATTTATTTTACCGACTTAATTTTGTTCAATTGCTATTGAATTATTTTCATATGCCATAAACGTATGTATTGTCTTGGCTTCTCTTTGTTAATTTTTCGGTTTCGAATGATATGTTGTATGATTATTTATATTTTGCATTGGTAATAAGAATATGCATTACAGATAAAAGCGCAGAAGCGGGTAAAAGCCCTGCTTAATTTGGACTCTAAAAGAAACAGACTGTTATAGTCAATCAATAATAAAGATCCATGTCTGGATGTTCGCTATAGACAGTTTTGCGACTAAATTTTATCCTTGGAACTTACCTATCTCCCTCGTTTATAACTCTCTGATTAATGTAATTCATAATTAAATAACAAAATTTAACCTAGTCTACAGATTTGCTGATAGCTTTCACATTTATCCTTTATTTACTCACTAAAATGACATTATTAGTAATTTGGTTCATATACTAATACAATTTTCTAACGTTATAAGTCTGATGAAATTTTTTTCTCCATCGTATGCGTGATTTTTTCCATAATAACCTATTGCTATATCAACAGTTGAAGTTGAATATAGCGTATCATAAATTATCTGGGAATCGGAAGGTTTACAAGATCCTCTGGGACATACTTTTATAAAAAGTAGTTTACAGTCCTGGGGTTACTCTAGATCTAGATTATCTATTTATTCATAAATATTGGATCTAAAATTTGATAAAAGTGGAAAAGAAAAAAAAAAAAGAAAAAAAAATTGACTTACTCTACACGACGTCAAGCGTTACAGGAAATATACGCAATATACACAATTTAATCGTTCAATTTGATATAATATGTATATTAACATTAATATTAAATGCTATTGGATATAGTCTATAGTTAAAAAAAACCTTTTATTTATTTTTATCGATGTTAGTAGGCGCCATTTATAAATGTGAAAATTTATTTAAAATGATAAAACGATAAGTAAAAATTCTTAAAATATCTTATTCTTTCAATACACTTGCCAACGTGCTAAAATCATGGTTGTGTGAAAGTAATGGATGAAGACACAATTGCGCAATGTCGTCCAGTTTGCTTCCTAGTTTACTTAAATCAAATTTATATTCATCTGTTTATACATGTTTAGGTAAGTGTTTTGTATCCTTTGACATAACAAGCTTTCATTAATAAATTGACATTACAGTTGATGTTTATACTTAAGTTGCCAGCTGAAATTATCTGACAACTCACACAATTACCACACTGATTTATTATATCTATAGCTAGTCTCCTTTATCACATAATCTCTACAAATAACCTCCATAACAAGCGTGGGTGATAATGAAATTTGTCCAAAAAGATTAGGTTATGTTGTGTATATAGCGTAAAATATTAAGTGGAATACGTGTAGAAAATACGTCTTCTCTGACAGCTTCTTTGAAAACAATCTGACTATTAATAATTCCTCTGGATTTTTGTATGATAAACTGGTGAGAACTGAGGTATTACAGTTTAAGAAAACCAAACGGAGATTTAAAGCCTACCTTTCTGCACAATATTGTGTTAATCATGAAGATTGCATTAAGAGAAATATTTCCACGAACGTGACATCAGTATATATTGTTTTTCCAATTTCGAATACTACGCAGCTAACAATCATTTCAGAAGGCACAAAGAGCTAACGAATTTCAGATGGCTGGACTGAACATTTGATCATTAAGAGGGCTTGATCTACCTTTCAAAATTTCATTTTACGATCCCGAATAGAGGGGCGGGGGTGCCACTCTAGATCCATGGTTCAACAATACAATTATACAATTAATGAACATTTCAGTTTTCGTCTCTAATTGGATTAATTTCTCGACATTTTAACTTTGTGGTCATGTGTGATATAAGTTAAGAAAAAAAGAAAGTAACTACTGTATTGCACAAGGATAAAAACTTTAACAGTTAAGGATCCTTTCTGCCAGCTCTTCCTTGGCCAAACCTCATTGATCTTCCAGGATAATACCTAACAGTTTACAGCTGGGTCGACTTGAATTATGAGTGAAGATGACTTTCGAGGTTATGTGACAAAGAAGCGTTAATTTTGTTCCGTTGAACAACTATTATCCATAGTGTGCGGCAAAAGAAAGCCCGAAAACAAAACAATTATTTCGTTCCAAACGGCAACTCTTTTGCAAGCTGAAGATATTTTTAGTAACAACATCCAGGGGTGTGTTACTTTCTACATTAAACATATTCCATAAGAAATACACGATGTCTAACATCACGACGTGTTTCATGACATTTTATAAGCCATATAATCATGTCTTCAAGGAATTCAGTACAATAGGTAATAATTTCTAACGAAGAATTAATCATATACTTCTCATATTCCCAAGTGATACGAAGCTTAAATCACATTGAGGACGGATGGGCGTTGGATGAGCGTAAGCTCATTATAGCACTATTTTTATACGCCCACGTGAAATGTGGAGCGAATATTGTCGTCACCCATGTCCGTCCGTCCACATTTGCTCGTAGACACTCTAGAAGGGACAATTCATGACGGATTTTGACATAACTTTGTGTGAGTGTTTGTAATCACCCAAAAATGAAAATAAAAAATGAACTCGAATGAATTTCAGAAATACCCCAAACATATTTAATCAGTTATCGCTTTGTTAAAAGGTACAATTCTTGACGACATGTTCACGAATTTCGTTCCAGTGATTGTTACTGTACTGTAAAGTTTTTGTTCAAAATTCAATGCTGCCAGGGGCGTATATTACCTTGCCTGGTAAGTTATCTTATATGTTTTTGTTAGTTGTTGTCAATAAATAAACTCGCGGGTCGTTGAAAAACAAATACTCAATTCAAAATCAGAATATGAAATTAAAACAGTATGTAAACAGGTATAAGTATAGAACATTATTATTTAAAATGAAATCATAATCGATTGGCGAGTACTTTGATATTCGATAAAAATGTCTTGCTCTTAAGAACCATCAAAGGTTACTGTGTCTTATATTACTGAAAGGTGTTCATGTAAAGATAATTTAGTTCAAGGATTTTTCATGTATTAAACAATATTTAACTACTACGATGGTTTAGTTTCGTATGACAGTATTAATAACCTAAAATTTTCAAATGATGAATACAGGATATTACTCATTACATGAATATTATATTAAGCACTGATGAATTATTGTAGGACAAAGTATACCTGTTTCCGCAGGTCACTTACTAAAAGTATTCTCATCAATAAAAACGTCGGTGGTCAATACCAATTTAGAATACAAGTCTTCCTTTAGGTAATCTATACTGTTGCAAACATGCTATTGTTTTTCGAAATTTTTGTTAGCGTGTACTGATCGGTAACATTTGTTATCATGATGCCTAAATGTTGTAGAATAAATACAAGATTACTATTTGTTTCCGAGATGTAAATGATGCTGCAGAGATTTATCCAGTCAGAAATGGGCTATAAATCACATTATCTATTTGAATCTATGTACCCATACGGAATCGCTCATTTGGAGGAATTTGAATTCTTTGAGAAGACAGAGGTAGTTTGAATCCTGATCTCCTACCAGGCTAAAATTTAAAGGGGAAGTAAAATGTATCCCGACTCAAATGAATTGAATATTTATTGTTAAAATTTTCAAATAAATTTTGAAACTCGGCCACTCCAGGCGATCTTCATTACAGGAATAAACAGTAACAAGAACAATTAAATTTTTACCGAATTTTGATATCATATAAATACAATTTTAACAAATCTTCGGCCAAACTGAAATTTGTTCTGATAAATTCAAATTTTTCAATCCTATTTCAAACCTGGCCTTACACTCTCTTGTAAGATATAACTGTGTCTTTTTTCTTTCAAAATCTTCTATTTTTCTCGGAAACATTCGGTAACATGTTGGCCAACATTTTTGACCTTTCATAGGATTCTTGGAAGTATTTAGAGGTTCGGGTGATTGAAAGGTAACAATTTCAATTGAAAGCATAGTCACGGAGATAAAGTGGAGTTCTTTATTGTTAAGATTAATATGTTAAAATGAAAATACACAGTACTTTTTACATACTAGTAGACCTAAACTTCAGAAAGATTATCATAATATATCATTATTATTACAAAAAAACATATACAAATACTAGTTTCTTTATCTCTTTACTAAAAGTGCAAATTAAAATTAAATTATAACAATGATCATGAAAGTCAAATAAAGTGCCAGCAGAACTTTATGATAAAAAAGTTTTAATGATCCTAAATTGCAAAATAAAGGGCACTGATCAAATCAAACGACAACCGATTAAAGCTAATTTACTGGATCCAGTATACCTCGACAAGTATATCACTAAGGTTTCTATTTTTTGTGTATGCTACACCAGGTTGTTGTAAAAGATGCATGTAGTTGGGAATCTAATTTGCAACTTGGAATAATAGCACTTAACAACTAAAGAAGCTTTGCATGTTGTAATGTTGTTGTGTTACAAATGGAATAATTTGCAAATCATATGGGATATATAATCCAGACTGAGAAACGGTTTGAAGTTAGTCCCTAAGCGACATTTAGGGGGTAGGAAGCACATGAATAATGAACACAGTTTTTATAGACTGAAATTAGGTGCAGAAGACCAGGACGTAAAACTCCATTTATTTCATTTAACTTATTCAAAATGGTCCTTTCAGAGCGCGTCAAGTTGTTTTTTCCCAACTAGTGATAAAAGTGAGGTTTCAAAACTCATGTTGTCACAAATTTCTAGAATAAAGTATGGAGGCCTATTAATTTATCAGATGGTAGTAGCGTCTAGTGATGGTTTTGATGGTTGTTGAATTTAGTAAGATTTTTGCTTGCTGTAGAGAAAGCTCGTTTCAAAGACAAAGATGTCGGTATGAGAGTAACAAACATGCTCTATCAACGGTCAGTAATTCTACCATTTGGACATATGAACTATTAGAATAATACTTTTCTCTTACGCCAACGCTTTTATGGAAAAGATAATTTTACTATTAAAATAAAAACTGTATATGGTAAAGGTGACTTACCATCAATAAGATATTGAGCAGCGCCGTTATCAAATAAGTCACGTAATGGTGAATCATCTACAATTAAAAAAAAAGAGGCATTTGATTTTTATCTTCTTACAATAAGCAAGCAATTTGTGTCACCATGTCACTGATTTTGTAATTTATATGCACAAAATTTCAAAAGCATGTAAATTAATTGCTTACAGATATGATTATTCCAATTTGAATAACATGTATTATGAGACTTGACTTCCATTTGAAATCACGGTGAGAGAAAAGAAAGAAAAGAAACTGTATTTGACAAAAGCAAGTTCACAGTTTAAGGATCCTTTCTACCAGCTAGTTCTTGGTCAAAACTCTTGGCATTCATTTTTCTCGGAGAAACCATACCCATTTACAGCTTGACCAACTGTCATTATGAGTGAAGATAGCTTATTAAAGTTCATCGGGATTTCACTCGCCTTATTCTTGAAAATTCAGATAAAAACCAGATTTGAATCAGTAATTGATTGGATAACAAAAGTTAGTTTAAAGATTCCACCAATCAGCAACACTAAAATCGTCTCAAACAAACAAACTTTCTTTAAGTGAAATGGACAAAATAAAATAGCTCCATTTATATAAATCAATCATGCATAATCTAATCTGATTAGATTAGTTTTACGCGTTTCTTCCATTAAAAGCATTTCAAATTTGAATAATAACTTTTCCCCTTTGACAGTTTTTTGCAGTAAATTATAATAAAGGTCTCAACCCTTATTCAAATCTTAATGTTACTCTGGATCAAAAAATGTTGGTCCAATATAGTCTAATGATTCTAGATAATAAAGTTTTAAAACAAATCGTTCCATTTAAAATGCATACAAATTATTCCTGAAATTGTGATTTTCTCAAAATATCCATTATTTGCTAAATATTGAGCCTCTAAACTGGCGAAGAAAGTATTAATGGCTTTTTGTCATTTATGATTTCTTAGACAATCATGAATTGTATTTTGGACTATTTCATAAGATATATTTGTTGATTATCTTGCGTTGATGATAAATGACTTTTTTATTGAAAATATAATTTCGCAAAAAAATAATATTGAGGAAGAGATAGTAACCATAATAGCTGTTGAAGTCAGATGTTTACAGGGGATTAACTATCTCAATTTTGAACTGATCAGTTCGTAGACTTGCTGAGCATACCAGCTACCTTCAATTCAACGTCACAAGCGAATTTCCTTGGTATCTGAGAGATTCATTTCCCAAGCAAAAACATTATACTTGGTATATAATATCCTTAAGTTGAGATTAAAAACGATTGATCAAAATTGTCTTACCTATGTGAAAGCCCATATCTTGTAAACTATTCTCTGCCATATTCCAGTTAGACCTACGACATTCTGAAAAAGATTATAGAGAACTGGTAAATGCACCATGCTTTCCAACTTTACTTAGAGAAATTGCATTTAAGCAGATTTCCTTTCAATTGCATATTTTTTGAATTGACTTTTTACGAGTCTGTGCCTGTAGCAGCAATATTTTTTTATTTTCTTAGGAATATGAACAACAAATTTTCGATTAACGGCTTAAAAGTTGATGATTTTACGTATAAAGATTTTCATATGATGTAGATAAGGATTTTGACGAAACTTAAATGTTTATGTATATTGATGAGATCTGGAACGAATTCCATTTTTCTACGCCGACATTATTATTTAGACGTTTAACCTTCGTCGGTCCGTCGGTCCACAATTGGCTTGTGAACACGATAGAGACTACAGATTACGGATTTGTATGAAATTTGGTGTGATCATTTATATTGATGAGATCTTGAACAAGTTCGATAATAACGATTTTGGAATGAACAGTTTTCAGTGCCCTTGACTTATTTAAAACGTGTCGAAATTGGCTTGTGAACTCAATACAGACTACAGTTTTTATCGGAATTGAATGAAATTTGGTGTGATAATGTATGAAAATTAACTTGTGAACGTGATAGAGACTAGTTTCCGTCTGATTTGATTGGAATTTGATGTGGTCAGGTTTTTTAATGAGATCATGGCTAGGCCTAATATTGTACGAGTTTCAAGTGGGCGTATCTTGCTAGGCAACCAATAGTCCCAGTTTATTTGCGTAATTGACGTTGAGTTATAATGTCAGCCTTTGGTTATCACAAAATGTCTGGAGTAATGCATATTGGTCAATTTAAATGGATGTTTTTTTTTAAATATTACAGCATCCATGGAATTTTATGATGTGTGGGCGAATAAGCAGTCAGGCCACCACTTTTTGATTTCTGATTTATGTATACACACGAATAAACGCTGCACCTGTAATTTTATTTTCAATACAGACATTCTTCTTTTGTATCGTAGACCAATGCCACTGACCTGGAAAAATATACCTCGATACACACTGCATTACGTTTGCGAATTCCGAGTCCAAACGAATGCTAAATAGTACCCTCTTCATAAGCCCATTTGGTGAGGAAAGGTAGGACGTAAAACTCCACTTATTTCATTTTTGCTTAAAAAAGAGGATGTAAAACTTAATTTCATATCATATTTATGAAAAATTACTATTTGTGATCTGGAAAATTGCTACCTTTCATGAAAGATCAGTGTGGTGTATATATCTATGAAGGTGTACCATATGTTATCTATCTGTTTAAAAAATATACTGTCATTTACAGTATGTAATTCTAACATGAAGAAAGAAATTGTAGACATTTTTTGAGAAGATAATTGAAAGGTATAGTTTAATGTCTACACTTGACACTTGTGTTAGAGACCATTAATGCCAATGAGTTATGAAACAGAATAAAAGGTTATTTTTATTATAATTACATCGAACTTTATCTAAATAAATATGATATTATTGTATTACATGTGCTCTTTGATATTATATTATACTAAGACAAAGCACAATGAAGAAGATTATAATGAAAATTCAGATTCGAAGGTTAATTATGTTTCAAAATATGGATTGAAAAACGATCCGTCATTTTTATACGCCCATATAAATATGTATTGTCGTCTCCCTGTCCGTCGGTCCGTCAACATGTTGTTGTGATTACAATATAAACTATAATATTCAACTGATTTTAATGTGAGCAACGGAATTGATAAACCTGCAGTTAATTTCGAATTTGACAAAATTTTGATGAACGGTTTTTGATTTATTGTCTGTCTCTGTCTTTTTGTTGTGGGTACTATAGAAGTTCTAATATAACGATAGTTTGAGAGCTTTTGCCCTTGATTTAGTAAATTTTATTGTGGGTGCAATAGGGGCTATAATTTTCAATGGATTTAGATGACATTTGGTTCGAGCATTCGAAATGATAAGAAGGCGGTTTACGATTTTTCCAAGTTCAGCCTTTGACTTAGTAAAATCGCGGCTAAAATTGTAACGTGGGTGAAATAGAAGCTACAATTTTTCAATGGATTTGATGAAACTTCATATGATCATTGGCAATGAATGTTTTTTTTAGTTATTTCCGAATTTAATAATTTAAATTCGATGCTGCCAGTGGGCAGCCTGGTAAGCTATCTGTTTTTTTTTTCGTCGAACTTAAAGTAAAAAGCGTCATAGTAAAATGTTTCAATGAGACGTGTGAAGGAAAACACTCTATACACTCGAAATCAAGCCAATGTTATTGTTCTGTGAATGAAAAATGACTGCAAACCGTTTTAACATTTAGGCGGCTCTAATATATTTGAGAATTATATTATGTCTTAGGGCATTTACTTCTCTACAATGACAGTAACCTATTATATCCTTTACTCAACGGGGGTAGTTTCCTGTTATGAGCTCAACAGAACAAATACAATCCTCCTACAATATTGTCAATGACATTTCTATCGTTAGCCAATTTATTTGGAACATGGTTGGCTTTAGTCGAGGAACTATCTTTTTTTAAATTGGATAATCACAGATCCTTTGATAAAATTACAATACGAGGATAAATTTAGTAAGCTGTAATGCGCTAGAGTAATCTAGTTTGTTAAGCTTCGTTTTCAGTTGATCTTCTTTTTTCCTTTGGTATTAGCCTATAAATCAGATTTGGAAATGATTTCCATGCCTTGACAGAAAGTGTTCTGTGTCCACGTTCTGCTTTTTAACTCGCAAAAGGTTCCCTTCAATATACATGTACCTCAATAGATGTCCTTAGTCCTACACACAAAAGTAAGTAGACTTATTTTCTCAATTTTTAGGTTATATAATATTATTATATTTCGGGGAAGGGTGGTTTTCTAACGAATATACCTGTCTGGAACAAATATTATACTTCATTTAGAAATAAGTATAAGTGGTCTGACATTAGATAAAATAATAACTCGCACTCGTAATTTAAGTTTGTTAAGAACAAGGTTGGAGTGCTGATGTATGGAATATGCAACAATCGGTAAGAAGTCAATTGGGCACACATATATAAAGCATTAAGACAGATAGACACATTTTTTTAGGCGCACGTTTTCCATTCGGACAAAGCATTATTTAGGCAAACCTTCAGATACGCACGTATTCATTGAGCCATACACTTTTAGGCAAACCAATATTCAGTACAATGTCGTGTAATCATAGGGATTTGGGCACAAGTACAATAAGGCTTCCCTCGCCAGTGTCTGGGGATCGTATGAATTTCCCGAAAGGCCCAAGAAATAAAAGGGAAAATATAATGAAAAATAAACATAAAATAATAAAAATGTTATTCTTCTTTCATGTCTTAGAAGAAAAGGCCTTGGAAATAAAAAAAAAAAGGAGCATGATCCTAGGCGGAATCACAATTACGTCTTCAAAATTGCTTAAAAAGGAGGATTTTTACAAGACACACTTTCTATTTAGGTCGAAGGCTCTTTTCCTACATCATTTGATTCTATTTCGCTTTTTATTCTTGGGCCTAACGGGGGCATTATCCCACACTCTCACTTACTAGGGGTGGCAACTTGTGACCAATACCAGAGCGCCCCCTAAAAGTATGTCTAAATGATTATGTGCCTAATTGTAAATGTGTCTCAAGCACTGTGCCTAAATGAATTTGTGTCGACTACTTGTTTGCCTAAATATTAAGTGGGTCTTAATCACTGTCCTATTACGTGGTAAGAAGTCATATAGGCACAGACGTTATGCAGAAATGCCTGCAGAGCTGCCTTTAGAATTTCCTTGTACGTTAGGATCGCTTATTAGCATTATCTCTAGTTTATCCATTTGTACTGTGTTACATTGTCGTCATTCTGATGAAGCACTAGCAGATAAGCATTGTCTTGTTTTGTATGATCACTAATGAGTGGGCAGTGTCTAAGCATCAATAAGTTTACTGAAAATATATAACCTAATATGTGTAATTACGTTGTTGAAAACAAGTTAATATTGTGTATTATTGAAAGTCTTGTATTTTGACTGATTAATTAATTACGGTTGACACAATGAACATGGATAATCAAAGATTTATTCGTATGAATGGTTGAACACCATGTGCCAGAGAGGTCATTTCAGGGAAATCAGCATGACGTTAAATTACAAATTTGACAGATCAGTTGAAGGCTATAATCACAACAATCGAACAAACTATTGACGATAAATCACGACAGATGTGTATAACTTGCACTTTATTTTTGCAGTAAATTCGAGTGTGCTCTTAGCTTGACGCTGGTAACAGACGAAATATATGATTTGGTGTTTATATAATGTCCAACTTAAAAGGATCTGATTTACAGAAAAGTTTAAAGTAGTAAATAACCCGGTTCGCAAGATTAGAATTTGCCGACTTTGACGTTTTCTCTTTACACATTTAGAATTGATAAAAAATATAATGAATAGAATCGCATCGTTGTATAGGCCCCTACCGAGGCGATCAGAAAATTTTCAGGGACATTTCTTAAACTTGACGTCACCATTAACTCTGATTTACTAAATTTTAAGTAAATGCGATGAATACAGACATGCAAGGAGTAATACTTTCCTTAATCGCGTGGTTTAAAGATACTACTGTTGCTCTTTCATCTTTTGATCTTATGTCTCAATATTTGTCAAAATGAAAATATAATGAAGTGAGACATTGCGTGGAAATCAATGGTCGTGTTAAATGCTTCGTTGTGGATCTTCAACGGTTATGTTATAACTTTATATTCAAAAGAGTGAATGAAAAATTCAATTTCCGTATTGCACTAACGTGCAATAATATTAACGGTTAAGGGTTGATAATAGCTTGTAGAGATTTTACATCCAACTGCTCTGAACCAGAGCCGACTGATCCATCTAAAATCCTCTTCTACTATTACATGTGTATACAGTTGTCATCAAAAGATGCTAAAAGCTCTCCTTTCACTATTAAGAAGAAACCCTGTTACGAATTAATTATCTGTATTTAAAATAAAAGAAGTTAAGTCGGAGGACATATAGGTAAAACCTTAATAAAAGAAAAAAAAAGACATAGATATATGTATCCAAAACTTAATAGCAAAAAATGGAACAAGTTATCCCCTAGCTGTAGTGTCTTCTATTATATGTAGTTTGTTAATCTCGCGGACCTATTATCGCAGTGATCTTCAAATACTTTAAACTTTAAAAATTCAGACTTACCTGTTGATATAATTAAGACCAAAATTCCAAATAAAAATTTATTCAGTAATAGCCAAAGTTCACATAAAGTCAACATTAGAAAGAATAGATCGCAAAGAAAGCATTAGAAAGTCACTCACAGAACCTCCCTAGTTGACATTATTTTTATATTTTATCGTTTCACTTATTGAACACAATTTTACGACATTGAACCAACTCCAAAGACTCCGACCACTCGAGTGCTATTGAATGACCAGACGGCCATTTCAAATTGCCACTACCACGCTTGCTCAGACTTCATGTAGGTCTCCCGCCTTCGCCTTTGAAGTGTTGATCATGTGATTTAGACCAACATGTAATAATACCTGACTGTGTAGAATAATAATCGTCACGAGTCAAGAATGAAGTTGACGAACAAACATTGAGATCAGGAAACGAGAATGGTTTTTTTTATTACTTGACATGCTTTCGATGAAGCATAAATACACAGTTCAATATTTAATTAAGAAAAGAAACTTGTGAAGTGAAAAATATTGCATCACATCCATTAAATGTTCAGCGATAAATGGACGTTGAACAGACACATTCATATGTCATGACTAGTTAAGTAAATAAGTATGGGAACTATCTGTAATATATATCAGTTTTCAGAGCAGGAGATTAAACATAGATCATTAATATCTTATTTATCGTATTATTATTATTTATTTATTAGGGCAGTTTTAACTTTTTTTGTAGGACGGAGGATTTTAGGTATTCAAATTAACAAAAAAAATATTAACAATATCTAGATAAATGTGTCTCTGACCTTATCTGATTTTATACGCCCACATGAAATGTTTAGCGTATATTGTTGTCACCCTTGTCCGTCGGTCCGTCCACAATTACTCGTAAACACTCTAGAAGGCGCCAATTCTTGAAGTTGATGAAACTTGGTAGGAGAGTGTGATATAACTCAAGGATGAACCCTTGAAATCAACGAAATCGAAAAGTACTTATTTCATGTACATTGTCGGTGACATACAGGAATAAAAAAAGGCTTGGATGACTTCCTTTCTCTTTGAAGAATGGTTAACTAATTTAAACAAAGAAATGAAAAGTGCTAAAAGGAAGATTTTGTTGTTTATGGACAATGTACCTTCGCATCCAAAACTTGATTTCAGTAATATAAAAATTCATTTTTTACCAGCAAACACCACATCAAAGTCCCAACCTATGGATCAGTGGATTATCGAGAACTTTAAAAGACATTTCAATAAAGATATAAGATAATGCATGTGATTAATTAAATGGAGAACGACAAAAGTGTCACTAACACCGATGTTTTGAAAAGGATTGACATTTTGACAGCTATCTACTAGATAATAAGTGCCTGGCGTGATGTTGCGCCGTCTTGTATTACCAAGTTTTTTAAACGATGTGGATTTAGTGACATCCTTGATAACATTGAGAGTGATGATGACTATGACAATGTGCCGTTATCCGTTTTTAGGAAATCTAAAGAATTATTTAATGTATCATTTGAAAAGTTGCCTGAACTGGACAATTATGTTACGTGTGACAACACAGATTGATTGGTCCAAAAGTGCTAGAGAGTTATTAGCTGAAGAATGTGAAAGTGATAGCGAATCGAATATTTAAACAATGAAACTGCAATGCCAACACCAACCATTACCCTTAGTGAAATAGATGACTTCTGTGATAAAGTCAGAGTGTATGCCGAAAATAATTCAGACTTAGATATGTTAGAGGCTATAATGAATCTAAAGGAAGTCAGTGTATATAAAACAATTATAAGAAGTAGCCATCAAACATGTATAAAGAATTTCTTTGTGAAAAAAATTAATTAAATGTGTACCTGTTGTGTTTATTTTT
Source organism: Nipponacmea schrenckii (assembly GCA_030562195.1). Taxonomy (NCBI): domain Eukaryota; kingdom Metazoa; phylum Mollusca; class Gastropoda; family Lottiidae; genus Nipponacmea; species Nipponacmea schrenckii. Next base: position 31,650,560 of record JAUJPP010000003.1, on the reverse strand, counting down.
TAATTGTTATGATACTGTTAAATATTATGCTTTTATACTTTTACTATTTAATAAATCACTTGAACTAGCAAACTTTCTTTAGGCAACACGATCGTGCAGTTGACCCTCTCATAAGAGACCACCTCCATTTAGAAACCGTTTTTGACTATTCCCTTTGAATGCAGGTTCTACTGTATCTTGCCATTGCTCTTGAAAACGCGTTCAACTTAAGCTCGAAAAAAAGCTGGGAAAAAATAAATCAACAGCCCTGCTTCCTCCACCTGTATTCAACATCCACCTGTATTAAGCACCACATCCAGCCACTTCCCTTGACTGGTTGCTTAATACAGGTTTAACTGTATCTTGTCATTGTTCTTGAAAACGCGCTTAACTTAAGCTCGTAAACACTCTAGAAAGCACTATTCTTGATAGATTTTATGAAACTTGGCCTGAATATTTGTAATCACCAAAGGATGAACCCTATTAAAAATCAGAGAAATCGATAAAATATTTTGTACGAGTAATTGCCCTGGGTTGTGAAAATGCGTTCAATTTTAGGCTGGTTAACACTTTAGAAAGCACAATTCTTGATGGTTTTTGATGAAACTTGGCACGAATATTAATTTGTTATCACCCAAGGAAGAACCCTATTATAAAGCGAAATCGACAAAATATTTAGTATGAGTAATTTCCCTTGGTTTTGAAAATGCGTTAAATTTTGGGCTCGTAAACACTCAAGAAAGCAAATTTTTTGACCAATTCTGATACTAGTATCACCCTAGGACTATTTAATATGAATTATGGCTCTTTTTCTTTAAAAAAAAGCTTTCAATTTTTAGCTCGTAAACATCTAGAAGGCACAATTCTTGTCCAATTTTGACGAAACTTGCTGAAATAGTGTATTATCACCTAAGGATGAGCCCTATTGAAAAAAATATGAAAAATATTTAACATGAATTTTATTTAACATGAATTATTTTCCTTGTTCTAAGAAGCGTGTTTGATTTTTGGATTATAAACACTCTTTTCTGATTTTGACGAAACTTGCTGAAATTGTTTATGAACCCTATTGAAAATCAAAAATCCCAAAAAATATTTGATGAGTTATTGCCTTGTTAGAAGGTACAATTGTTGACAGATTTTAATGAAACTAAGTAATATTGTACATTTATCATCCCAGAAAAAAAGTATATGACTTAAGGTGGAATATTTTATTCCAGTTATTGTACAGTACTGTACTGTTCAGTTTTTGTTCACATTCAATGGTGTAAGTGGGCGTATATTACTATCTTTAAATCAGATCAGATCATGGTCTGATGTTAATTTTTAGAACATTGAACTAATTTTAAAGCTGTAAAACTATTCATATTTAAGCAAAGAACGCCAACTTGTAGAAAAATAAGTCTCCTACTAAAATACAGTAATCTGATTACCAATTAAATTTAAAATCGATTTTATTGTTTGAAACACTAAAATCATCTTAGGTTAAGTTATCGTCACTTCCATTGCTATATTTTATTCTAACTTAACGCACAAAAGTGCTTAATTGGAGCCGGTTGCGCATGCCTGAGCGTCACTCTCGGTACCACGTTGGCACGTGTAAGACGCATTTTAGTTCTCTTTCTTTTCAACCCGATAAGGACATTTTCACACTTTTATAAGTAAGCTTTTCAGTCTAAGCGCTTGTGTTTAATACAAGTTTAATACTAATTCTAGCGTGTTTTTTTTTATTTTGTTTCAAAAAATAGGATTTTTGTCTGTTTATCGCCCCTTATACCTGTCATAATAATGAAATGATGGCGTACTTTTATAAGTACTGTGACTTATCGGTTTTCCGAATCACTTTGATTCCGTGGTTGCAAATTTGTCACATTAAAGGTGTGATAGCCGTTGAAGAAACATCAAATTTTAATTTCTCTCAAATTTGACTAATAACAGTATATTTATCCATCTGTGTCATAATTACAATTTCCCTCTATTATTCGATAAGTCCACAAAATCAAGTAGTCAATTATAAAACGCTTAATACATCCATTAGGCGAAGTAACTCTAACATGTGGCTTTCCCGCGTCCTTGACTTCTACTCTTGAATTTATCATAATCAGACAATGTACGATATTTAAATTCCCGGAAAACCTAGAAAAAACAATTCATATGATTTGAATGAATACAGAAGAAAAGAACAAAAGAAAATCATCCAACAGAACCAGATCCCCCTTTCTCAATAAAATATTTGTTCCACCCTAGGCCTGTACATCTGGGAGATTCAATCCCTCCCTTCCCCGAAATCCAACACTGACAAAATATTCAACAAAAACCAATCATAATAACTGAAGAATGATTGCCATAGCGCGCTTGCGCAAGGATGATTTAGCGTTGATTTCCCAGATGCTTTTATTCTCAAACTGAATGGAATCGTCGCTTGCTCACTTTTTAAAAGTATTCCGAATAAAGTTTCATTGTCGCTTTTTGAAAATTCACCAATTATGCAATGTATACTTATTTAACTAATAGTCAATAATAAACACAACTATTAGCCTTAGGACGAGTGTATTCTAAAACCTATTATACCTTTCATCATGAAAACAGGCTCTGTTTATTGTCATTTTGAAGTAGTTATAGCGCTGCTTCCTTAATACTCATATTATTTATATTAACGGTGCCTGTTTTGCTTACATTTCATAGATGTATATTTATGTACATTATGTTCTTTTTTTTTGTCAAGAATGAAACACTGACTGTAGTTTCAAAGATTGAAAGATCTTGGTGATTGATAATGTCTTAGTTTTAAATCAAAATGTAAAATAAGGGTACATCAATTTTTAGAATTGGTCCTAAAACTGATTCAAGTAAGAAGAGATAAGATACGGCTAAAGATTAAGATAAAAATGAAATACCAATAGCAGAAGCAACCACAACCAATGTCATCTACTTTGTCATCTTAAGTATATCTCAAGATAATCCTTATTAACTCCTAATAAAGTTACACTAGGCAATGAACCAGTGATAGATCTGTCAGATTTAAAACATACCATATCATCTGCTATGTCTACAGGGTTCAAAATTGTTACTAACTGTTCACATCAAATTCATGATGATTATGATGAAACTGATGAATACGAGCATGATCATTTTGTTTTTGTGAAGTAAATACTGATGTTGCTGAAAATTATGAAAGGAATTTTCTTAAAGAGGTGGAAAAACAACAAACGACTTTGAAAGAGAAAACATCTGAGCCAGTGTCAGATCAGCTTTCTGTCATTGTTACTAATTTCAAGAGAAATAGGATTGAAGTGAGAGAAAGTCAAAATACATTAGACAAAGTTTTCAGACATGAGAGTGTAGAAGACCTAAATCCATTTCAATTAACCAAGAATTTTGGAATACGTTGAGAAAGAGTCAAAGCGGTATGGACGAACGTATGAAGAGTATCCAGGCTGCAATTGTCCAAGCTGTCCCATGTTTGACTTTGGCTTTAGATGAAATCTTAAAACATGTTCCAAAACAACCTCAAATTAAGGATGAATTTTAAGCTACGGCTCAGAAACTTTCTAATGGTATTGCATTATTGGATTTTACGGAAGCGTATTAGGGCCATTCATTTTTTTTTTTTAAATTTTCAAGTTAGTAACTTGAATTTTCAAGTTAGTAACTTGAATAGTATGGAATTATTATAAGTGAAAGAACTTTGAAAAGGTTAACATCTAAGTACAGCTTATACCAAAGAAAACATCATTCAGACATTTTAGATGTTGCTGTTTACATACATGAGCTTTGTAATGGCTCTGCTAGCCAGCATGGATACAGGTGGATTTACCGTAAATTGCGCAGAGAAGGCTTTAACACAACGCATGAAACTGTTCGTCTTTTGCTTGGTCTAATTGATCCTGATGGTGTCAATGCAAGGAAAAGAAGAAGACTACGTCGGCGCAAGTACCGGTCACTTGGCCCCAATAGTGTATGGCACGTAGATGGATATGATAAACTGAAACCCTTCGGAATATGTATCAACGGCTGCATCGATGGTTTTTCACGCAATGTAATTTGGATGGAAGCCTGGTCAACTAATAATGACCCTAGAGTTATTGGTGCATATTTCATAGACGCTGAAAAAAAAGAAAATTTGGATGTCCTGAACGGATTAGGTCTGATGAGGGGACGGAAAATAGAATGATTGAACAGTTTCAGTATTTGTTTAGGAACGACCATGCTGACAATTTCGCAGGACAGAAAAGCTATCTGTACGGAAAAAGTACATTAAACCAAAGAATTGAAAGCTGGTGGGGCATACTGAGGAAACATTTGCCTAGACTTTTGGGATTCAGTATTTCAAATTTTTTAAAAGATGATGGGACTTCACAGGCGATTACCTAGATAAAAACCTTATTCGTTTCTGTTACTTTGATGCTATTCAGGTATGAATCATTTTAAAACTACATAAATTACATAACATTTTTGGACCTTTGACATCAACGGCAGGTAACAGACTTATGTTCACTGGTTATGGGTTTCTAGGCGATTAGTCCAAAATGGCTTTTCACTTTAGTAGCGTAGGCGAGATGCGGGTGACGATTGAGAGAGGGATAATTCTTACTCTTTTCCCGGGAAATGTTATCCCTTCATGGGAAGGTTGACTCCAACCAGATTACCTTAGAGCAGGACATCGACTTTAGTTTTCATAATTTAATCCAGACACAGTACCAAGAATGCTTGTCGTGAAAATTCATTGGTCATCACTTTTCTCTCCGATATACGCTTACGTCTCGATGTACGCGATTTCAGCTCGCTGCGCCCCATTATCTGAACTGTTAACATTATCTGAACTGTTAACATTTTTCAGGTAAAATACCCCCCCCCCCCCTCTCCTCTAATCACAGTCCTGAATGGCCGCCCCTGCTTCTACTCTACTGAAGATTTTGTCATCAGAATAATTGTTTGCTATAGGACTGTTTATTTGTAGATATTTTCATTTAACTCAAAGTATATTTATCTGTTTTCAGAAAGAAATCAATGAAGTTGTACAGAATTGGAATTGTCACATTATTCGATCCATCAAAAGTAGCGAATCTCCATATGGCAGACCCGTTGTGATGTATACTTTACCGGCATTATACCAAGCGGAAGATCACTTGAAACCGATTGATCCTAAAGCCGTGAGATTGTGTGAGCCCGAATGCAGATTAAGAACTGAATCTGCATGTGATGATACCATCAAAGAGATATGTATATTGTTGATGACTAAATTTGCTTGGGAAGCCCCGCCTTCAAACAGTGAAATATGTGATTTATACATAAGCTTAAGACGCGAATTAAGGCGTGAACTATATGCCGAATAAAGCATAATTGTGTTTCTTGATTTTATGGATTAAAGAAATTTTTGTGTATAATTCATTAAAAACTTTTCTCAGTAACCGGTTTCTTTTCAATCGCTAGGTCGATTCATTTGAAGATGTTTTTTCCTGCCTACTCTTTCACCTAGAAACAGGATATTGTTTTCAATATACCAATTCTCATACAGAGTTATCCATTAAACACTAGCCTGACGATGAGGGCTATTTAGTGAATGAGTGCTAATAAGTGATATTAGCATGCAAAATGAAGCGAATTGTGCAAATGATGATACAAGAATGAAAATTGACACGAAGCTTCATTATTACGGTGGCTCACATACGACATTTTAACTTTTAATTTTGAACTAAAAACTTTTACTTTTCACCTTGGTGAAAATTAATTCTTAATTAAAAACTTCAATTTTCACCATGGTGAAAATAATTTCCACCAAGGTGATAATTCAAGTAATAAATAATTAAAAACTTCAATTTTCACCTTGGTGGAAATTGTTTCCACCTAGGTGATAATTCAACGAATAAATAATTAAATACTTCAATTTTCACCTTGGTGGAAATTATTTTCACCTATGTGATAATTCAAGTAATAAATAATTAAAAACTTCAATTTTCACCTTGGTGGAAAATATTTTCACCTAGGTGATACTAGGTGATAATTCAACGAATAAATAATTAAATACTTCAATTTTCACCTTGGTGGAAATTATATTCACCTAGGTGATAATTCAAGGAATAAATAATTAAATACTTCAATTTTCACCTTGGTGGAAATTATTTTCACCTAGGTGATAATTCAAGGAATAAATAATTAAAAACTTCAATTTTTAATGTGGAGGAATTTTTTTTCACCTAGGTGATATTCAAGGAATAAATATGTCCGTCCATCGGTCCGTCGGTCTACAATTGGCTTTTGAACGGGATATAAGGACTCCAGTTTTGGTTGGATTGTAGTAAAATTTTGCGTGTAGGATTATACCCATAAGATCTTGGACAAGTTTGTTTTGAGATGGGGGGGGGGGGTGGTACTTCTATCTGTTTTAGGTATGGGGGGAGGGAAACGTCTATCTCGTAGTTTCGGGAAAGCACGGGTCTAGGAATCAGACTTCATTTTTTTTCTTACACCGATCGAGATGCGAACCCACGGCACCTATTCGCCAAGCAGATGACAGTCCAACTCGCTAACAAATGAGCCATTCACCACCCTAAAAAAGTGGTTTCAGAACTCAGGTTATTTATTCTTTGAATTATCACCTAGGTGAAAATAATTTCTACCAAGGTGAAAATTGAAGTTTTTAATTATTTATTCCTTGAATTATCACCTTGGTGGAAATCATTTCCACCAAGGTGAAAATTGAAATTTTTAATTATTTATTCCTTGAATTATCACCTAGGTGAAAATAATTTCCACCAAGGTGAAAATTGAAGTTTTTAATTATTTATTCTATGAATTATCACAGTGGTGGAAATTAATTTCACCATGGTGGAAATTGTTTTCACCATGGTGGAAATTGAAGCTTTTAATTATTTATTCCTTGAATTATCACCTAGGTGAAAAAAATTTCCACCAAGGTGAAAATTGAAGTTTTAATTATTTATTCGTTGAATTATCACCATGTTGGAAATTATTTTCATGGTGGAAATAATTCGAAATTAACAGTTAAAATGTCGTATGTGAGCCACGCGTACATTATTATATAATTTTTGAAAAAAGAATTGCTAGCCATAAAAAAAATTCAATTTTTCAAGATTTCCACGGCCATTTTCAAAATAGCTGTTTCTTCCAGTTCGAAAATACTTTTTCTTCTGGAAAACTGTTATTTTTAAACCTTGTAGAAAAAAATCACAAGATTTGGTGGTTAACGTGCTAATAAGGGACATAAATACTAGAAATGAAAAATTATAGTGTTCAGGGGCTGCGCATGCGTGAAAATGTTACAAACTTCACACAAAACTGCTAAACTTTTGACTATATAATCAATGTCTGTATTTCAGATGACATTAAGAATTGAGTTTATATAAGAGCAATATTCACGCACGACGAGGGCACACTGGTGCAAATCAACGTTGATTATAAACAGGGCATGTCCATATCTAGTTTCTGTCGTTAAGTCTCCTTCCTAACTTTTGGTTTGCCCATTAGCTAAAGCCTAATTCGACAGAATATGCCAATGCGGGAGGAAAGGAGGAATGGGCATTAATCTTCTGGATAGGAACAATTATTTGAGATTCGTGATACAAGCATGAAATTTTGTGTAAATGTTACTTCAACAGTGCCTATTCAAATCGGTTTCATTTCTTAAAACCTGTGAAAGCTGTGTTTTTAGATAATTTACAGTTCCTAAAGTACCATGAGACAATACATTAATAATGATGAAATCTACCATCCGGTTCCAAAATGGCAGCCAGAACGGTGAAAATGTATATATTACCCTTTCCGTTGACTTAACAAGAGTTATCACTTACTTCGTCCGGTATAATCAAAAGAAAATTTTGATAAAAAAAAAAACATACAGTCCCTGAAACATGATAGATACAGTATGATTGGAGGTACTTAGTGAAATTGGGGGATATGGTATGATGAGAGGCATGTTGGCTTGAATAGGTAGATACGATATGATTTGCAGTATGCTGAGTAGAATGGGTTACCGTAGATTCAATATAATGGAAGGTATACTCGTTGTAATGGGCGGATATGGTATGATAGGTGGTATGCCATTTGTAATGGGTGGGTTTGGTATGATGGGAGGCATGTCATTTGTAATGGGTGGGTATGATGTGATAGGAGGTATGCCAGTTGTGATGGGTGGGTATGTTGTAATGGGTGGGTATGGTATGATGGGCGGTATGCTGGTTGTAATGGGTGGGTATGGTATGATGGGCGGCATGCTGGTTGTTATGGGTGGGTATGGTATGATGGGAGGTATGCTGGTTGTAATGGGCGGGTATGGTATGATGCGCGGTATGCTGGTTGTAATGGGTGGGTATGGTATGATAGGAGGTATGCTGGTTGTAATGGGTTTGGTATGGTATGATGGGAGGTATGCTGGTTGTAATGGATGGGTATGGTATGATAGGAGGTATGCTGGTTGTAATGGGCGGGTATGGTATGATGGGCGGTATGCTGGTTGTAATGGGTGGGTATGGTATGATGGGAGGCATGTTGTAATGGGTGGGTATAGTATGATGGGCGGTATGCTGGTTGTAATTGGTGGGTAAGTATGATGGGGGGTATGTTGGTTGTAATGGGTGGGTATGGTATGATGGGAGGTATGCTGGTTGTAATTGGTGGGTATGGTATGATGGGAGGTATGCTGGTTGTAATTGGTGGGTATGGTATGATGGGAGGCATGTTGTAATTGGTGGGTATGGTATGATGGGGGTATGCTATAGTGGAATGAGTAGATACAATATGATGGGATATTCAAGGGAATGGGTGAATATGGTATAGGTGGGTATGGTATGTGAGATATGTAATGTTATGGGTACGTTATTTTCTTGCGATAACACCAGACAAAGTAACTCTTATTAGATTGTTTGTATTTTAAAAAATTGATATTTTCGTTTTGCATTTTTAACTGAAAGTTAACTTTATCTTCATTTGTGTATTGCCTCATCGTATCTTCGTGACTACATGTTACTTTTTGTCATAATTTTGATTATACAAAAAAAAATAGTAAGTGATATCAGATGAAAAGTCGATGGAAATGGAAAAATTAACATTTTCACCGGTTTGGCCGCCATTTTGAAACCGAAAGTTACATTCTATCTTCGTTTATGTAATGTCTCATCATTCTTTAGGAACTGCAAATTATTTTTTTATCAAAATTTACAATGGATTAAACAAATAACACAACTTTAAAAAGTTTTACGAAATATAGCCAACTTGATCAGACTCCATTTGCAAAATGTACGGTGGCCATCTTGGATATATGAAATATTATTTTTTTTTAGGCTAGCAGCTGGTTTTTTTTCAAATAAACAGTTAAGTAACCTTTATGCCAATTTCATGCTTGTATCACGATTTGCACAATTATTCTTGTGATATCTCCCACTATAAAAGGGAGATACTATAGTTGAAAAATACCACCTTGTTAAGTGTATTTTATTTTATTATTATTCAAACTCCTTACAAATAAAATATCTTCACATGATCATAATGTATTGTGGGTCACCATTCAAAACAAATTAACTAAATTAAATTAACAGTTATCGTTTAAGATATGATACTCAACAACTCTGAGATTTGTTGTATAAGACATTTAAAAAACAACTAAAGGATGAAACATACGGAGCCCTTTAGGTCCAATTTTCTCTACTATAATTTCGTTTTAACAAATTATTTATTTCATCAAGACGAAATTGTAATTTCGTTTAAACAAAACAGTATCATACATTTTGATTTAAGGAATAATTATTTAAAATACGAAACAAAATAATTATAAAAAGTGTAGAAAATTGCACTTAAATGGCTCCGTAGAAATATCTATTATGATTCATTTAAAAACATACAATAAAACTCTAAAGGATGAAAATCAAATCTGGCATATACCTGCCCGAAGAAAAATATGTAGTATCTAAATAAACCGTTAAAAAAATGTTTTAATGCATATCACATTTTTAAAATTAAAAATTCTTTCGTAAAAACACTTATAGATAAATCATTAACAAAAATCAAAAAATCATAGTCCTTCATATGACATATATGTACCATTGGTGATTATTCAAACCCCTTTCATACTACAAATTCAAAAATATAATTAAAATCTTTGTCTGTAGATTCCTGTTTTATAAATAAAGATAAACCTAAATAAAGCAATTAAGTTTAAAACTTGTTACGCAAGTCCTTCGTGAATCTATGTTTCGTTCTCAGTGAATGTCAGCAGAATATTCACATAAAATCCATGACCCAAACATCACTTTTAAGAACTTTATTGAATTCTGAATGAAACTCCAAAAATGATTCGTATTCGATGGGTAATTCGAGAACCATTCCACATGTATGACCAACGGGTCTGCGGGCTAACCCCCTTAATGAATTAAACGTGACACCAATTTCTTTTGCATTTCCAGCATGATTTAGAATGATATTGTCAGAACCTGTACAAAAACGAAGAAAATTAGACAACATGTCACACGGGATATCCCGAACATATTTTTTGAGAAAGGCAGCAGTAGTAGTTTCAATCGGATTCATAATATCTGGAAACTTAAGCATATTCAAGACTTTTATATTTGTTGCTCTTGAGCTGTCATAAATACCATCTAATGTGCTATCACCTAAAGTGAATCCGAGGTAATGGAGTTGATTGAACCAGCATTCCTTCACATACATTGGTTGTTGTATAAGTTCCTTATGAGCAATTTCACCAATAATTTCTTTTATGTTATCCTTATTTGGTATCGATCTACAATCCTGTGAACCTAAAACATCAATTATATCTTCGTCGTCATGATTATCATTTTGATCTAGAGCAGATCGAATAATTTTTGATTCTGATTCATTTACATATGACAAATACTCAGAAATAAGTGAGTTACTTGAACTGGAGTAGGTGTCCATCCCGAAGATGCAACATGATATGAATGCCTTGGACAACTGTATAGGAAAATATTTTTGGTGATGCCAACCGAAAAACAGAATTGAAGCAACTGCTTTCCAGTCAGTTTCTGAAAAGTCATGTCGGAGCGTTGGTACTTTTGAATCTCGTCCAAGTGCACACTCCTCAAAAAAGGAATTCCAAAATTCGACTAAAACATCTCTTAGGACACCACCGCCATCCTCAGCTATTTCAGACTCACCATTCGGCAAGATGATTTCGAATGTGAAAGTGTCATTCAAAATGTCAGACTTTCCCTCTTTGAAAATATTCCTCATTTCCGTAAAGATGTGTCCACGGTGAACCTTTATATGTTGATGAACCGGGAGAATTGTATTGTTTTTAACATCAGTGCTCACTCCCTTTTCCAAATTTTGTAGAAATTCAGATATGTCTGAATTTATGTCTGGTAACGAATCATTGTCACTGAATGGGCTCGTCGGTCTGCTACTCAGAGCATCTAAAGCGTCGAATTCATTCCTATTTAATTGTTCACTAGTTTGTAACTTCGCTAATTCTCCAATTTTGCTCTTTCTACTTCGAAGTACCGTTAATTCATAAATACTTGTTTCTCCTTTTTCTTCATTTTGTTCAGTTTCACCCTTTGTTTTTGTTGCAGATGCTTTGCTTTTCTTCTTAACACACTTCTTTGGTTCTATTGATGTTGGATATTTGTGCCACAAAGCCAAATAAAATCTTAAATTAGACAATTTAGTTATTTCACTGACTTGATCAACTGTGACATTTTCGTCTAGTGGTATGTACTGGAAATCCATTATTTCAAATGCATAATCTTCAGCATCTCCAAATTTTGGTGATTTACCGTTCGGGAAAAAAGTTCTGTTGCTGATTTTATTATGTCCGTCTTTTTAGCGAGGTTACTGATAGATATATTCCTATTTTCCCCACCATTTTTCGTTCTCACTGCATGGTAACGTTGTACGTCTTCGTCGTATATCATAATTCCCATTCCAATTGTTTTTTTCTGGCTTAAGTGCTTGAAAAGATTTTTTCTTGCTCGGTGTCTCGTTTTGATCTGAAACAGATTTCAATTTTATTCTCAAAGTTTCAAATAGACTCTGTTTCTTGATTTTTTGTTTATTGCGTGGCAAATAAAATTTGTCACGCTTTGTTTTCGTTCGGATTATTTACGTATTTCGACTTTGGCGAAAACGTATTGTAATCGTTCGGATTATTTTATTTATTTTTTTTTTTTTTTGTAATTCTTGGATGAGTTTGCAGACAAACTGGTAAAAGGTGCAGAAATTCTAAATCTACAGTTGATTTTAGAATGATTTCTATTATCAAATAAAACAAAACCGGAAGTTCTATCTCTGACAGGAAGTGAGAACCGGAAGTTGAGTTTTTTTTGCTTTAGCAAGTTTATTTTTGGTTCGATTTTGACCGGATTTTCAGATTTGAAAACTTCAATGTATTTGTCAACTAACAATTATAGGTTTTATGCAATTAGGTTAAATATTTTACCCACGATGTGCAATTCAATATTCAAGGGTCATCGGCAAAAATTTCAGACCGTGATTTCTCCTTTAATATAAATGGTAAAATTTTGAAACTTTACCAGTTGATAGGCGATATGATTATAATTTTTGAAAAAATGTGAAAAAAAAAATTCTACTTCCGGTTTAGCCTCAAATGACGTAATTACGTAACTTCCGGTCTATAAATGCTAGGTGAAAAGTGAAAACTGTTTTATAAATAACTTGTCAATAGTAATTGATTTGACCTAAATAATTAGGTCAAGCTGCCATATCGGCTGCCATTTTGAATTTTTGTTACAATTCTTAAATCCGAAATTCAGACACTACTGATAGACCGATTTTGATGAAATTTAGCACATAGATATAATGGATCATTATCTACCTTTTCTTGGAGACCGATTTTCAAATTTCGTATTTTCTTTCGAATTATTTAAATTTCGATTTTTTCAAAATTAGGTCACTTTAACGGCTACGGAAGGTGTGACCCACTTAATCTATGACCTTGAAAATTAGGTCAAATAATATTCAATATATTGTCTACGAGTAGATATTTTTTAATTTGGCTTACTTAAAAAATTCATAGAGATAAGTGTACTTAAATACAGCAAAAATTGATAATTTTCATATTTTCGCCATCATTAACCGTTACGGAAGGTGTGACCTAATTATTTTATGACTTTGAAAACTAGGTCAAATGATATTCAATATATTGTCTAGATGTAGGTAATTGCAAATTTAGCCTACATAATATTTTAAGGCTCTCGAAATACGTTCATAATTGTAAGCAATTCTAGTTTTTTTTTTTTTTTTTTTTTTTTTTTTTGGGAAGCTCGCTAGCCCAAACGGAAAAAGATAGACTATTTCTGTTTTCACCAATGGTTTTTATATGGGCTGGAATCAAAAATGAATATCTCACATGAAATTTTCGCTAAACCGAAAGTGGCTAATTGCATAATATGCAAATAAGATTTCAAGCTAGCTCGGGCCCTAATAGTCGCATCGGTCTGAAATTTTTAGGATATAGATAGATAGGCAGCGCAATTAAAACTACATCATCAAAATTTTTTGATCACTTCCGGTTTGGGCGTGGGGACTTCCGGTTTTTTCGTCTCATGTCGGGCGACCCTGCTTCCCATGTAATTCAAGATTCTAAACAAAAACAGTATATTTTAGCTATAATAAATGATTTAATCACCTGAGATGAAGAAAAATTAAATTGAATGTTGCGCATGCGCAGTTTTAAAAAATGGCAAATTTTCTTAAAAATTTAATAAGTCCGCCAATTATTAACCGATTTTTATGATTTTGGTGTTTATCGAAACCTTGATACTTTATCTAAAAAATGTTGGGAACAGAATTTTGATTTTCGAATTTGAATTTTTTTTATGCCCGTTCGAATTTTTCGAAAATTTAAAACTCTATATCTCGTGACCTTGACCTTTGAGATGTACAATGTCATTGACCTCAGCTGTCTATAGATGTGCTGATATTGCATGACAAATATTAACTTCCGGTTTTATAGCCCACCGAATTCTGACTATTTTGCAATTTTGGACGGTTATATTACACTTTCGGGCTCTAATGTTCGGATCGATGTGAAATTTACAGGATATAGATAAATACGCAACACAATTAAAAATATATCATCAAAATTTTTTGATCACTTCCGGTTTGGGCGTGGGGACTTCCGGTTTTTTATCTCATTTCAGGCGACCCTACATCCCGTGTAATTCAAGAATGTAAGCAAAAACAGTATATATTAGCTATACAAAATAATTTGTATCCCCCGAGAAGAAAAAAAATCCAATTGCTAGTTGCGCATGCGCCATTTTTCCGAGAATGGCAAATTTTCTTTAAAATTTAATTAGTCCGTCATTTATTATTTATGCCCGTTTGAATTTTTTTAAAATTTGAAATTCTAAATCTTGTGACCTTCCTTCACCTTCAATGACCTTGAAATTTTCCATATAGAATGGCCTTGACATCAGCTGTCTATAGATCTAACAATATTGTTACGCTTGTTCCACAATTGGAGGCTGAAAAGTACCGGGATTGAAAGCTAGCAGGTTAGAAGTTTCAAAATGTTCGAAATCCATGGGATAACGCATAGTTTCCACGCTCGGAGCTGTTCACAGTTCTAGTTGTGGGACTTTGCTACCGCAAAGTCCCAGTTTGTTTTCGGTTTGTCTTTTTTTTTTTTTTTTTTTTTTTTTTTTTTTTTTTTTCGAAATTTACACAGGGCACACAGCCTAGGCTGCAATAGTTGCAGCAATTTCACATCTTCTCTACACCTTCTGTTGTGGCGAAATTTCTATTAAATATAAATTGGAACATTTTTGCAAAACCGGAAGTGCTGCATTGCAACATGTCTAAAAAGTCGGTCAGTGGCTCTAGAACTCGCATTTTTGGACCGATTTTCGTCGGGTTTGCATTTTTGAAAACTTGAAACAATTTCCAACAAAATAGCAATTAAAAAAATTCGAAATTCGAAATTTCATAGCACATTTTTTTTTTGTCGTATTTTGCACATTTTTGCAACTTTGCTATTTTAAGACCGATTGATCTGAAAATTTGGGTGCCTTCAAGTGTCACGAATATGAAAACATTGGCAGAGTCAGAATTTTTGCTTCATTTCCGGTTTCAGCGTAAAACGGGTTTAAACTTCCGGTTGACCTACTTGTGCTGTAATTGATGTATCGCAACAAAATTTATGTCAATCCTAATTAAATTGGAAGACAAAAAAACGAAGCAGAAAAAATCCGGACCGGAAGTGAAACATTAGCCGCCATCTTGAAATGTCACTTTTTTGTAAAACTCAAAATGGGGCCTCTACGGTAAGAGTGATTTGTGTGATGTTTATATTTCTGGAAAGCTTAGTCGATTGCGATCAAAATGTTGGAAATCGATTTTTGAATTTTGCCTTTGCTTTTTTGCAACATCCGGTTGAATTTTTTCGAAGTTTGGGGGCTTATTTCTCGTGACCTTGACCTTTGGTGACCATGACCTTTAGTAGGTCAAAGGTCATAGACCTTGGCTATCAGTTGATACTTTGACCTTTGACCTCCGACATCTACTTCCGGTTTTATAGCTGCGCGAAAACAGCAAAATTCGCAACTTTGGACTGCTCTAGAGCGTGACCTAATTAATTTAGAGTGTTATTTTTTTCAGATTCTTAAGGCGATTTTTGTCCTCTTTCCAACGATATATAACAAAAGTTTTTAAAATGAAAAATGAAGTTTTTGATTTTTGCAAAGATAAGTACATTTTGCCGTATATTCGCTTGTTTAAAATCTATGTGTGTATATCTCGTGATCTATTAGCTGTACAAGCTTCAAATTTGTACCGTGAATATACATTTTGAATATGATTAGATTCCTGTCCTAAAAAATGAGATGGGCGTGGCACATCCGGGTGAACTTCAAATTTACCATTTATATCGGTCAGCGAATTAGGGCTGCAGGAAATAACGTTTTTCAAAAAAGTACCTTGCATACATATACCTCATTACTTTGGCCAGTAGATCCCAAAAAATCAAATGATTCTGTCTGTTTGTTGCAATTTTGCGACATTTGCAAAAAAAAATCAGTTATTTTTAGTTTGGGGGCTTATTTCTAGTGACCAAGACCTTTAGTAACCTTGACCTTTACAAGGTCATTGGTCACTGACTTTGGCTATCAGTTGACAATTTGACATTAGGCTTCCGACGTCTACTTCCGGTTTTATAGCTGCCCAAAAACAGCAAAATTCGCTACTTTGGACTGCTCCAGAGCGTGACCTAATTAATTTAGAGGGTTATTTTTTTCAGATTCTTAAGGCGCCTTTAGTCCTCTTTCCAGCGATGTACAACAAAATTTTTCAAAATGAAAATTTAATTTTTGCACTTTTAAAACTAAAGTACATTTTGCTTTTTTGAAATGTATGTGTGTATATCTCGCGATCTATAAGATGTACAAGCTTCAAATTTGTACCATGAATATATATTTTGTATGAGATTAGATTTACGCAAAAGTAAATTAGATGGGCGTGGCACATACGGGTAAACTTCCAATTTACCAGTTATATCGGTCAACGCTTTACATCTGTAGGAAATAACATTTTTCCAAAAAATTCTTTGCACACAGATACCTTGCTGCTTCGGCCAGTTTCTCCCAGAAAATCAGATGTTTCGGCCTGTTTGTTGCAAGTTTGCAACGTTAGCAAAGTTCCACTCTGTGCCACGTGTGGCTCTAGTTTTTTTTTTTTTTGGGAAACTCGCTAGCCCAAACGGAAAAAGATAGACTATTTCTGTTTTCACCAATGGTTTTATATGGGCTGGAATCAAAAATGAATATCTAACATGAAATTTTCGCTAAACCGAAAGTGGCTAATTGCATAATATGCAAATAAGATTTCAAGCTAGCTCGGGCCCCAATAGTCGCATCGGTCTGAAATTTACAGGATATAGATAGATAGGCAGCGCAATTAAAACTACATCATCAAAATGTTTTGATCACTTCCGGTTTGGGCGTGGGGACTTCCGGTTTTTTCGTCTCATGTCGGGCGACCCTGCTTCCGATGTAATTCAAGATTCTAAACAAAATCAGTATATTTTAGCTATACTAAATGATTTTAATCCCCTGAGATGAAGAAAAATTAAATTGAATGTTGCGCATGCGCAGTTTTCAAAAATGGCAAATTTTCTTAAAAATTTAATAAGTCCGCCAATTATTGACCGATTTTTATGATTTTGGTGTCTATCAAAACCTTGATACTTTATCTAAAAAATGTTGGGAACAGAATTTTGATTTTCGAATTTGAATTTTTTTTATGCCCGTTCGAATTTTTCAAAAATTTAAAACTCTATATCTCGTGACCTTGACCTTCAATGACCTTGACATTTGAGATGTAGAATGTCCTTGACCTCAGCTGTCTATACATGTGCTGATATTGCATGACAAATATTAACTTCCGGTTTTATAGCCCACCGAAATCTGACTATTTTGCAATTTTGGACGGTTATATTACACTTTCGGGCTCTAATGTTCGGATCGATCTGAAATTTACAGGATATAGATAAATACGCAACACAATTAAAAATATATCATCAAAATTTTTTGATCACTTCCGGTTTGGGCGTGGGGACTTCCGGTTTTTTATCTCATTTCAGGCGACCCAACATCCCGTGTAATTCAAGAATGTAAGCAAAAACAGTATATATATTAGCTATACAACATAATTTGTATCCCCCGAGAAGAAAAAAATTGCAATTGCTAGTTGCGCATGCGCCATTTTTCCGAGAATGGCAAATTTTCTTTAAAATTTAATTAGTCCGTCATTTATTATTTATGCCCGTTTGAATTTTTTAAAAATTTGAAATTCTAAATCTTGTGACCTTCACCTTCAATGACCTTGAAATTTTCCATATAGAATGGCCTTGACATCAGCTGTCTATAGATCTAACAATATTGTTACGCTTGTTCCACAATTGGAGGCTGAAAAGTACCGGAATTGAAAGCTAGCAGGTTAGAAGTTTCAAAATGTTCGAAATCCATGGGATAACGCATAGTTGCCACGCTCGGAGCTGTTCACAGTTCTAGTTTTTTTTTTTGGGGGAAGCTCGCTAGCCCAAACGGAAAAAAGATAGACTATTTCCGTTTTCACCAATGGTTTTTATATGGGCTGGAATCAAAAATGAATATCTAACATGAAATTTTCGCTAAGCCGAAAGTGGCTAATTGCATAATATGCAAATAAGATTTCAAGCTAGCTCGGGCCCTAATAGTCGCATCGGTCTTAAATTTACAGGATATAGATAGATAGGCAGCGCAATTAAAACTACATCATCAAAATTTTTTGATCACTTCCGGTTTGGGCGTGGGGACTTCCGGTTTTTTCGTCTCATGTCGGGCGACCCTGCTTCCGATGTAATTCAAGATTCTAAACAAAATCAGTATATTTTAGCTATACTAAATGATTTTCATCCCCTGAGATGAAGAAAAATTAAATTGAATGTTGCGCATGCGCAGTTTTCAAAAATGGCAAATTTTCTTAAAAATTTAATAAGTCCGCCAATTATTAACCGATTTTTATGATTTTGGTATTTATCGAAACCTTGATACTTTATCTAAAAAATGTTGGGAACAGAATTTTGATTTTCGAATTTGAATTTTTTTTATGCCCGTTCGAATTTTTCGAAAATTTAAAACTCTATATCTCGTGACCTTGACCTTAAATGACCTTGACATTTGAGATGTAGAATGTCATTGACCTCAGCTGTCTATAGATGTGCTGATATTGCATGACAAATAATAACTTCCGGTTTTATAGCCCACCGAAATCTGACTATTTTGCAATTTTGGATGGTTATGTTACACTTTCGGGCTCTAATGTTCGGATCGATCTGAAATTTACAGGATATAGATAGATACGCAACACAATTAAAAATATATCATCAAAATTTTTTGATCACTTCCGGTTTGGGCGTGGGGACTTCGGTTTTTTTTTAATCTCATTTCAGGCGACCCGACATCCCTTGTAATTCAAGAATGTAAGCAAAAACAGTACATTAGCTATACAAAATAATTTGCATCCCTCGAGAAGAAAAAAATTCCAATTGCTAATAAAATTTATTTATTTTTTTGTAAAATTTTTGCATACAAATTCAAAAAATATCTCTTTATAAAGCTGTGAATTAGCAAATTATCACATAGCTTGAATTTTCTCTCTATGTTGATTACAACCAAAGTTACAAAATAATGTTTTAATTTGAATATAGAGAGTTTAAATTTCATGACAAATTGACATCTTACTACCTACTTAAATTTTAGTTTGGAATTTATGTAAATATCCTACCGAAATCTTAGACATGTACAAAAATCTAATAAGGAACTGATAGTAGAAACTTATAGTAGAAAAAATTGCCTATATAGCGGAAAGTTTACGCTTACAATTGTAGGCTGAAAAGCACCGGAATTGAAAGCTAGCAGGTTAGAAGTTTCAAAATGTTCGAAATCCATGGGATAACGCACAGTTGCCACGCTCGGAGCTGTTCACAGTTCTAGTCCTTCTCTTTATGATAGAATTGTCTTAATGCAAGTCTGTCACCATAGGCTGGTATAAATTTGGTTAATTCTTCATCTGTCATTACCTTGACGCAATCATCGTCAATCTGAAAGATAAATGCAGAAACGAGTGAGTAGGGGTATTAAAGATGACATACAAATTTTCATACTTTATTGCATGATAACAAATTATAGAGGGCCTTGTCGCGGGAGGCTAACTTAACTCTTCAGACACCATATTTGTAAATTTTTCTCGAAACAAGCCAAAATATGATATTTAAGGGCAGGGGTTCGACATACACATATATCTTTAATATATAGAGAATAGTAAATAATGTAATCTTTACCTTTTCATCTCTCAAAATATCTATATCAACTCCTCTGGCTTTCAGAAACTCTTCCATCTTGCAAACGATTATACACTACACCTTAGATGAATTACAAATCACACTTCTTTCCCTAAAACTAACATTAAAATTCAAGTTACTAACTTGAAAATTCAAGATACTAACTTGAAAATTCAAGATACTAACTTGAAAATTCAAAAAAAAAAAAAAAAAAACTAGAATTGCTTACAATTATGAACGTATTTCGAGAGCCTTAAAATATTATGTAGGCTAAATTTGCAATTACCTACATCTAGACAATATATTGAATATCATTTGACCTAGTTTTCAAAGTCATAAAATAATTAGGTCACACCTTCCGTAACGGTTAATGATGGCGAAAATATGAAAATTTTTGCTGTATTTAAGTACACTTATCTCCATGAATTTTTTAAGTAAGCCAAATTAAAAAATATCTACTCGTAGACAATATATTGAATATTATTTGACCTAATTTTCAAGGTCATAGATTAAGTGGGTCACACCTTCCGTACCCGTTAAAGTGACCTAATTTTGAAAAAATCGAAATTTAAATAATTCGAAAGAAAATACGAAATTTGAAAATCGGTCTCCAAGAAAAGGTAGATAATGATCCATTGTATCTATGTGCTAAATTTCATCAAAATCGGTCTATCAGTAGTGTCTGAATTTCGGATTTAAGAATTGTAACGAAAATTCAAAATGGCGGCCGATATGGCAGCTTGACCTAATTATTTAGGTCAAATCAATTACTATTGACAAGTTATTTATAAAACAGTTTTCACTTTTCACCTAGCAGTTATAGACCGGAAGTTATGTAATTACGTCATTTGAGGATAAACCGGAAGTGGAATTTTTATTTTCACATTTTTTCAAAAATTATAAACATATCGCCTATCAACTGGTGAAGTTTCAAAATTTTACCATTTATATTAAAGGAGAAATCACGGTCTGAAATTTTTGCCGATGACCCTTGAATATTGAATTGCAAATCGTGGGTAAAATATTTAACCTAATTGCATAAAACCTATTATTGTTAGTTGACAAATACATTGAAGTTTTCAAATCTGAAAATCCGGTCAAAATCGAACTGAAAATAAACTTGCTAAAGCAAAAAAACCTGAACTTCCGGTTCTCACTTCCTGTCAGAGATAGAACTTCCGGTTTTGTTTTATTTGATAATAGAAATCATTCTAAGATCAACTGTAGATTTAGAATTTCTGCACCTTTTACCAGTTTGTCTGCAAACTCATCCAAGAATTACAAAAAAAAAAAAAAAAAAAAAAAACTAGAATTGCTTACAATTATGAACGTATTTCGAGAGCCTTAAAATATTATGTAGGCTAAATTTGCAATTACCTACATCTAGACAATATATTGAATATCATTTGACCTAGTTTTCAAAGTCATAAAATAATTAGGTCACACCTTCCGTAACGGTTAATGATGGCGAAAATATGAAAATTATCAATTTTTGCTGTATTTAAGTACACTTATCTCTATGAATTTTTTAAGTAAGCCAAATTAAAAAATATCTACTCGTAGACAATATATTGAATATTATTTGACCTAATTTTCAAGGTCATAGATTAAGTGGGTCACACCTTCCGTACCCGTTAAAGTGACCTAATTTTGAAAAAATCGAAATTTAAATAATTCGAAAGAAAATACGAAATTTGAAAATCGGTCTCCAAGAAAAGGTAGATAATGATCCATTGTATCTATGTGCTAAATTTCATCAAAATCGGTCTATCAGTAGTGTCTGAATTTCGGATTTAAGAATTGTAACGAAAATTCAAAATGGCGGCCGATATGGCAGCTTGACCTAATTATTTAGGTCAAATCAATTACTATTGACGAGTTATTTATAAAATAGTTTTCACTTTTCACCTAGCAGTTATAGACCGGAAGTTACGTTATTACGTCATTTGAGGCTAAACCGGAAGTGGAATTTTTATTTTCACATTTTTTCAAAAATTATAAACATATCGCCTATCAACTGGTAAAGTTTCAAAATTTTACCATTTATATTAAAGGAGAAATCACGGTCTGAAATTTTTGCCGATGACCCTTGAATATTGAATTGCAAACCGTGGGTAAAATATTTAACCTAATTGCATAAAACCTATAATTGTTAGTTGACAAATACATTGAAGTTTTCAAATCTGAAAATCCGGTCAAAATCGAACTGAAAATAAACTTGCTAAAGCAAAAAAACCTGAACTTCCGGTTCTCACTTCCTGTCAGAGATAGAACTTCCGGTTTTGTTTTATTTGATAATAGAAATCATTCTAAGATCAACTGTAGATTTAGAATTTCTTCACCTTTTACCAGTTTGTCTGCAAACTCATCCAAGAATTACAAAAAAAAAAAAAAAAAAATAAAATAATCCGAACGATTACAATACGTTTTCGCCAAAGTCGAAATACGTAATAAAATAATCCGAACGATTACAATACGTTTTCGCCAAAGTCGAAATACGTAAAAAAATTGAATGGCCCTAATACGCTTCCGTAGGATTTGCTACTAGAGAAATGGTCTTCAGGAGAAGAGCATTACTTAGACTAGCGTTAATAGAAAAACATCAGGAGCTTTCCTTTACCAGTTTACCTTTTACAGATAAATTTGGAGAGACTCAAAATTACAGCCTTTCAAGAATCGGGTGAAAACTTTGATGCAACGTGTAACTCTCGAAGCAAACGAAAATTTGATTTATTGGTGTAACAATGTACTAGTATTAGATTCCTATAGTCCAATTGTTCGAAACAATCCTGTTCAAACAAACAGTTCTGAGGATGGATGGGGTGCCTATTGTGAGGGAGATTCTGCAGGTAGTCCTTATGTTAGATATAATATTAATTTTTCTTTTAATACATCAGAAACTTCAGCTATTTATTACGGTTTATTGACATTTTCAGATCGGTTGAAAGGAAAGCATGTATTGATTAAGTCTACTGTTAAGTCTATTGATAATACCGCTATTTCCTATGTTGCAAATATGGAAGGTACCAAATCAAAGTTAGGGGACAACATTGCTAGGAAAATATGGTTTTAGGCCATCGCAAACTCTGTTTTCATGTCAATAACATACACATTTGGGATAGCTAATGTTAAACTAGATTTAGTTCTAGAGAATTTCATGAAAGAACGGAATGATTTCTAGATCAAAGTATTTTTGACAAAATTCAGGACAATGTGACATTGATATGTTTGCTTCTAATGTTAATAAGAAAATCGAAAAATTTGTCTCGTGGGGACCAGAACCTTTTTCCTTCCATGTGAATGCATTTACTATGTCTTGAAAAACTGACTTAATACATATGTTTCCTCCCTTTTCTATGATCAATAGGTGCCTCACAAAATTGATACAAGAAGAAGGCTTTGCCATCTTAGTGGTTTCTTTGTGGACGACTCAAATTTGGTTTACTCAGTTTCTTCAGATGTTGATAGATTATCCTTTACTTATACCAGAAAGTCCAGCACATTTGTATCTTCCATGGAATCTGGATCGACCGCACCCTCTTCCGAAGTTACAACTCATGGAAGGTCTGTTTTCTGGAAACATATGCTTGAGTCAGGAGTTTCTCCAAAAGCAGCCAAAATATTGCATGCAGGATGGACAGACGGCACGGCACGTTGGAACAATACCAATCGTATTTTGCGAGATGGAAATCATTTTGTTGTTTAAGGGAAATTGATAAACTAAAGTCTCTATTTTGAACGTTTTGGATTTTTTTACAAGTTTGTATCACAAGAATTTAAGTTACAGTTCAATTAACATAGCACATAAAGTGCTTTATCAACCATTACTTTTATTAATAATGTGCCAGTGGGTTCTCATCCCCCTGTTTGTCAGGTGTTTTTAATTGCACTTGTTAAGTTTGGCTTACTAATATATGACAATGGGACCTAATACTGTAAAATTTACATCACAAAATCCAGTTAAAGATTTTAGGGCTGGTACAAATAAGGATCTTCAAGAAGTTTTGAGAGCTTATTTTGAAGATGAAAGAATTTGTGTTTTGAGAATTTTTAATCAATTTTGTAGAATTACAGAAAATTATGTCTACGATAAAACCACACAATCCTGTTTCAGGAGCTACTATCCCACAGTTGACATCCATACAGTGGTAAACAGTAAGTTTTAAATCGGGTATATTTGATCCAAGAATATGAATTATTAAAGACATGTAATAAAGATTTGACACGTGTTATAAAATCATTTACAGTTTGGGAGATAACATTTTCCATATGTGTACACTTAAGGTGGTTTCTTAGGTGTTTTCGGTTGAAACGTTTTCAATGAACTTATTATTACATGTGACGTCATCAAATGGGGTAAAATTGGTTTTACAATTCAGAATTAAAGTAGTTTGGTTTTATCTGGATTAAAACATAAATAATATTCCTCCGAGTAACTCTTTGCTATCTTTAGTAAATCTACTAATCCTTGTCTTGTCGGAGTTACTAAGGTCACATCATCGGCATATGCAAGTGCACCCATATATGTGTTGCCTATATGACAGTCTCGTTGCATCTTTTCAAGAATGTAAGTTTTTAACAGAGATCGCGCTACTAATGGACATAACCTCGACTTAAAAGTAATCTAAATAATCTGAAACAGTGGATCCTGTCATACGCTTTACTGAATTTTGAAACGATTTTCGTAAGGCAAGGGCAATAACTCAAAAAAAAAGTTCTCTGAAAAATCGTTTAATTCAAACTTGACCGCCATCTTCTAAATTCCAATTTTGAAGTTTTATCAAAATCCATTCCGAATTGTAGCTTCTTTAGCATCAACCACCTTACCAACTGTTACCTGCTCAAGCGAGAGCCTCAATCAGTCTGTGAGCACTGCCAGGTTCTCTTAAAATTAGCATATCTACTAGATTATTTAGTATAGAAAGTCTACATGTATCTCTACAACTTTACGTTGGCTTTTTGGACAATTTTGTTTTGTTTTGAAGATATTGATAGAAATCAAAATTTTGTGTGTGCATTTACGAAAATTGAATTTATAAAAAAATATTCATTTTATAAAAAAAAGCCAACGTAAAGTTATAGAGGACATCGTAAGCTTAAGCTGAAGCCAAAGTTTGTAAAAATCGGATAAATTGTAAGCGAGATATGCTTTTTGAAAAATGGCAGTTTTTGTCAACATTTTGCAAACACATGTAAACCTTACGTAATTCACGATCATGTTGTTAAAAGATTATCTTTCATGCTGTAGAAATCTTTAAGCACCTTTTAGGCATCGATATGCACCGATAACCACATAATTGGAGTGCTAAAACAATGGATTAGCACATGTCAAAACACCCCTACCCACCAATGTGACGTAAAGATTCATGGGACATCACGTGACTTCTGGATTTCCCCCAATACAAATCTGAACGACAAACGTAGAAAAGGTTTATTTAGCCGATGACGTAGTACTCAAAAATGTCAACTGACAACGTAATTTGTACGTCTACATAGAGGAATACCCCATTGTGTTCTATAAATAGATTATCTTTACGAACCGATATCTGACAAACTACTGAAGCGATAGAGCTAAAATTTTTACTAGATGAGTTTTTTTTAATGCCAAATAGAATGGATATAAACTTAATACATGATTTTATTAAGTCAAGGGCAATAACTCAAAATCTGTCGTCTAATTCGAGCTCGACTGTCATCTTATAAATTCCAATGCTAACTAAGTTTCATCAAAATCTATCGAAAATTGTAGCTTCTAGTGCACACACAATGAATTTTTTACAGAACTTTACTAAGTCAAGGGCAATAACTCAAGAAGAGCTTATTCGAAAAATCTTCATATTCGAATATACTAAGTGAAGAGCAATAACTCGCAAGCCGTATATGGAAATGTCGTCAAATTCGAACTTGACTGCTATCTTATAAATTCCAATGCTCACACCAAGTTTCATCAAAATCCATTGAAAATTGCAGCTTCTATAGCACCCACAATAAAATTTGATTTGTCAAGGGCAATAAATTTAATACCATTCATTAAAAAGTCGTCAAATTCAAACTTGAATTCCACAATAGAATTTTACACAATTTTACGAAGTCAAGGGCAATAACTCAATACCCTTCATTGAAATATTGTGAAATTCAAACTTGGTTAAGTTCTAATCAATTCCAATGCTCACAAAAAGTTTCATCAAAATCCTTTGAAAATTGTGGACAACAGTCATTAGTTGTGAAAAGAATACCTATATGGCAGGGAGTATGCTAATGCTGGGGAAAGATTACCAAGAAACATTCTTCGAAAAGTTTTAAAATCTGATGCCGATTTGAAATTGGTCCTTTGTATTTGATACTTTTTTTAATCAAATTGATTCGTGGTTTTTGCATCACAAATTTTGAATTTATGCTTGAATAAGGAGTCTGTTTATATTTGAAGAGGCTTGAAAAGTAGGGAGGAGACAAGTCGTTCAGAGTTTTATACATAAATTTATACGAATTGTAATTATGCGTGGTTTTAATGTCAAAAATATTAAGCCTCTTAAGGTTCAGTGACAAATCAGTATTCTACTAGGCAACGAAGTTTACTTGTGGAGCCCATGAGAGATTTAAGGTTTTCAACTTAATCAATCTCATAGACATAAATATAAAACATATTATATGTAGTTCGCACTGTAACGTTAGATTTACGTTTTAATTTAATTCAATTAACAAGTTTCAATCAATCATCAACAAACCAGATAACCATAACAAGTTCAGAACAATTTCTTAAGTTCAACACTTTTATAATTGGAATTAATATCATATTTTTATAGAATATAATGCACTCGATTTTATGTAAGGATGGTGGGCCATCAATATTTCAAAGAAATGAAAATAATCCACGAACTTCATTTACGTCTTGCAGATATTTAGGCTACACGCCTGTTTCTACTCAATTCATCTTTGACGACGATCTTACCATAACCCCAGTATTTATTCATGAGATCGGGGAACAGGCCTATATAAGTCCCTTTCTCTAAACAGAAACAATAATTACATATACACTATCACAAACAAAAACTAAGTCATATACATATAACATAGAAAGAGATATACATATATATGTAAATAATGTAAATATAGCTTTATATTCAATATAAGGTAAAAAAGAAATATGACAACCTAGAAAAGAAATTAAAAGTAATGCAAGTTAAAAAGACAAACGCTTTGTTGATTCGAGATATTTACGGACTGTGTTAATATTTTGACTCCATACGATTATGTATAGTTTCTTTCCGGATGTTCGTATATACCAA
The DNA here is from genome assembly GCA_030562195.1 of Nipponacmea schrenckii. Taxonomy (NCBI): domain Eukaryota; kingdom Metazoa; phylum Mollusca; class Gastropoda; family Lottiidae; genus Nipponacmea; species Nipponacmea schrenckii. The sequence goes on along the minus strand of JAUJPP010000003.1, from coordinate 31,623,464 downwards.
TTTTATTATACCCTCACGTCTGTAGCATAGTCAGTTTTAAACATAGACATCTTATGTTATTTGGAATATCTATGGTTATAGAGGTTTGGTTTTTACATGACACCATTCGCTTGGTTCCGATCACGATGGGCTCGTGGAATTCCGATACACGTGATGTTGAATAAGCCATCTTCACTCATAATAGTGGACCAAGATGTACATGTAAATGGTTACGGGACAAATCAATGGCATCCATTACTGTGAAACTAATTTGTTATACTTAAAATATAGTTTGTTTGTGTTTCTTTGTTTCTTTATATGGACTATAAGAGTACTCTTATAGTTCTATGTATAGACTTATAAATAATTTAATATTAAAGGGGCCCAGGCTTGATTTTTAGGGGTCGTTTTGGGCCTTTGTTACATTTAATCAGTCCTCAGAAATACTCGAGCTCTAAGAAAATCGCAAAATACCTTAAAATATACCTCAAACAAAAAATTTCACTTTTCATTTTTTTCCCGTGCTGTACGCGGCTGGTCTCCAGTCAGTCTGAAAATTGTGTGTCCTGTTGACAAAATCTACAATTGAAAATGCGTTGTAGTCTATTTATATAGATGACCGCTATTGCACGACGGAAAGGATAACTCTTTGATTATCAAGACAAACCGTTTTCCAATATGGCGGGACGTTCGTAATTTCTTAAGACGTTATGATTTTTTAAACACGGATAATTATGGATACACATGGATTTGAAGGCTCAAATTTCAAAGGTAAGCTCTGTAGACTATTTCTGATTAGCTAACCAAAAGATTTCATGTGTTTGAGGCTGTCGGATGATTGTCTGAAACAAATAAAGCCTGGGCCCCTTTAAGTGATTGCTGACGTCACTTATCGCAATATAGTGATGTCATCAAAGTAAGGAGAACATCGGTTAGAGTGTTGGTTCTTTAGGTCATGACGTAATCTCGATCGGCGTGTAAAAGTGCGATGACCTTGAATAAGTCATCTTCACTCACAATTCCAGTGTACCCAGCTGTAAATAGGTACGGATAATCCGGGAAGATCAATGTCAAGGACCAGCTTGTAGGAAGGATCCCTGTCACGGCGGACTTGTGAACCTTAGTTGTTATCCTTGTAAAATATAGGCTAGCCTAGTTGTTTCATGATCCTTTAGTCTGTGTTTGAAAAACGCCACTGATTGTGTCACTGATATCTGCATCTGGAATATTCACCACATCTCTATAATTTCTCAAATATACATGTGGGCCAAATAAGATTTATTACTTAGCGATTGTGAAATTTATTAAAAATAATTAACCCTATAAAATAATAATATGATATGATAGGCCTACCAGTTTTCTAAATTGTAGGCCTAAACATTGTTTTTAAGGAATACGTTTTACTTTTGATTCACTTTATGTCGAAATCGATTTCGGGGAAAAAGCGAAGATGAAAAAGGCGAGAAGGCGAAATTAAAAGGTGTTCGCGGTCCATCTTTCTCAATAGATAAATTTTGATTGGTGAATTGGTCATCCAATCTATCATATTGATTTCAGGATCCAGGTATATTATCAAATACCTGCCATGAATCATTCGTATGATGCCATCATAAAGACAGCTTCTCAATAGCCGTACTCCCACTAGTCTTATTTTTTTCTCTTGCAAGCTCTTGTTTGTCTTCTAATATGATTAATAGATTCAAGACGTGCTATTAATGTTTTTTCAGAAATTCAAAGTTGTTCAGTTTATTTTTTGCCTGTGATTTTAGGATTTGTTTAAACAGCTAGATCGATTCACGTTTACGTTTTCTAAGGTGATGAAATAAAGATGAATCACCATATCCGGTAAATTATGATGTTCATTGTCTATTAGTGAGATAACAGTTAAAGCGGCCACTTATTTATTTAAACAGAGAAATTATTCTTGATGAATAAGATATATTTTCCATGTTTAAGTTTATTCAGTTTTTAACATAGTCGCTGTCGGGTGATTCATCCGTGTTTTGTTACTGCTTTTTGATTGACCAATGAAGTAAACTTGGGGTTACCTACACAAGCTTATACACCCAAACAGGCGTTTTATTTGGAACGAAGGCCACTACACCCAAAATTAATTTTTGGACCCCAAGAACAAATAGGAATTTCCCTAAATACTGCGCAAACTTGTAATGTCCAGTTCCTAAAAAATGGTTCATTCACTTCATAATCCAATTATCCCTGTATTTTGGAAATGTTCCTTTCATCATAAAGTCCCAATTAAACTCGCCGAAGTGTTTGTTACTGGTGCTAGTACCCATCTACAATTAATAGGGATTGATAACTTTCTCGATGGCTTTTCTGACTGGCATTTTTGTCTCGCACTTTCGCCTTTTTTCTCGCGTCTTCATTCATCTTTATCAATGCGCATCGTATCATATTATGGAAATTATTCCATCGAACTCACTGCTACGTTCTCGTAAGTAAATAAAATAAAAATTGAGTTGTGAAACGAAGGCCTACTGTATATAAGCTGTATTGGGTGCTACACCATTTGTGGTCTTTTACAAAATGAATGATTATGAACTGGAACATTTTTGAAAAACGGATTTCAGACGAATGTTTCTAATTTTGGCTTATTTTCGATTTCTGATTCTTGGATAACTTGAACTGTCATTATATAACAGTTTTGGCAATGTTTTTTGGAAATCCTCAACAACCACCATCCGTCCATCAAACCAACGGCCAACGTCAGCCACAAAACATTTTTTTAAATTACAATGCTATCGTCTTCCATATATATACCATAATTGGACCGGTAATACTTTTAGAGGTGTCCTAATGACTGGAAAAAGTACCAGATGGTCCCACAAGTCCTTTATTGACTCGTAATTAGGCTAATTATGACAGGATTTCTCTCGGCAGGCTACTAACATAGGTTCTAGCACCACGTAGAGGTTGGTTTCCAGAAAAGTATTTGCAACTGAGTTTACCATGAAATCATGTAGACGGTCGAAGATAATCAAGGTTAGGTAATTCAGGTGTCGGAATAAATTTAAGTTCATGGAATAAAATTGAGTGTGAGAAATTTTCTGCTCAAGCTAACGACGGATTGGCCTAGCGGCGGCTTCTTAATATTTCTATCCCCAGTAAATATTTTGAAGACTTGCCCAGTGCTTGAAGCTTGCGTATTCAAATCAAGTAGATATTGTTTCCATATTCTTAATTTTTTCCATCTTTTTTTCTAATACCGGCTATTACCCGACAAAGTGAACGGACGGACCTAACTGGTAGCCGATAAATACACGAGCAAAATACTGGATGCATGGAACAATAGCTAAACTAATTATTTTGAAGGAATATGTGTTTCTTTTCATTAAGATTATTATGAAATCCAATCATTTTTCATTTCATATATAAATCACTGGAAAAGATAGAAATTTTCCTCGACTTCCCGTCCACGAGAAAGCGAGAAAGTTAGGAAATAGGCGAAGAATATCTTCCTCGCTTTCTCGCCTTTTTCGTCGCCTTTTTTTCCTAAGAAGTTTTAGATAAATAATGGGGATAAAAAAAAATAAAATTCTGTTCCTAACAAGTTTTCGATAAATAATGGAGATAAAAAAAATAAAATTCTGTTCCTAAAAAGTTTTAGATAAATTCTTTTCTAAAAAGGTAGAGTCTAGTAGAAGAAAGTCCATTTTTTTCCACCCAGGTGCCTGTGCAATAAAGCACGCGTTCGATATTCATTTTTGATTTCAGACCAATTAATGATCAATGGTCAGAACTGATAAACTCTATCATATTCAGCCAGCTTCCGAAAATAAAAAGTATGAAAATGATTCCACAGAAATTACTCGTCTAAAACAAATTCTTGCCAAAACACTTTATCACTTTAAATACCCTTTTATATGGCATTTAAGAGACAGTTTAAATATGTATACATAATTATCTAACAGTAAGTTGCCGGTTTAGTATCTGTGAACTGGTTTACTGGTCTTTATATTTATTTATTTTTTATACAGTAAGAAGCATGATTTATATTATATTACATGTAGTTTTGTTTATACATGTATATAAATATTTATTCTGTATAATTTATTTTTAACCAGGGAGAACTATAAGCGAAAGCATTGCCCCTAATCCAATATAAATAAATAGTGTTTTTTTGCCTTGGTCTATTTTGCTTTGTAAACTTAAATTTGACATGTTCTGGTTGATCCAAGACTTTCTAAAGGATCACCAAAAAAAGTGAACGTCGCCAATTCTAACAGTGAGAATTCTTACAGTGAGAAGCACTCAAAGGATTATGATATCAAGGTTCTTTCATACGCCACACCATTTTCAGCATCATGAACAACGATCTCGCAAAAATGACCATTCGCTTAACACGGCTCAATATACAGATGATATCTGTGTTAGGACAGGTCATATTTAACTCAATACGGTAAGTATCGCATGTAATCGCAAAGGATCCAACAGAAATGTATTGACATGCTGAGTGACCTCAACATTGCTAGATTCCAGATTGATCCGAAGATAACAAACTAAACCAAGCCATTTATCTGTAGACATCTGCAAACTAGTAAACGGCTTATATCTGTAGACCCGAATCTAAAGAATATCAACGACCATGCTTACACCACAGAATCATACAATTTGTACAAATTACATCCACTAACTACTATAACTATTGATAAATACCTAGCTTGCGATTTCAGCATCTGCTGGAAGCGAATGTTTACTTGTCATCAACTTACCACATCAAGTTTGAGATAAAGCAGCTGTTGGAGCGAACTCAAAATATTCCTTATGAAAGTGAGAAACGTTAAAAGTAATAAATATTCTATAATAACCGTCAGTAAACTTGTCTCATTAATCTTGTTACTTGTGCTTCTAATATCTCATGTCAATGAACATCAATAGGTTATATACACAATCCACAACTTGGATAGAGATACAAGAGTTTAGTTTTGTCAAAATCGAACAAGAGTGTTTACATGCTACATATAAGGAGCCTTTACAACAGAAACGCCTATTTTTTTAATTCCAAAAAGGTTCATCCTTGTGTGATAATGTAACACAGAATGCCTCAGTAGTATTACATATTGAGATTTGATGTCTTTTTTTAATATACGTGTCTTTCATTTTTTATTATTCCATAATCACGCAGTTTGGTTATTAAGTGTTCAATGTATGAGTGGGAGTGAGTGTTACGAAATACGTCACAAAAAACTAACATACATTGAAGATAAAGTTTTACGACTGGTCATAGTAATCCATTACTGTGCTGTTCAGCTTAATTCGTATCATTTCATTTTGAATGTCAATTACTACCCAGGGAGCTTTTAGGTTTTACTCAAAATAATAAAACTCCCATAACAATTAATTTCAGCAGCTGCTTCCATCAAGGGACACAATTCATAGTTGAAAAGAAAATATGTCATCGACATATCGAATCATTTTCTATCCAATTTAGAACTCGCACTAGAAACATGAAACGAAATTTAGTATATTTCGGCAACTATGCATAAAATATCATATAATTCAGAGTAACATGTAGTTGATTGGAATTTGTTTGCATTATAATTTCTGAATGTAAGCCTGATAAAACCTACCATTTACAGAATAATAGTGTAAAAAAGAAACGTAAGAAGCAAACCATGTTTCCTGATAGCCAACTGAATAGAAATATGTGTGTCTTGAAGTGAATTCGAACATCGAGTTTCAGATTCTTGCTGAACTGGACAATTGCATAATACATGTAAAATACTTTGCTTGAGAATATTACGATAGGTTTTCTGAGGGTAATTTAGTCCACGTTATCTGTTGCATATTGGTTTCGAATGTACTGGTTGTCTTCAGGGAACAGGCTGTCTGGCATGATTAGTAAATGACCATCTTTATGATGACACATTAAATCATTTTGAGGTTTATTAATCTTTCGTATACTCCTTTTATTACAATAGAAGGTGGTATTTAAATTGTTCCAATCTGCTTAAGATCAAACGAATATTTTCCTATTTTAACAAGAGGTATATTTACTTATATATTAGCTACAAATGATGGTGTCACGAGGATAATGAGAACGAATAGAACATATTGTGCCCCGGAGACTTTTCTTAAAAACATAACAGGTATTTACTACCTAAGAATGAAACATTTTAATGTAGGTTTATTTAATTTTGATCTTGCAACAACCCCTTTTGATAAGATTAATGCCTATTCCAATCCAAATATTGCGTTAGAATCTTGGTATAGTTCAATCAAGCCAATAATTGATATCCATGCTCCATTAAAGTTGAAACGTGTCATGAATGATACAAAGTCACCCTGGTTAGACTCTGAAATTTTGGAATTAATACGCAGTAGATTTGGTTGAAGGGAGGGATTGATTCTCCCGGATGTACAGGCCTAGGGCCTAAGTACAGATTGTTTTTTGTTTGCTATGAACAAGATTGTCGTTTAAAGATGGGTTCCCTCATTAATTAAGGCCAAAGTAAGCTTACTAATTGATTAATTGGGATTTCTAATGAATAATCCATGTATTCTCAAGTTCAAAAAACATATGTGGACGTAGAAATGCTTGGGGAATCCATTTGACTCTTATCTGCTTGGAAACGCTTAACTCCATGTTGGATCACGTGACCAAATGACGTCATATGAATGAAGGTGTACAAGAATTTTTGTATTTTATTATTAGTGAGTTAAAACTTATCTAAATTAATTCATAATATTTTTACAAAGTGATATGTAAACTTTTATTGCCTTGAGATAATAAATGGAACACCAAAATGCCATTATTGTTGTGGAAAATATTAAGGAATTTGGGCAAGTACGCATGTGTGCATACTTAACAACCACAGCGTCCGGTTATGTACCGAATCTACAGACTGGATAACAAAAGAGCAGCGACATTTGAGCGCCATTTGAGACTTGACGTCCATACCCATGGCAGTACCATGCCGAGAGAAATCCTGTCATAATTATCCTAATTACGAGTTAAATAGTCAAATGATAAGGCCTGTCTTTCTTTGACTTGATATCTGATATGTAAGAGGAAAAGATAATGAATATCGGAAGTGTAGGAATTTGGTCATTTAATTGATTGGTAAAGCAAACAAAAAACAAACAAACACCAAACAAAAAACAAAAACAAACAAACAACATGGAAAGTTAGCAACTCTTTAAATAATAAGGGTAAGAATTCAACTGACCTTACTCAGAGATTTGTGACAGTGAATTGCTGGAAAGGTGGCCAAAAGCGGAGCACTGCTTTTCAGAGATTGAACTCCCAAAAAGACCTTTAACAGACAGAACTGAAGGACTTCGCCAGGCAGAACTGAAGGACTTAGAGCGGGATTCAGGTCTTTCAAAAAAGCATGAATATTGTCCCTATGAATGGAGAGTCTTTTTAGAGATCGAGATAGACACTGGGTCCAAACGGACTGGCATGAATTAGACATGCTTGGTTTGGAATCTTGGTGTATATTTTGATTACAATCTGTCAATGAACTCTCATATTACTCAGATTTGTAAAATACTAATTTTCATCTGTATAACATTGTTAAAGTTAGGAATATGATCAACTATGATACAGCTAAGTTACTAGTGAATTATTCTTTAGTGACTTGCAGATTAGACAACTGTAATTCTCCTTTATTTAATATCTCGAACGAACAACTTTAACCACTTAAAAAATTCAGAAAATAGCAGCCGGAAAAGTATCCAGAACAAAGAATATAAATAGGCATGCACCAAATTTAAATAAGAATCAACATTGCGGTAAATAATATGAAGTCAAATGATATAATTCAGGATGTAATTCTCCTTTATTTAATATCTCGAACGAACAACTTTAACCACTTAAAAAATTCAGAAAATAGCAGCCGGAAAAGTATCCAGAACAAAGAATATAAATAGGCATGCACCAAATTTAAGAATCAACATTGCGGTAAATAATATGAAGTCAAATGATATAAAACATAATTTTTTAAATAGAAATATTAAAACAGAACCTAAAACATGCTATGTCTCTATGTGATCTTCAGACAACTGACCAATATCAAATTGTCTCTCTAACCCATTAGTAAAATTTATAAAAGTTGTTACACTTTATATTGCAATTGCAGATTTGTCAATTTCTGTTAATCACAAAGCTTAATATTATTATCTAGTTAGCTCTATTCACGTCATGTTCTTTTTTTGCTTTCCCCAATGATATTTTCATATAAATAAAACCTGTATCAATCTGTTTTAGGATAAATATTTTAGATAACAGCTTTATAGCCCGTTGAAAGAACGGGAACCATAAGCGCAGTGTTAGATAGTATATTGTCTATTGCTTCGGGAGAGTTCTACAGCTCAACATTTTTAACAAATATTTTATGAAACTCGATAGTGACTAAGTGAATACATTTCGATATTTATATAAAAAAATAAATCAGCCAATGGCATAAAAATTATAAGACATAAATGGACGTGAAATTAAAAAAAAATATATAAATCATATTGAATATAATTGTGTTTCTTTTATGCAACGTTATTCAACCTGTTAGTCTATTATGCTTATTATGCTAATTAATAACTGGTGTGAAGTACTTGCACTTATCTATTTGGACATTATTAAAATATAACTGTAATAAACACTGATTAATAAATAGCAATACGTATAAACAGAATTTCTTCTTCATTAAATAATCGGTTTGACAATTGTTTGATTGTTCAATCTAAAACTCAGTTATCTCTACTTGTCCGAACACAAATGTTCCTGATTCTCCATCTACAGAATCATCCGGTGATTTTATTTCCTCGGAGTTCCTAAGGTCATGTCCCAGGTGAGACTGTTCGTCATCAGAATCTTCTAAGTTATTAACATTAGAAGGAGTTGTCTGGTCCTTAACGTCATCCTCATTAAAACGAACACGCTTAGCGTAGTCTGGTTCTGGCTCTTCCATGTCGTTGGGTTTTTGATTCGAGTTCAGATCTTCAGGACCAGTTTCATCTAGGTCTATAACCGTGAGGCTGTCTGTCTGATTTTCGTTGTGGACCTTCGGTACACCTTTGGATGCAGGGTCAATTACTGGTTCAACATCAACACCTTCTTCACCAACCGATCTCTTCTTTACAGCTGCAGAGAGTTCCAAAAGAACATTTTCGTAATGAGTGGATTTTGGAGCATCTGCAGGTACGTTATGAGTGGTATTTGTCAACTCGGAGGATGATGACGACTTTGATAAGGGTGGTAGAATATCTGGTAATGGCGGAGGGGTGGGAACAAAAAACCTTCCAGATTTATCTGTATCTCGTAAAGATAAATCTTCATCTATTTCGTTCCTTATTTCTTCACATTTTACCACATCGTCATTTACGGGACCATCAGTTCTTACATGATTATTTACTAAATCGTCATTAACTGGTTCTTCAGTCTGTTCATGGTTAGCATCGTCAATATCAGGTTCGTTATAATCCTTTTCTGAACTGTTTTCTGGGATATCTAGTGTATCTGATAATGCTGTTGGTTGATCAAGTTCAGCGTTAAGATAGTCTAATTCTGGTTCTTTATCTTGAAAACTGCTTTGCGCCTCCTATAATAAAACAAAACATATCGTATAATTTTGAATGGTAATAGACGCACCACCTGATAAACAACCTGCATTTATACAAATCGTTGTCACTAGAACAAACAACAGCGAAATCAAGACATGGCATGTTGGTTAATATCTTTTCTTGGTGCTTGGATACATTCAATTTACGTTCCATAAAACTAATGGCGAGTGAGTGTCTCCATCTGCTGGTGCAATACATAGTAAGTATACTAAACCGTTATAGGTTCATCAGACATATAACTAGGGTTATCAACACCAGCTACGTCTCCATTTGGTAAATCTGATGAGGGTTTATCATCTGTTATAAGATTTTGTGTAGATGTCGAGTCATGGCCTTCATAATCTGATATTTCATCTTCAATAGCTATAGACGTCTCCTGCGTTTCATAGATGGAATTCTTACGACTTAAATTATGAACTAAACGCTGTAGTCGTTGATACCTTATGGACAAAGAAAAAAATGAATAAACTATCAATATACGAAGAAAGAAAATGGTTCCCTAGCGTTTGATTCAAAGTTTTTTTTATCGATGTTGATCAAATACCCCGTATCTCAAAAGTGAAGTTTTACAAGTTATAGATATAACGTGATATTCTATCAATGACTTATAGATCAGTGAATAACATTTAGTTCTTTCAACAACCCACAATAGGGTAACAGTTCATAGCTATATTTATGTTTGCAAGACATGTAAATTTTAATCAGAATAAATATTTAAGATGAATTTAAGTAGGACCTATTTTTTGCGAAAGACGTGATACTACGCTCAATGTTTTGGTGATGAGGCATATATGGTGATATAAACGCATCACAAATTTGCATTAGTCCAATGTGATTATAACTAATGTTAATATTTAACTATAATACATGCTATCAATATAAGAGCATAATATATCATTGGCGTAATAACTTATAAGATACCTTTTAAATTTATAGTATGTCACTGCTGTAAGAAGAATAGAGCCAACGAAAAGAACACAAGCAACGGCTATTAAAGCTATAGCTTCTGTGCTCATTCCATTTTCATCTGTGTGTGATTGTTGTTGTCTCATAAATAATTCTTGAATGGCTGCCATGTTATATTCAACCAATCTGCAACGATTATCTTGTTATTTTATTACCAGTGTGGGAATTGAAAACAACCAAAACTACGCACTACTTTGTTTTTAGGTCGCCAAAGGAACTGGACTCAAACTGACTAATACTAGCTTATACACTGATCAAAGACCTCCTTTTTATCACAATTAAAGAAGGCATTTTGAGCAGGTCGAAAGTTTTGTTTTTTCTTATTTATGTGAACGCATCTGCAAGTTTAAAATTCCAAAATCCGACCATTAATTTTTTTAACACAAAATTCTAGCACATAAAATGACTAATATGTAGATGTTATGGTATTGACCCAGATTTTTCTAGAACTTTAGAGGTTATCTTTCCAGAAGTTACTAAAGGCTTCTCAACTAATATTATGATGCAATATGATGTATCACTTCTGGATTGTTAAAGTGGCTTCTTGATTTTTCTAGACATATAGGTTTTATATAAATAGGCTAGTAGCTAAGGCCTAGGGGGATTCAGTTAAAGTGCTTACTTAATGTATGATTTGTGTATTATACCTTGTGCTTAATATGTTGTAGTTATATTTGGATTATTGTTGTTTTGTTTTACATTACTTATTGAATTAAATAAATCTACAGTTACTTTTTGTTCTGTGTTTCTCTATTCTACGAGTTTCGAGAAAGAAATACAACACTAGAGAAACACGTCTTCTACGTATTCTGAAGGTTCAACTCAAAATAAAATAAAGCCAAATACCAAGAATAGATCAAACTTGTGAAAATTAACTATTAATCCGTTATTAATAAAATCTTTAAAACCAAATTTAGTATGATCTAGCAGATTGATGTAAATAACATATTTTACAAATATTTTAAATTAAAATTTACAATGTTTTTGATAATGACAATTTTGCTCATGTACCTTTACAGGAATTTTTAATGAAAATTTTTCGTTTAATGTATTATTGCCCAAATCGACTATAAATATATTTGTACCTTATCTAATAAAAGATTACAATTTAAATATTAATGAAGAAATTAATAAACATCACCTGCTTAAAACGACCACTGGTATTTCGCTACCGTCTGTTACATTAGTAGCAGATATATAAATAACTGACCTGAAAGAAACAATTTACCCTAAAGAAAAAAAATGTCTAAAAAAAATGAACATTCCGAAATTCTAGCCAATAATATATATCCATTTTTTTTTTCACTAACAATGGTCAATATTTTGAAATCAGAACGTGTAGACCGTGTAGCTTTGACCTTAAATAATGCCGATAATTTCGTTTTTTGCAACAAAATGTTTTATGTTTTGAAAAGAAAATTCAACTCTTGTGTTTGAGCTTTTTCAAATTTATTTTGACTCAAAGCAGCTTATTTAATTCATTCAGGCTAGATGTAAGGAGCTTTAGATGGCAAAGGAAGTACTTGTACTAATATTAGTACTTACCCTGCACCATACGTTGAGGTGTTCTTTATAACAGTTTCAACTCCAAGAATATTTGTTAGAGATCTAAAAATAGAGAAAGTTTTACCAGTTCTTAATGTAATAATCATTTTATAATAATACAATATGCATTCATAAATGAAATACACAATGATTACATGTTCAATGTAAAACATCTATAGACCGACGCGGCTTTTCACCCCCTAATATCTAAATTTAGTTTCATATAAAAACAAATCTTTGAGTTTGTACTTGCCTTTCATACTTTTTCTGATCTATAACAATTGTGTTTTTTTCTGCACCAACTTGTATTCGTAATGCTCCATTATCGAGGCCAACCTGCATCTAAAAGGGACTTCGAATTGTACATTGCAAATTGAATCAATTATTTTACAAACAAAATAAATATAAATATTTCATTTTGAACATTTTTGAGATACAGCTGCCTGAACTTCTTCACAAAATGTCACATTTTGTTCTGGTTATGGTTGAAATTAATATTTTACTTTTTTGAAAAAACGTTAGAATTTCTAACAAAAGATAATAAATAGGCTGTTACATGGTATTGTTGGATGGTATCGGAACGTGAAGTCACGATTTATTGGAGAAAGTAATTGAAATGGTGACCTCAAAGCAAGAAGGATTGTTCAAAGTTGACACAGACATTGGTGTCGATTTAGACCACAAGTTAAGGACCGAGTAAAATTTTAGTTTGAAAGATGCTTTAAATATTGTATAGTAAAGAAATCTTGCGTATCCACTTGCGTTGTCAACTTCTTTGTCGCACGACTCCAACTGTTTTGTGATATAATACTTGCGTATATCAATAACAACATCGCTTTTAAAATTGAGTACATCTACATATTAACTGATTTTACAACATTTTCTCTTTGTTTGCAATATGACATCACAGCCACGATATCATATTAAGACGACATTTCAGATCTTCCAGTTTCTGTTTACTTCTCATTTACACGAATATCCAATGGAGAATAATTTTGAAAAATAAGACTTTAATGCTTTTGAAAATTAACTTATTTTATTGACACATTATAGAAATATCTAAGGTAAAGTCATGACCAGTTATGAAGATTGGTTCTTCACTTTCCCAACTCGCATCAAAAATTAAATTCATTCTTTCAATGCAAATTTTCGATTCGATCCGGCCAAAAATGTGCTTAATACACAACAAAGGGGGAGACGAAGAAAAATAAAAAAAATATTTAGCAAATTAGAATTGCTTACAATTATGAACGTATTTCGAGAGCCTTAAAATATTATGTAGGCTAAATTTGCAATTACCTACATCTAGACAATATATTAAATATCATTTGACCTAGTTTTCAAAGTCATAAAATAATTAGGTCACACCTTCCGTAACGGTTAATGATGGCGAAAATATGAAAATTATCAATTTTTGCTGTATTTAAGTACACTTATCTCTATGAATTTTTTAAGTAAGCCAAATTAAAAAATATCCACTCGTAGACAATATATTGAATATTATTTGACCTAATTTTCAAGGTCATAGATTAAGTGGGTCACACCTTCCGTACCCGTTAAAGTGACCTAATTTTGAAAAAATCGAAATTTAAATAATTCGAAAGAAAATACGAAATTTGAAAATCGGTCTCCAAGAAAAGGTAGATAATGATCCATTGTATCTATGTGCTAAATTTCATCAAAATCGGTCTATCAGTAGTGTCTGAATTTCGGATTTAAGAATTGTAACAAAAATTCAAAATGGCGGCCGATATGGCAGCTTGACCTAATTATTTAGGTCAAATCAATTACTATTGACAAGTTATTAATAAAACAGTTTTCACTTTTCACCTAGCAGTTATAGACCGGAAGTTACGTAATTACGTCATTTGAGGCTAAACCGGAAGTGGAATTTTTTTTTCACATTTTTTCAAAAATTATAAACATATCGCCTATCAACTGGTAAAGTTTCAAAATTTTACCATTTATATTAAAGGAGAAATCACGGTCTGAAATTTTTGCCGATGACCCTTGAATATTGAATTGCAAATCGTGGGTAAAATATTTAACCTAATTGCATAAAACCTATAATTGTTAGTTGACAAATACATTGAAGTTTTCAAATCTGAAAATCCGGTCAAAATCGAACTGAAAATAAACTTGCTAAAGCAAAAAAACCTGAACTTCCGGTTCTCACTTCCTGTCAGAGATAGAACTTCCGGTTTTGTTTTATTTGATAATAGAAATCATTCTAAGATCAACTGTAGATTTAGAATTTCTGCACCTTTTACCAGTTTGTCTGCAAACTCATCCAAGAATTACAAAAAAAAAAAAAAAAAAAAAAACTAGAATTGCTTACAATTATGAACGTATTTCGAGAGCCTTAAAATATTATGTAGGCTAAATTTGCAATTACCTACATCTAGACAATATATTGAATATCATTTGACCTAGTTTTCAAAGTCATAAAATAATTAGGTCACACCTTCCGTAACGGTTAATGATGGCGAAAATATGAAAATTATCAATTTTTGCTGTATTTAAGTACACTTATCTCTATGAATTTTTTAAGTAAGCCAAATTAAAAAAATATCTACTCGTAGACAATATATTGAATATTATTTGACCTAATTTTCAAGGTCATAGATTAAGTGGGTCACACCTTCCGTACCCGTTAAAGTGACCTAATTTTGAAAAAATCGAAATTTAAATAATTCGAAAGAAAATACGAAATTTGAAAATCGGTCTCCAAGAAAAGGTAGATAATGATCCATTGTATCTATGTGCTAAATTTCATCAAAATCGGTCTATCAGTAGTGTCTGAATTTCGGATTTAAGAATTGTAACGAAAATTCAAAATGGCGGCCGATATGGCAGCTTGACCTAATTATTTAGGTCAAATCAATTACTATTGACAAGTTATTTATAAAACAGCTTTCACTTTTCACCTAGCAGTTATAGACCGGAAGTTACGTAATTACGTCATTTGAGGCTAAACCGGAAGTGGAATTTTTTTTTCACATTTTTTCAAAAATTATAAACATATCGCCTATCAACTGGTAAAGTTTCAAAATTTTACCATTTATATTAAAGGAGAAATCACGGTCTGAAATTTTTGCCGATGACCCTTGAATATTGAATTGCAAATCGTGGGTAAAATTTTTAACCTAATTGCATAAAACCTATAATTGTTAGTTGACAAATACATTGAAGTTTTCAAATCTGAAAATCCGGTCAAAATCGAACTGAAAATAAACTTGCTAAAGCAAAAAAACCTGAACTTCCGGTTCTCACTTCCTGTCAGAGATAGAACTTCCGGTTTTGTTTTATTTGATAATAGAAATCATTCTAAGATCAACTGTAGATTTAGAATTTCTGCACCTTTTACCAGTTTGTCTGCAAACTCATCCAAGAATTACAAAAAAAAAAAAAAAAAAAAATAAAATAATCCGAACGATTACAATACGTTTTCGCCAAAGTCGAAATACGTAATAATCCGAACGATTACAATACGTTTTCGACAAAGTCGAAATACGTAATAAAATAATCCGAACGATTACAATACGTTTTCGACCAAAGTCGAAATACGTAAAAATAAAATAATCCGAACGATTACAATACGTTTTCGCCAAAGTCGAAATACGTAATAATGATATTACTTTATCCGTTTATCTACTAGATACGAATTTGTAGAATTTAAGGACTTCAAGAAGCTGTAATAGAATACAGGAAAATAGCAAATGGAAACCCCACTATTTCATTAAATTATGATATATTTTTATAAAAGAATTGACTTCTATGAATTTTGATTGAGTTAAATACTGAGAAGTTTTATCTATGCATGACATATTGAGTACATGAAACAATTAAAATCAAACAAAATAAGTAAAAGTATAGTAAATTTGTTCGAAAAACGAAGAACGATTTATTTTAAAAACAAAAACTTGTTCATTAGTTATTTATTTCAAATTGATAAACCGAAGTATATATTAAAGTTTTGTTCAAGTCTTTAAACCTCTAATTCAATATGCAGTAACATGGACAATTTCTTTTTGTGATTGGTTAGTTTTCTGTTCTGTACCTGTACAGTAGTCAGATTCTGTAGACTGGGTTGTCCACTGTCCGCAGCTCGTACGACCAGTGACAGGAATTGTTGGGTTAAACCTATATCAGGCATCCTTGACAGAGATATTTTTCCATCAGTCGTTGAGATGGAAAAATATTTTGAACTGAAAAGGAAACATACTTTGTACTTAGTTACAAGTGAAACACAATTGGGAACAATGTAGTTCATACTATAGAGTAAAAACGCCACAAAAAAAAAGTGTAGAAATGTGGAAATTTTGATGTAGCATCAACCACCACCATACCACGATTAACTGTATTGTTAGCTGAAAGGTCACAAGCCGTTGAAACGTATCCTTCATCTGACGCTTAAGGTAGCAAACTGATATTTTCTGTATAATCGGCCATCAACTGATTGTGGCTGCTTAGAATTGTGTTACAAAAGCAGAGTAACTTATAACTTGGATATTTAAATCGTCATATCGGTTTGCTATCCAGTCAGATGACGATTACGTTTCAACGGCTCGTGACCTTTCAGGTGATAATACAGTTGATCGTATAAGTATGGTAGTGGTTTATGACAAGTTAACGTCCGTTCCCACGGATTGATATCATAATCTAGGTAGTTGATGATAGTTTTATTGGTTGGTAGATAGATTGGTTTAAATTTGATGATTCTGTCTTGTTGGTTTGATAGTTGATATTAGTGATATATGATCGGGTCAAATGACATAACGATGAATCTCCGTATTCCTGTATGTTTGGGAGAGAGTTTTCCGGTTTCCCTCATTCTTTGAAACTCATTGTGATCGTAGTATTTCTTTTTGTTTGTAAATATCTTGTAACTTTTGAATTGCTAGTATAATCCTCCCCAGAAATACTGCTTCACTATAAAATGCTTTAAGACCTTCAACTAGACTTTAAGCATAAAGTCATACGTCTAATTGCATTTCTTATGGTTATCAAAGTCTTTATTTCCAACTGTATTTATATATTTTAAATAGCTTACTTTTGTCCTTCTAAATAGTATGTTACATCGGCGTTTATTGTATCGTCTTCGTCTGTGGCCTGTGTAAAATATATATAATAATGATTAAAAAGTTTAACTAAAATTATTCCCAACACAGCGGTGTATATAAAATGAAAGGCTTCGCTTCATCTAACAGGTCAAACTATAATTATGAGCAGTTTGATTTTGTTGTAAAAGTCAAAAACAAAATACAATATCTATATAAACTACTACAACCGTGGACAAAACAAATGTGCGAAAATAATTAACATATCTGACAGTATGTATTTTGTAGTTTGACTCGAATTTTTTCCGGTCAAACAGTACTTAATTACCTCAACTTTTCCAATAAATGAGCCGGGTGCCATATCTTCTTTTAAAAAAAACACGTAATTGTCCTGGACAAATTTAGGCGCATTATCATTGACATCTTGGACTGTTATGTTCACAAAATAACTATTCTGTATCTACAGATGCAGAAGAAAAAAGATAAAGAATTAAAAAAGATACGTCGACCCAAACTGAATAATATTAGAAATTAATGTCGATGACTTTTAAGTTGGAAGGGTGACTCAAGTTACAACATTGCTATTTAATCAAGAGGACGACACCCTTCGCCGTGAAGAGGTTTTTGAAATCATAATACAAATTTATAAATAAACTGGAAAATATAAAGACGCTTTACAAATATATAACGCAAGTCTAGAAAATTTGTTCTTATTTACTTTCATCTGAAGTAGGATATTAGGTTTAGTAGAAATTCTTTTCAACATCTGAATCTAATCATGCTGCCATAAGTAAAGTTACAGTTGCTATTTGAATAAAAATCACGAATATATAGCCAAAACAAACCTTAGAACCGTTAAATATATGAAGTTGGAGGCTATAGTATTGTTTATTCTCACGATCTAATGAAACTTTTGTTTTGATTATGCTGGAAGAAAAATCATAAAATAACTGACCCAGATTTTAAAAGGATAAAACAATCGAAAGCATAATCGAAAAATATTACATGTCGCCATTGATAAGCTGCTGGCATTTTATGCTTCATGTAAAACACACTTGAGACATAGCCTGGATCTACATATTCCCTTTCCCTATACATCCATTACAGAACTAGTCTTAAAATATGTCCTAGGTCTATTTTTGTTAATTAGTTGATGGTATGAACTTATTACAGTACATTGTGTAGGTGAATAAACTTATTTGGAATTCAACACCGCGTGCCTACAGCAAACTTTAACGGGTGAAATTAATTTACTTCACCATCCATTAGTCCTAAACGATCTAGAAATAACTTGTTATGGAGTAACTCCTGACAAAAAAAAGGGTAACAAATTTTTAGTGTAATAATTAGACGGTTTTAGTCGGGATCATTGATGATTGCTAAAATTACCCCCTAAAAACATAATAGCCAAGTAAATGGTATTTTTGTCTAAATAGCTCTGCTAAACTTGTTCACAGCTTACCGTTGCCATGTACATACTTTATTATTGAAACTTAGTCCCCACTTTCGGTTACCACAATTTTTAGCAAAGGGATATATATGTGGGCAAAAACGTTAAAAGTGGAATTTCTTGTTTGCATTTTTTTGTAGTTTTCTGAAGGCTATTCAAATATATTCTAGCTTCAAATAACCCCTCGAAAATGGCGAACTACGGTCCATTTATATCGTTGGGATTGCCTTCAGATGCCACGGACTGGACGTAAATTTAATCAATCCCGAAATCTATTAATTTAATATACACCATCAATTTAAAGGGATAATAGATAAACACTACGGCTAATATTCATGGTTAACATTAACTACTTTGTAAATAAGTATGCACCCTACACTTTATCAATTTTCAAAAATAGCGATGGCCCATCGTAATACGCCCACCATTGACAGCCTTAGTTATTCGGGCGGTGGACAAGAGGTATCAGTAAATATAATATTTTAAATGTAAAAGGCTCAAATCATGCTTTGTCAAAATCTATCAAGAAACCAGATATCTATCAAGTCTACAAAGAATCAGAGGCTGATAAAGTGAACACGTTTTAAAGAACAAGGGCAATAACTAAATAAACCTTTTTTAAATAGTCTGATTTTCAATAGGGTCTATCCTCGAGTTATAACAAACATCCACACCAAGTTTCATCAAATTCCATCAAGAACCCGGCTCCCTATCGTGTTCACAAGGAATTTTAGGACAAGGGCAATAACTCGATTAGTTTCATTTTCGATAGGCTTCATCCTTGGGTCATTACAAAGACTCAATCCAAGTTTCATTAAAATCCATCAAGAAATGTGGTCTCTATCGTGTTCACAACAATTGTGAACAGGCAGACGGACAGACAGACGGACAGACAGACAGGCGGGCAGAAGGCTTCATCCTTGGATGATTACAAACACACACACCGAAATTGGTCAAAATCCATCCAGAAACCATCTCTCTATCATGTCAAAAACACATTTTTAAACGCAAAATGAATGTGTTTTCAAGAACAAGGGCAATAAGTCATCAATTTATTTTTCGATTTGTCTGATTTTCAATAGGCTTCATCCTTAAGTAATAACAAGCAATCACCCCAAATTTCATCAAAATCCATCAAGAAACACACTCTTGTGTTCACAACAAATTTCCAAAAACAAGGCCAATAACTCATTGAATATTTTTCGATTGGTCTGATTTTCAATAGGCTTCTTCCTTGGTCAAAATCCATCAAGAAGTGTGGTCTCTATCGTGTTCACAACAATTGTGGACAGGCAGATGAATGTGTTTTCAAGAACAAGGGCAATCACTCATCAATTTATTTTCGATTTGTCTGATTTTCAATAGGCTTCATCCTTAAGTAATAACAAGCAATCACCCCAAATTTCATCAAAATCCATCAAGAAACACACTCTTAATTGTGTTCACAACAAATTTTCAAAAACAAGGGCAATAACTCATTGCATATTTTTCGATTGGTCTGATTTTCAATAGGCTTCTTCCTTGGGTTATAACAAACACACTCACCAAATTTGGTCAAATTCCATCAAGAAATGTGGTCTCTATCGTGTTCACAACAATTGTGGGCAGACAGACAGACAGACAGACAGACAGACAGACAGACAGAGGCGACTACAATATACGCCCACATTTATGTGTGGGCGTATAAAAAGCGACAATAAAGTTATGTTCAGAAAAACATAGTGAGCACGTGACCTATCCGTTATTCTGTTTTTACATTATATATACCTGCTAAAAGCTCAAACTTACTTTTTAATTAACACGAAATTATCATTATTCTGCAGCTCAAGTTGTAATTGGTTGGAATAGAACTGAAATATACATTAATGAAAACAAAATGATGAATTTAAATTTGTCAAAAAAGGAACGGAATTAAAAGGATGTGGGTTCATGTCATGTAGAAATTGTTGACGTCACAAAATTTAATATGTGGAAGGGAATCGAGTTACGAGTAACAACTTACAGTCCTTTTAGATCCCTAAAACAGAATTTATACTGCTTATGCCTTCATCGAACCGGCAGCGTTTTGTGGCGTTTTTGCGGTGTAAGAAATGTAAGCCTAAAGATTGACAATTTCCGTTAGTTCCGTAGAAATTTGCACCAAATCTGAGGGGTCCCCACAAGTAACAACGATATACTATTGTATAGTATTCTGTATTCGTGTTTCAAAGTATTCTTTATGTTAAAATGAGTAATGAGTCTGAGAATTTTAAATTAGTTAATCGAGTCTCAATGCACAATATATAGATGTAATTAAGATTAATTCTATCTGCAGAGCAATTTGATGAGACTATTGATGTTGACGCCAACCTGTGAATAATTAGTATTACAACGCTTTGGGACAAAAGAGTGAAATTAGATAACAATTGGTGTCGAATATAGTGAAATAAGAAACCAAAGGGACTGTCATATTGCTAAACCTTGGATTTCGCTATCCCACAATATCTCTTTGTTCTGTAAAACAGGAATTAACTACGCTTTGTTAAACTTACGTCTCGAGAACAGGTCTTTGTTAGAAAATTTGCTAGATTGCAATGGAGGTCAAATATTCTAGATTGCCTCGGACCATACCTAAATGCATTTGAATAACTTAGGAAATAATGCTGATACATCTTTCACATCAATAGCGGACGATTCAGTACTGTTCAGTGAATTGCCTATCTTATTTATACCATTATCTGAAGTAGAATCGAAGCGTTAGCCCACTTCAGATCAATGAACGGTTGGTCTAGACCAGACTGGCTCTAAATGCCTCCTAATTAATGTGACCGAGGGGGCACTTATAATAAAAGGATTGCACATCGTTTATTATTGGTGTTTTTGTACCTCTGTGACATAGATCTTAATGTTCTAAATCTAAACCTTTCTTTATGGATGATTTCAAAAGTAGAACCAGTATTCTAGCTGATTTTATTGTTGACGATACACTGGAATTTAATAATAACGACTTTTTCTATCCGATCGATACTCTTTCGACTCCTAGGAAAAATTAAGACAATACATTGAATAGTTTTTATAAAGTTCTCACTTCCCTATGTATATCGTTTGGATTCCATATACTAAATGGTCCTTTCCCTGGTGATACAGAAGGTAATTTCACATGTTTCGCAAAAGGTGGTGCAAGTACCGTAGATTATATTATTGCCACAACACTATTGTTTAGTGAGATAAAAAAAATTCTCTGTCCTTAGTTGACAACTCTGAGCATTTCTTCGTGATGGGTAAGCTCCAGAGACAAACAGTGTCACAAACAATGCACCAATCCAGAAGCAACATACTGGTCTATCAAAGAGAACAAAATACAAGTTAGACTATTCTAAGCGGTATCAATTTCTCGAGACTCTTGGAGATCTCAATCAGGTTTTGAAGACCAAGAATATTCATTTGAGAAATTGTTCAAAATGTATCATCCATCATAGGCCTAAAGACATGCAAGGGTAATCAAAAAAGAAATTGAAAATCTGTAAGCAAACAACCTTATTGATGGGATAAAGATTGTGATCGAGAAAAGCGAACTAAATATTTGAACCTTACAAAATATCGAATAACTAAACTTGATTCCGATTTACAATCTTACAAAATTGCAAAACGTCTTTTAGAAACCTATGTGACTCTAAGAAAACAGCCGGGGCGAACTTGGCCAGACAAAATTAAAATATAGTATACAATCTCAGAAACAATTTGGAACACAATAAAGTATCAATTAAACACCCAGATAACGGCAAATGAAATAAAACCGTCCCGGTTGTTTGATTATTTTAATCGCTGTTACAGGTGGATGTAAATGAAGGCGACTTAAATTGTAATGATGTGTTCTTAAATGACCATGATTCTGTGTGTCAAAGTTGTGCGAACGACCAACCAGAAATCTGAACTGTAGTATTACGGAACCGGTATGCTTTCAAGCCTGTCTACTCTCAAACGTGGTAAGGCCGTAGGGGTCGATGGAATCAACATTGACTTCCTGAAAGATGCACCATCAAATCCCATTTTATTATAGTGCTTTGTGAACTTTCAATCATATATTAAATGAAGAAAAATTCCCTTACAGCTGGTGCCATGCCTTGATATGTCAAGTTCATTTAATTGAAAGGTCCAAAAACAAATGTTGAATTTCCATCCTTCGCTTTACTTGCATGGTTTTTACTTAATTCCTTAAAGGATAATAGGTCCTAGAATGAACATAAAATTGGAAAATGTTAAATTTGGCCAATAAGAGCTCTTTTCATCAGAAAATATACCTGCTCCATAAATACATATCTAAAAAGCAAGTAATTATCCATAATATGTATTTGATTATTGAAAAACGCTTAATAAATTGATTAAGCGTTTTTTTTTTCAAAAATGGTCTCGTTTTATAAGTTTTACAGATTTTAAGGGCCTCTGACACCAAGTAAGTTGGCTGATGAATATATCCTCATATGGACCATTCTTGATCACTAAAATTTTATGTTTAGGGTAAGACACAGTAACCGGTTGTCTGAATGGTATGATAAAATAGCAGAAAATCAAGCAGGTCTTCGAAAACACTATTCCACGACCAACAACATATTTAGCCTTCAAGGAAACCCTAGTAAGTACCTAACGAAGAGGAAAGATATACTGCCTTTTTATAGATTTTTTAAAGCTTTTGATTTTCTTCGTTATTGTAGTCCGTTTGAAAAACTATTAAAAAGGGGTATCCATGGACAATTTATTAATTTACTAGGAGATATGTATTCAAATTGTCGATCGTGTGTTGTAACATCGTAAGATCCGACTGAATATGTTGATTGTTAAATAGGACTAGGGAAGGCTGTATGTAAAGTCTGTAAATAAACGAATACGTAAATGAGCTTACAAATTGATGACTGTAGGGGTATTTTTATTAGTGCTGGCACTATATATCGTTAATCGATGTATCGTGATAAGACATGCCACGATGCGCGTATCGTATCGCGAGGTCGTGTATCAACGATACATGGCATTCCATAAAATAGTGTGTATTTTATTTACTTGTCGGTGAATTCAATCTTATCCCATCATAAATTCCTTTCGTGGACTCCTGTGATATATATTGTTTTCAAATAACATACGTGATATTTAATTTGGTACAAAGACAGGCCTAATTATTATTAAGTTTACAGTTTAATAGTGAAATACCTCAACTAATAAAATCACTATTGATAACATTTTTTTACCTCAAAACATAAGTGCTAAAATTATCAAATATTGAAACCTTGGAGCAAAAAGTGTTATTTTTTACCACATTACGGCGATACGTTTTGTATCGTGACCCTTGTATGGCGATACGTATTGTATCGTGACCCTTGTATGGCGATACGTATTGTATCGTGACCCTTATATCGATACGTATTGTATCGTTGCATAATTGGCAATAAAGAGCAGACAAAGTATTTTGTCTCCTGTTTGCAGACGACAGAGCAAATGTGGCAGATACATACACAGATGGGGTACTTCTCAAGACCGTTTCAGAATACAGGTATAGTTTGGCAGAACACCTTTATATGTTACGCTTTTGTAGAAGTTTGGTAAAACCAATCTGTTGGAAATAGATGTGCTTTTTTCAACTTCTTTGAAGAGAGAAAAACTGCAGTCTATAAGACTGGCATGGACAACTAGACTCTAACAGTAGATTACAATTATAAAAAATAATCAATTGGTCTTAGAACTTATTTCATTACAAGAAAACAACTTTAAACGCTCCCTGCATAAATATAGATGTCGTTTACACTATTTTATGTCCCAAATTAGCACTTGGTATAATATACCATGACCGAATATATTATTGTTGCTCTCTGTAGTGTATTGAGAATGAGTTTCATTTTTTATATGTTTGTCCATTATACAAAGATCTGAGATCCAAATATGTAATGTTTTTTGTACATCTGATCATGGCGCCCTTTATCATCGTGATGATCAATTCAAAGGAACAGTGTATTAGAAATTTAAGTAAATTTGTGTACTACGCACTCAAAAACGAAAGTAACATAAAGATCATACTCGAAATAAATTGGTTTTCCTATTTATTTCTGTAATAAGTTTAATGATATGGTATCTGATACATGAATTTGAATTTCCGAACAGAATGAAAGGTTAAACAAGTTTATCAAACTGTTTATTGTGATTTCACCACAATCCTAAATATTTATTCTTAGCAAGGTCCGAGGATGAAAGCTCAGATTACAGGTTACATTATAAAATCAATATAAAATTAGAAATTAATATGAGTTTTTTACAATTACACGTTTGGTATCTCAAACAGGTCAAAATATAAAATTATTAAAATCAATTCTGTTTGAAATCTTAATTATGAGGGTTCCGTGTAATTTTTGAACTATTTGTATATGACTTCTCTTTGAAATTTGAAAATAAAAAAAAGATATCATTGTATAAATCAATATAGCGATACAATACACGATAAGCAACCGATATCCGATAATACTTACCGGTACTTCTGCTACAAAACTCCCGGCTGGTAAATTTTCTAATACCACTGCAACTATATCATGTCCTGTTTCTGAAGAGTTATCTTTTGACTGGACGTTTACTTGCACAATGCTACATCTCCTAAAATATACGTTTGTAAAGTAAATCTTGCATTGAAAAAAGGTTTGTTGGCACACGTTATCATCAAGTATAATGAAAGTTGTTCAAAAACGGTTTATTATAATTATTGACAAAATGTCTTGATTTAAACAGAAAATAAATATATAGCTTATTGCACAAGTATACGCATACATAACGTTATTGAACCAACCTGAGAGACGGGTAAATTGGACTGTCGCAAGCCTTTACTAAGATGGTAGTCGGGAGAGCTGTTTGACTTGCAAGGGTTATTTCCCCGGAAGTATCGTTAACTCTGAAATCGGTTGTTTGACTTTCAAGCTCGTACTTGACCAATGCGTTTTCTGCCTTATCGGTATCTTTAGCGGAAACCTAAAGTATGAGCAAAGAAAAAAAAACAGTTCTATATAAGATATAATCGTCAAAATATTTTGAAGAATTCAAATCCGACGACTCCTGCTATACATCAGAAAAAAGATTTTTTAAAACTTGGAACTTCTTTTTCAAGTAGACAATGAAATGTTTTTGTTTCTATTGAAAATAATCACTGGCATATTCTGCAATAAAGCTGATGTCGACATTTCGTCTCTGAGAAAACATACCTGTCCAAGACGTTCACCAGAAACGTTATTTTCCACCGTAAATACATAAAATGGTCTTAAAAAAATAGGATCATTGTCGTTCACATCAATCAATTTAACGTTCAAAGTAATATTACAGTTAGGACAGGGGTTGTTAGAGATAACTTCGGTTTCAGGAATTGTAGAAATCTGAAAATTAATGAACAGAAAGTATTATATTTGACTAGAATATTTGAGAAAAAGCACCTGATTGAAGGAGAGTGAAGTGTATAAAGAGTAAGCGCGCCCATCTACTAGGTTTAAACTACTTAAAGAGACCGAAAAAAGCTGATTTTAACTTGCTTGTTTTATTTCTGTTTAAACTGATAATAATATTTTTCATAATATATTGGCAACGCCGATACTAACTTTTTTGCGATACATGTTTATAGGATATCAATAGATCAGAGAAAGGCATATTTCTAAAGTGGTGGTTGGCTTGACCGTATTGTTAACCCCGTAGTAATAATTGCAATTTCGAGTATGAAAATTGGTCTAGGATCTTTATTTTATTAATTTTTAAAATTTGGAACAATATTGAAATAACCATTTTCCTGATTTAGCAGTAAAATATTGGTAAAAGTCAATGCACAGGCGTCCTATGTATTGTATGACACTCGAGACTCGGGAAATAGGAATTCTTCATATTAAATATAACCGGAAGTAACCTCGAATTCTGACTGGTTAGTATGTTTCTGTTTATGTTTTTAATTATAGATTTATCATCTGCTTTTGCACATCTCAATTGATGTTGTTTTGACAAGAGATAAAAAATATGTTTAGTGTAAAAAGCTATGTAGTAAAAGTCATAGGAGCCTGGTTGGAGAAAGCTGGGAAAATGTGCAAATTGCTTATTAGTAAAAATAGTTTATCAGTAGAAATAGAAACGTAAACAGAAACATACCAATCAGTCAGATCTCAAGGTCAATGTCATCGAGGTCACTTCTGGACACACTGATGAAGAATGACACCGGATATGAAAAATGCTGCAAAGTTTTTAGTTTTTAGATTTTCTCTTGGTAAATAGTGTCTGGATATCTATTTTAATACCAGCTATGTCGAACTAAAAGCCCATTGTATCGAATTTCTACTGAATTAATAGCTTTTTGCAAGTTTAGTTGAAGAACTCCCCATTTCCAGATTCTCGAGTTTCATACCTTGTCTGAATTACATAAATTAGGTTTTTATGTTTCGCACTAGACTTAGATGCATGTCATGTCATGACTTAGGTCATGTGTGTAAATTGAAGATTAATTTTATTGTTATTTTTTGAAGACATCATTTGAAATAATGTCACTGTAGATATATATACACGTATTTAGGGCTTTTTCCCGATTTGACCCTACATATCTGTAATAGTTTGAAACATCAAGTTCAATACGTTAAATTAAATAATATATCAGAAGGGGTCTATTCCTTAGCAAATGAATAAGATTCGTAGTAAAATCACACCTGAAATGTCAATTCCTCATTTTTTTCACGATCCAAAGCTGAAGAGTTGAACACTGTTACCATTCCAGTTGTAGGGTTCACTGTTAAAGCACCATCACTTATGACATACCCAAATTTACTATTGTTACCCTGCAAAGAGAAAATCTGGTTTGAAGGATCTGTAAATTTGATTATTTCGCCTTTTATGTGACTTCCCTTTGTGACATTAGAATTTCTAGGTCAAATGCCTGTAGCTCCTGCAATTCTAGAAAGAGTAAACACGAGAAATAACATAACTCCGGCAAGTGAATTTGCAACTATTATACTACCAAACCGCAATAATGTCTTGTATTTTTTCCTCCATTCTTTATCAATTAAAAATAGGCCATTGTAAAGTACTGTCACGTAGAATTTAGAATAATTCAGCCACGTATGTATACAATATATTGTGAAGAACTAAGCAAAATAAGACGTAGTAGAGAGATATTATGCAATGGTTAAGCAAAATGTGAACAATACGATAATTAAATGGAGATATTATCCAAGTAAGAGGGGAAATTGAAATAAAATACAAGCTAGAAAAGTCCCAACGTGTCCCCGATACACATAAAAACTAGATATCCCCCTCAATATAAATTCATAATTATGGAATAAAATTATATTTGTGTAGTCTGGAAACACCGTAATCGGTGCTAAGAATCTCAGAGTTATTTCCATTTAAAAAAAAAATTGTCAAAGGACTTAAGGAAATTTGAATTTTGATTGTATGTTTTTCATTATAGTATATTCCCTAATTGACCAGTTTATAGACTGTTAGACTGTTACAGATTCAAGGTTTTAGATGCCAGTTTTCGAGGGATGGTTTGGGGGTTAAGTTAAATGTGAGGTAATCAGTCAGCTTTTCTCGAGATATTGGGCTATCAGGCCTACCGCTCATAATGATCGGGTGATAGCCACCAACTTTTCGATTTCTAATCAATTAGCGGATGGAAAACATGACAACATATTTTTGTGGAAACATTGGAATGTGGAATACATAGAGGTTATCCTATGGCTACTAGTGGATATGGTTTTTATGCCATGAGTGTTTGTGATATTTTCACGAGTGGCATAGCCACCAGTGAAAATGTCACAAGCACGAGCGGCATAAAAACCATATCCACTCCACTCCATAACCTATTTATCCTATACCTAATATGAAAAATATACATTTCAAATTTGTTTTTGTTTTAGATGAATTTTGGTCTTGTGTACCCTTTGGCCCCGCCTATCGAATACCAAAATAGTTATTCAATGGCCTGTTTTTAACGGGAAACAAGAATATAATTTTTATCCAACTGAAAAATTTTTTTTATCTAGTATGCAGCACAGACATAGTACATAAGAAAAAAACTCATCAAAAAATGGTTCAAATGGAAATAAGCAAATTTGTTAAACGATGACAGCCTTTGGCCCCGCCCATCGAATACCAATATGTTTATTCAATTGGCTGTATTCAATGGTCTACAAGAATATCACTTTTATCCAACTAAAAATTTGAAATTTTTTTTTTGATCTAGAATGCACCACAGACATAGTACATGAGAAAAAAACTCATCTAAAACAAATTTGAAATTTTTATTTTGTCATGTCAAGTATGGGATAAAAGTAGATATTTACTGTCCCGCAGACTGCGTGATACCATTAGACGATACCGTCCTCGTCAGTAGTCGTTTTATTCACTTTTTATACGCCCACACATAAATGCGTCCGTCCGTCCGTCTGTCTGTCTGTTTGTCTGTCTGTCCACAATTGTTGTGAACACGATAGAGACCACATTTCTTGATGGATTTTGACCAAATTTGGTGAGTGTGTTTGTTATAACCCAAGGAAGAAGCCTATTGAAAATCAGACCAATCGAAAAATATTCAATGAGTTATTGCCCTTGTTTTTGAAAATTTGTTGTGAACACGATTAAGAGTGTGTTTCTTGATGGATTTTGATGAAATTTGGTGTGATTGCTTGTTATTACTTAAGGATGAAGTCTATTGAAAAGAGACAAATCGAAAAAATAAATTGATGAGTTATTGCCCTTGTTCTTGAAAACACATTCATTTTGCGTTCAAAAATGTGTTGTGGACATGATAGAGAGATGGTTTCTGGATGGATTTTGACCAATTTCGGTGTGTGTGTTTGTAATCATCCAAGGATGAAGCCTTCTGCCCGCCTGTCTGTCTGCCCGTCTGTCTGTCCGTCTGCCTGTCCACAATTGTTGTGAACACGATAGAGAGCACATTTCTTGATGGATTTTAATGAAACTTGGAATGAGTCTTTGTAATGACCCAAGGATGAAGCCAATCGAAAATGAAACCAATCGAAAAATATTTACTATTAGTTATTGCCCTTGTCCTAAAATTCCTTATGAACACGATAGGGAGCCGGGTTCTTGATGGAATTTGATGAAACTTGGTGTGAGTGTTTGTTATAACTCGAGGATAGACCCTATTGAAAATCAGACCAATCAAAAAATATTATCTGTGCAATATGAAAATGTTACATTTAAAATATTGCATTTACTGATACCTCTTGTCCACCGCCCGAATAACTAAGGCTGCCAATGGTGGGCGTATTACGATGGGCCATCGCTATTTTTAATTTTAACGGGGACATCGAGTCAACGTTAGGTTATTGGATTGTTCATCTTTTACCTCACTTGCTTCCCATGTTGATTCCGTTTGGCTTTCACACTATAATGCCGATAATGCACACTGCTTTAATTTGATGACTTTTATGGTCATGGTGCAAATAATACACACTGTTCTAATTTTGTGGTGTTTTAAAGCCTTGATGCCGAAATACCTTTTTGGTGCTGTTGCATAGACTAGCCATGGTGCGCACTCTTGTGTCTTTGGTGGTGTGTATAGCCAAGGTGCCAACAATGCACACACTGATGGGAGTGTTTACAGCTATGGTGCACAAAATCTATGGTAATTTGGTATATCTATGGCAACTGCACACTGTATCGTTTTCAGTGGCTTGTTTTTGCCATAACTCCAGTCCAGCCAGCTGTAAATGTGTGCGCATAATCCGGGAAAGATCAATCCTAAGAAGTTTGGCTCCCTTATTTTCATATATGTATATATACCATAATTGGACCGGTTATTCTTATATAAATAGAAAGTTGAGGTGTTTTTATGACTGGGAAAAATGGTCCCACAAGTCCTTAATTAACTCGTAATTAGGCTCGGCAGGGTACTGCCATAGGTATGTACGACAAGTCTCAAATGTCGTTTAAATAATGTTGATTCTTTTTTTTTTTTTGATTACCAGTCTGTCAATTCGGTACTTAACCGGACGCTGTGGTTGTTAAGTATGCACGCATGCGTACTTGCCCACATTCCTTAATATTTTCCACAACAACAATGGCATAATCTCTGGCAAAAAGCAATAATACATTTAAATAGCATTTTGTAAAAACATTATGGATTAATTTAAATAAGTTTGAACTCACCATAACACTTTTTGAATATGTTAAGATAATGATAATAAAATATAAATCAATTCTTATACATCTTCATTCATATGACGTTATTTGGTCATGTGATCAGAACAGAACAGAACAGAACTTTATTAACTCAGACCCACAGTGTGGGTAACAAGAGATTACATAATATATAAACATAACAAATATTTTGACAATTATAGATATGAAAATTAATTACATGTATGTACAGAATATTTAAATAACTTACAAAATAAGTATTTAATATTTACAATTTAATTTGATAATAATATTTCATTTTGTTTTTATTATTGTCCTTTCTATATGATAAACGAATACACTAATATTCGATAAAACTCGGATATTATTATAGCTAAATAAGTTTTTCATTTTACATTTTGACGGATAGGTTATATAGTATTTAGGTATATTTAATTCTAAAAAATAATATTGATGGATGCTGACATAAAAATAAGTAATGGTATTCATCGCCAGGTCCATTATTACATAATGGACATATTCTTTCATTTCTCGGGATGTTATTCCATCGTCCAGTTTCAATAGGAAGTTTTATATTGGATGTTCTAAATTTACATAAATATATTCTTTGGAAGGGGTTCAATTTCAAAAGATATTCTTCAGTGCCAAAATTTGGCTTAATCATGGAATAAATTTCTCCTCTCGAAGATATACCAATATCATTGTTCCATTTTTGGATATATTGATCTTGAGGTTTTTGTTTGATGGAATATTTCAGAAATTTTGTATTAATTGGCACTAGCGATTGATTAGACCATACATAAGAAAATCCATTTTGATCGAGTGTTTCTTTTACGAAATCTATATATTTAAATTGGTTTTGACCTGATATATGTACCTGCAATATAAGGCTATATATTCTATGGGATAATTTTTCTGAATTCGGGTCGGCAATCTTTGACCAAAATAGAATCATGCGTTGTTGAATAGTTAAAAGAATAGGAAATCGGCCCGTTTCGCCATATATCATAAAATTTGGAGTTGTCTTTCTTACATTTAAAATTCGTTTACAATATTGAGTATGAATTTTTTCTAAATCAGAGCAATTTTCGTACCCCCAGATTTCACAACCATACAGTAAGATAGGCAAAACTAACGTATCAAATAATTTAAATTGTACATCTATTGGAAGTGGTATATTTCTGATTTCTGACTGGTCTATAAGTTGTTTTCTAGCTAATGTGAATTTACAATTATAATTGAACAATAAACCTAAATATGTATACGATTCTTCAACACTCACGGGTTTATCATTAAAAAAGAATTCTGGTATATTTTTTACTTTACTTCTCGAGAAAATTATTATCTTAGTTTTGTCAAGATTAACAGTCAGTTACCAATTTGAGCAATATTTGCTAAACACTTCTAATGATTTCTTCATATTTTCTTCAGTTTCAGATAAAATTATAGTATCGTCTGCATATAGTAACAAACATAATTTAACATAAACTCTTACATTTTCAAGTGATAAAATACCAATGCCTTCAAGACATTTAACATCATTTTTATCAAAAAAAGTTTCCAGATCATTCATATATATAGCAAAAAGAAATGGAGAAAGATTTTCACCTTGACGTACACCAGATAGACATGAGAAATAATTAGAAACCTCATCACCATTCTTTACACAACGTTTCGTATCAGAATACATATTATAAATTACATTAAATATTTTGCCTTTAATGTTACTTTTAATTAATTTGTGCCAAAAATTTGCCCTGGGTAAAAAATCAAAAGCTTTTTTCAAATCAACAAATAGTCCAAATAGTCTTCCACCGGACGATAAGTAAATTTGAATTAGTGAATAAAATATAAAAATATTGTCAAGTGTTGAATATCCCTTCCTAAAACCTGCCTGGCAATCTGAAATTAGTTTTAGTTCATCTGAAAGCAAATTTAACCTATTGTTTAGTATCGACGTAAACAATTTACCTAAACATGATATAAGTGTGATGGGTCTATAGTTGTCTGGATTTTTATTATCTCCCTTGTTTTTGTAGATAGGTCTAATCACCCCTATTGTCCATATCTCAGGAATAATTCCTGTATCTAAAATTTTGTTAAAAAGAACGTTATATAATGGAAGGAGTATATCGGTAGAATTTTTAATATATTCATTATATATTTCATCGATTCCTGCAGCTTTGCTTAATTTCAAGTTTTTAATTGAATTTTTTATTATTTATTATCAAACATGGAGTCCAAATTTAGCGTTTCAAGGCAGATTAGAGTAAAATGCATTCCCCAATCATTTCTACGTCCACATAGGTCTATTGAACGTGAGGATACATGAATTATTCATTAGAAACCCCAATTAATCAATTACTAAGTTTAATTTTTCACCAGTAGCACTACAGCACATCATCACAGTAATCCTGCTCTTTGATTTTCGCCCTCCGTGACACTGTTCACCCCTCACGGCTAATGTTTTATCGCGCAATACTCTAAAAAATAATCCGGTTTCATCACAATTGAAAATATTGTCTGGTGAATATCCTTTAACAATGTCGGGTAATTTAGCTATGTAATCGTTCACAGTTGTTTCGTTGACCGAGGCACTTTCTCCGCAGATTTTAAAATGGCCGATCGAATATCGCTGTCTCCAACTTTCCAACCATCCATTACTAGCTTTGAAGTCACTGATATCAAATTCTTCGGCTATTTTCAATGCCTTCTCCTGTAAAATAGGGCCACTGATCGGGACTTGCTTAGACCTCGCAAACTTAAACCAATCGAACAAAACCTCGTTCACTTTTTGAAACTTTGATGAATGTTCCACACGTTTTTTCGATTTAGAAGCGTTCTCCTCCAAAAAATGATTTAAATAAAAGTCTTTCTTTTTAATAATATCCCCGACAGTGCTCCTACCTATTCCATACTTATCGCTTAGTTCTTTTTGTGTGAGTTTTGGAATTTTCTCGGAGTCTTTGATCAAGTCGACCTTCTGACCTAAAGTTAACTCAATTCGCATACGTTTGGCTGACGGAGTTCTAGAATTTTCTGCGGGACGTTTTTTCGGGGTAGACATATTGCCATATAAAATTGAACATTTTACACCCCATATTTAACCTAAAAATTCTGGCTTGGGTGTTATCAAATGTACTGTATGACAGTTAACGTTCAAGGATTAAAATTTCCATATCAATCACGAGAACAATAACCGCCGCCTGAGACAATTCTATTTTTGTCACAATCCACATTCATTCTTTTTAATTATCAATTGACATCTAATTAGGGTATCTATTGTATAATTGTCTAATCATAGTTTTATTTAACACGAAATCACTTGACCGATGTCGGTGACTCGCTTTTGATGCCGGTTTGTGCAGGTGAAATATAGTTGATTCTGTCATTCGGGACCGACGATTGATGCCAGTGCCGATGTATAGAGGTTGCCGGTTTACAGAGGTTAAAATTGGTTAAGCAATAGAGGAAAAATATCGGGACCGTAGAATTGTGCCGGTTTGAACAGGATTCCGGTACATCCAGGTTCCGGATAATCCAGGTTTTACTGTAGTAAGCTTAATTTGGCTCTAATTAATGAGGGAACAAAATGTGTTTGACGTTTGCCTCTGTTATATAGATCAAACTGTCGAATGCTCTCGATATTTTTTTATTTTGGCCTAACTTGAACCATTTTGAAAATCTAAATTATTACTGTCGGGGGTAAACATCCTTAAAGCTGGCCTGGAGCATGGACAAAGCCTACCTCCCCCTCCATAGAAAATAAGAACATAAAATGGAGTAGGGTTGGGTAGCCCGCTCGCAGCACATGCACTGACGCTTTTGGCAATTCTTTTTTTTTTTTTTTTTTTCTATTCCTTGGTTTTTGTGGTCATGTACTTATCGCAGAAAGATGAATCTGTCCATTTTATACACATGTACTTGTGTATTTTAAAACTAATTTTACGTTGAAATGATATATGGTTTTTGCTGTCATGTACTTGATCGCCGGAAGATAAATCTGTCCATTATTTACACATGTAATTGTGTATTTTAAAATAAATTGTACGTTGAAATAATACGTGATTTTTTGCGGTCGTGTGAATGGCCGCGGGAGCTATGTATTACATCCATTTTATAAACAAATTGTAGGTTGAAAATCTGTCCATTCATGCACATGTACTTGTGTATTTTTAAACAAATTGTGCGTGGAGTATTGTATATTTATTTTGTGGTCATGTACTTTATCGCCGGAACATAGATCTGTCAATTTGATACACATGTACTTGTGTATTTTTAGTATTTCAGACGAATTGTATATTGAGATATTATGTATTTTCGATTTTTTACTTTTTTTCTTTCTTTTTTTTTTTTTTTTTTTTTCCAATGTATTGCCCCATGGGCTGAATGTGAGACAGGACCATGTCCTTGTGTATTGGGCCTAATTCCGACCCATGTAAAATAAAGAGTTTATTATTATTATTATTATTATTATTTTAAGGTCACTATTCCTAGCTGTTATCTATCTAAATTTTTCGTCCATTCTAAAAGTTAGTATTTATTATTTATATCGAATTTGATACCAATAGAATAGAATAAATACTGATGCATTAGGTTCATTAGAATTTCATCTTACCTCATCTGCATCAAAGGCCTCAACAACAATTACAAAACTTCCTTTTGCAAGGTTTTCCTGAATGTTAACATGGAGGATTGTTTTGTTGAAGACGGCGTGATTATCATTTATATCGTCAACTATTAGATTAAGTTTCGACACGGCAAATCTTAGTTCAGTATCATTTTGAACAGCCTGGAAAAACAAGAAATTATTTTTTCAGTTAAACAGAAGTCATGACTATGGGTACGATATTGCTGTGTGGCTACGAAACAGAAATAACTTTGGATGCATTATAGTATAACCAGAACATCATCATACCTTCATTTGTAAAGAATAGCTGGCTTTCTGCTCTCTATCCAATTTTTTGTTAAGAGAAATGGCCCCAGTGACTCCATTGATACTCATAAATTGTTCTTTATCTAAAGAAATTGAAGAAGAACCGTCATGAAAAAACGTCAATAAAAGAACATTATTTATGAAATAATAAATAAATATAGTTTCTGTAATTTGTTAATCTGTTGTCCCTAAACCATATAAAAAGGCAATAAACGACTGAATAAATTAAAGAATGATATAGAATATACTGAGCCATGTGAAAAATAAAATAGAATATGCTGAGCCACATGAACTCCATACTCACCAGGGAGAGAATAAGTGAGTGCCTGGTTTATTCCCATGTCTTGGTCGTGAGCAAGGTCATGTGGTATGACAGTCAGATCAACATTGACAAAACTTGAGTTCTTGGAGAATAAAAGCAATTCAAAATGAACAAATGAAATTAATAAAGTTTTACGTTGAACTCTTCAGCACCTTATACATTAATAAAGACGGGGAATGCCATGTATTGTGCAATGAGGGGAATTTTGCCAGGACAGAGGCATTAGCCTACTCTTTTGCGATGACAAGGGGAGATCGATCTGAAAAATCAGGTTGAACCCTGGAGCAGCAAGCGTCAAACTCACTGAACCACCGCGGCTTCAATAGAAAAAACCAGACAGCAGCGACAGAGTTTTGCTTTCATTAAATTGATATTAGTAAAAGTATTTCTTCTTACCTCTTCCATGACATGTAATGTGTACTCAAAGTGGTTAAAAATAGGATTCATATCATCGATGTCCTTGATATAGATTGAAATGTTTGAGGATGCAGTTTTCTGAAATATAGATCATATAAAATTCTTATGATTTATTAGTACTGATCATATCACATTCATTTCTTTGTCTACGCACGTAATTGAAAATTAGTAATTTTTACAAAATCCAAAATTCCAAAAGTGAAGGGAATTAAAAATTTAATTTAATTTTGTTTGACTGAGATGTTTTTTCGTCTCTACAAAGTAGAAG
This sequence comes from Nipponacmea schrenckii, assembly GCA_030562195.1. Taxonomy (NCBI): domain Eukaryota; kingdom Metazoa; phylum Mollusca; class Gastropoda; family Lottiidae; genus Nipponacmea; species Nipponacmea schrenckii. Next base: position 31,586,801 of record JAUJPP010000003.1, on the reverse strand, counting down.
AATCTAGCTTACCGCCTGTGATGCATCCTCACCATCATTTTCCACAAAAAGTGTAAAATTGTACATGTTTTCGCTCTTCTCATAATCAATAACTTTATTTGTGACTACACTGCTGCCTCTTATTTTGAAGATCCCAAGTGGATTACCCTATTGTAAACATATTACATCTTTGTTACTGAATGAAATTAATGAAATCAAATACATTCCGACATTTATTCTCTGGTTGTTTAATACAAGTCCACAAAACATACATTGCATGCCATTACACGGATATATTTTGGAATTTACCGGCTAATGTATAAGAGTAACATAAGGAACAGTCTATGTGACATTTGCACAAAAGGATGGTCAGTAATTATCAAACGGTGAAAAGGTAATTTTCGTCTAATCATTATTTACTTGGCAAAGTTATCAAAATAAGCATGTCCGTCTGAATATCCGAGAAATGCAGGGCGTTTATACTAAGGTATGATATATTTGAAATGACCAACGCGAAATCAGTGTCTTTAAAATAATACTTTATGGTTAAGACATTTGCTGAATCTTCCGCATCTATTAATGCGGCATTTGTGACTTCTGTAAACCTAAAGTTTCTTAATCGGCTGTGTAGTTTTGTCCTTTATTTTGATCTATCTAGTCAAAACCCATTGGTGTATTACATTTTCACTACTTTGACAGATTATATTGGAAAAAAAAAGACGATTGATACATACTTGCAATTTAAATTTGAATCGATCATCGCCACAATCTTGATCACCAACATAATTATAAAAATCTATATCTGTACCATTTAAAAACTTCACTTTAGTTCCCGGAGGTTGTTCCTTAATGCATAGAATGAGATAAATTCGATTTGAACATTTATTTTTTACTGCATTTGTTTAATCAAAATTGCTATGTAAAATAAGCTCAACCTCGGAAATCTGCTGTTCAAAGTCTGTTGCGATCAAGTTGAACTGTAAAAGCAAAAAGTCAAATAAGCAATATTGAATTTGCGATAAAAATAGTATAAATTTAAGCAAACTTGTACACCAAAATATAAGTAAATTTATTACCTCGTTTACGAATTTATCAAATTGTGGAATTTGAAATTCTAGAGCAAACTCGTCGACCGGTACAATAACTAGTATTTCTGTGTATTCCTGCAAAGAATTAAGAGAATACTTAAACGAAGCGATCATTTGTTTCCAGATAATTGTTTCATTATTATCTTGTTTACATTAATATGTAATCATAGCTAATTCACAATCCCAAGATAGATTTTTTACCCAATTCTGACTTTGTCAGTGCCAGCGAATGGAGTAAGAACAAGGCACATTTGAATGTTGTTTCTTACTTCATGACCTAGGCCAGTGCTTTCTTGAGAATACTATTCTCATCTCAACCTAACACTGGCTAAAACTACATATCAGGGCATCGAACAAAATGTTGTCTGTGTCGGATAGTATATAAGTGAAAAATCAAACAACATTCCATTATTAATTTACAAGACTTATTATTTACTTTATAATCAATTTCTCTTCCTTTTTGTTTGTACAAGCTTGATTTAAAAAAAAATGTAACATTACCAGACGTGTGTTAGTTTGTTCGTCTGAACAGGTATATTTAAACTCAATTAATTTATTTTCACATAAACTCTAAAAAACAAAATACAGTAATTATTTTATTAATGTAATATCCCACGGAAGCGTTCTGGGGCCATATTAACAGAAGAAAATTTTTTTTTTATCATTAATGTTAACTTACTTTGTCGAAATTAAACCGATTGATTATTTAATTTCGATATTCTTTTCTCGAAATAAATGTATTGATATAATTTAATTCCGAGAACAGTATGTCGAAAATAAATGATTTTGATTTAAATCCGAGAAAAAGTTTGTCGAAAATAAATGATTTTGATTTAATTCCGAGAAAAGTATGTCGAAAATAAATGATTTTGATTTAATTCCGAGAAAAAGTATGTCGAAAATAAATGATTTTGATTTAATTCCGAGAAAAGTATGTCGAAAATAAACGATTTTGATTTAATCCCGAGAAAAGTATGTCGAAATTAACTGATTTTGATTTTATTCCGAGAAAAGTATGTCGAAGTTAAATGATTGTGATTTAATTTCGAGAAAAGTATGTCGAAAATAAATGATTTTGATTCAATTCCGAGAAAAGTATATCGAAATGAAATGACTTTGATTTAATTCCGAGAAAATTTGTCGAAATTAAATGATTTTGATTATGTCGAAATTAAATCAATACAATTTATTTCGAGAAAAATATGTCAAAATTGAATAATCAATTGGTTTAATTTCGACATAGTAAGTTAAAATTAATGATAATATTATTTTTTTTATATTCTGTCAATATGGCCCCAGAACGCTTCCGTAAATATCCACTAACCGGATAATAAACAGAAAATATAATCGTAATTGTAAGTAAACCCAGTAAGTAACATTTTTATTAATACAGTGAATAAGCATCAAAGTTTCTAGAGCACAATAATGAACGACGTCAAAAGGAAATAAGCTACCCTATTCTGATCTTGATATCAATATGATATTTGTCTTTACTTCACGTTTTTGTTATACGGATAACAAATCGAAATGGTTAAAAACCCCTTTTCAATTTGATACACTTTTTAGAACTGTTAATTGGTTGTAGTTGTTGCTGTTAATATCTATGATGTGATCCTTTTGAACAAATGTTCCATCCTAAATTGATGTAGCCTAAACGTTTAAAGTTAATAGTGCTATTTTGACTAAACATTTTTAAATGAACTGGATTCGAAAATGAATATCTTAAACAAGATTTGTGCTAGACCGGAAGTGAGTTATTGCATAATGTGCACTGATTTTGTATCGAGTCTTTAAGGTCCAAGTATTGGTCCATTTTCCTCGAATTTCTATAATATGTTCATAGTAAACAAATTATTTGATACAATTGAAAAATTTAAAATGTTGAAATAATTTTGTAATTTTTAATTATCCAAAATCTGAAAAAATCGCAGAGTATTAATCGGTAGTTTATACAAATAAAACTACGTCATCTTATTGTTATCACTTATAGACAAAAACTGTATATATCGACTAAAATGCATAATAAAAACCCTCTCATAAGAAAACATCCTAACCGGAAGTGTTGCCCGAGCTGTCATCTCAGAATGACGCATTTTAGCAAAATTTATTAAGTGCGAAAATTTTTATTCGATTTGTATGATTTTTTGGTGTCTATCAAAACCTTGTAGCTTTATCTTAAACCTCTAATAGATTTAAATTCTCGAATTAAAATATTTTTGACCTTGACCTTCTTTGACCTTTCCATTTTTAATGCAGAGTTATAAAGACAGTTGGCGTTGTTTGATATTCGAGAAATGTATTTGGTGAAATGTTAAGCAAAATTTGTTGGGCAAGATTTGTAATTGAAAAATTGTTACTAAAAAAATGTTAAGAGATAGTTGTGTATTTAATTTAGCTTTAATAAAATAGTAGAATTATACTTTTACAAATCTACTGAACAGATTATTGATTTAGAGAACGAATTTTTTATTTTCATGAACAAATGCTTTTGTTAAACAAATGTTAAAAATGACTAACAAATGAAGGGGTATGAATTAAGCAGTAAGTAAGGATTAGGCCTGAACATCTGGGAGAATCCCCTATCCCGAAATACAAAGTGGGGTTAAACTGCTTTCGTTCACAATTCAATCTTTCATTTTCATGATGATACTTTCTTCGACCTTTAAATGGATAATAAGCTTTGTAAATTGGTGATAGGCTTGAATGAAAGGTTTTTTTGTTGGTACTATTTTATTTTATCTTATATTTCAAATTAAAATCAATAAATTCCAATACATGGGGGCCGCCATCTTTGTTAGGAATGTCACGTGGCATGACGTCACGTCGTAGATAGAATATCAAAATGGCGGAATGTCAAGCTCGGGTATGCCTTAACAATAAGTAGAGAAATAAAGACGTAAGCTATTATCGAATACCAGATCCCACTAAAAATCTACAAAAGACCTCAACAACATCGGTACAGGTTCGACAGTGGATACGTTTCATTCCTCAACAAATAAAGTCGTGTGTGAAAAACATTTTCTACCGGCAAACTTCGAAGTAAGTAAACAAACCGTTTTGGTCCTGGTATTGCACCCGGTGGTAAGTGGCTGAAAGACACAGATTTTCCTACCGTTTGTGTCCACAGGAAACTACTCACAAAGGGTGGACTTATTGGTCGTCTACAAAACGATAAAAAAACGCGAAATGCGAAATGCACAGACTGAGGTGAGTCATGGTATAGCCATAGGGGTTATAACATCGACGCAAGACAAAATAAGCTAAGGCCGCCAGCGGCTAAAACTACTTTTTTATACCTTGCAAGGCAGGTGACAATGACCGATAAATAAAATGTAATGTAGGCAAATATTCGTAGACGCTTGGCTTATATAAGTGCATATATATGTAATGAAGGAAAATATTTAGGTTAGGATTTTACAACTTAAATGCATGTTGAAATTAAAATTAAAGTAAAATATCGGAAATCAACTGACCTTATCTGTTTCTAGATCTGGTGTTTCGTTGATAAATAGACTTGTGTCATTAAATATAAAATATTTCTTGTTCGTTGTTGTGTTTGATATGCATTGACTCCCGCCTCTTGTGTGTTTAAAAATAAATTCGCCTATAATAAAATTTGTGTTGATATATGCATACTGCAGCGAGAAACATTATTCTGATTGCAAAAAGACTCTGTCAGCATCGCTATTTTGTCGAACCGTTGTATGAAATGTTCGAATTATGGAAGGCTAATCATAGATTCTCTTGACATTTTAATCTATTGTTACTTAATACTGCGAATTGTTGCTTACATGAATGCAGGCTGATTTACTGTTCAACATTTCCAATTTGGAAATTCAATGTACTTGAATTAATTTCACTCATTCAGGCTAGACATTTCTCTTTCTACTTTCAGTTAATGTTTCCACATCAAGACGATTTCAGAAATGATTTACATACCCGGTTTTGCAGTCTCTTGTATATTCAAAAAAGACATTGGACAAAAGAACAAGCCTGTAATGTAAATTAAAAAATATGTTATTTTTAATACGTTTTTCAGTTATGAACTGTCAGGATAGATTTGCAATATTCTAAAATTCAAAAATAGCCATGACCACAGCAATACACCCACATTTGTGATGAAACCCAAATCATTCGAACGTTGACAGGAGTTATTGGTTAATAAACATTTTTCTGATTTTCGATAAAGTTCATCATTGGGATAACTCACGCATTTGCGTGTGGCGTGAGAAAATACTATTAATGTGATTTTGTAAAAAGAAAGCACTTACCAAGAAAAATTGCTGATATGAGAAACATCTTAGATATCTTATAAGGCTTGTTTCTCATCACTTCCTGCAAAAAAAAAAAAGTCGTTAACATTTTCATAATTTTGAAAAGAAAGCGATGTCGATCGTAATACTTCCACATTTGTTATGGCAGCCAAGGACTTTGACTAAGTTATTGATGAATTTAAGTTTTTTCCTGATTTACAATAGGGTTCATTCTTAGGTGTCCACGAACACTCACATCGAGTTTCATCAAACTGTATTGAGAAACCAGATCTTTTGTGTTCACAATAAATCGAACACATTTGAAAGAACAAGGGCATATCAATTTTTTTTTCGATAGGTCTGATTTTCAATAGGGTTTAACCTTGAGTCATTGCAATATTGTTCGATTTGCATGACTTTTAATGGGGTAATAAATTACAAAAGATATTGACTATGTCCACAACAATTGTTGACGGACAACCAAGCGGACACACACGTAGACAGACAGCCAGGGAAACACACAGGCAGACAAACAGATGTTGACCGACAAGCTTTATGTGGTCGCACAAACAGATAAAAAAGAAAGGTTTTATATATCCAGGAGGTCATTATTATGTGGATAATAAAGTATATAGACAATGTTAATGTTACAAAACTGAAAACATAAAAATGATCTTGGACACAATTTATTAGATAACAGGAACATCCATACACATCAGTACAGGTAAAACACAGGAACATCATTACAAGTAAAACACAAATTTTTAAAACAAATACCAACTAAAAATAGACTTTATGCCGAAGTACCCCCATGTATATCACGCAAATGCAATCAAGTCCCTTTATATCAGAAACTCATTATTCTTTAAGTAGTTCTACGAATAAAAGATACCCGATCCAGGAGCACCTAATATGTGGAAATTCGAATATAATATACTTAATTTCATGATGTCCCAAACAATATGTGGTAAAAACAAAGAACAAATTAGGCACTCGTTTTAATTCTCACAGATCAGATATAAGATTTGAAATAGACAAGCCTATTTCTTATTATTTCAATCTTGACGACCATTCAGTTGACGATCTCACCCTAACCCCAATTGAGCGCATAGACATGCCAGATGAAACTACCAAATTCTGTCAAGTCAGGGAAGCCCATTGGATTGACCTATTGGACTTAATATCACCATAGTGCGGGCATAACACTCTTTGTCAATACAAAACCTAAAAACAACGTGGGCAAATTACTGACATGCGACAAGTATTGGACTGCGAACGAATTCAATTCTTCAGTGAAACCAAGGTACTCGTTGTAACCTTGATAGAAAACTCTCGTGGAAACCTCACATTAAAAACATCACCAATAAATGCTAAGCTGTGCTGCACTTAATCAGGAATATATCTGGCAATGAATGGAGTGCCAACGTTGAAGAATACGAGGGATCTGTGAGACAGTCTTTTTTTTCTGAAGAAGTCAGGAATGATTACACAATACAGAAGCAACTAATAAGAATTAGTACTACAGAAGCAGCACTAAAGAAAAAGAACCACAGAGGAAGAACTACAGAAGAAGAAACAAGTTGTGACAAACTCCGACAAAAATTATGCCTTCTAAAATATTAGGAGGTAAAAACTGAACAGTGACAATGTGTCATTAAATATTTCCCCCTTTTTTATTTTCAAAATGTTCATTCTTTTCCACGTGATCCAGTCTCCGCCACCCTCTCTTCCTCGGGAGTTTGAAAGCCTTTTACTTAATAAATGAAGACGATATCATTATTATCTAAATTTGTGTACCAACTGAATAATCTAAAGCTATTATGCTATTTTATAAACTCCTAAACCTGATTGTCGCTAGAAACAGTAGGAAGTAAGATATTGACGGAATACATTAGAATCCCACCCCATCGAATGCAATCTTGATGTTTGGTCTTTGTGCACTAATATCGAAAATGCTGCAGGGTTAATGATTTTAAGTTTCATGGTTAAACATGATGTGTAAACCTCATGGACTGCTATGAGAAAGCATTTCGACAGACTTGAACTTGTGGTTTTACCTTTGGACCAGTTAGCTATTGTTTTTTGGTCGTTTACTAGATGTTATTTACAGGTTTTGGACATACTTGATATCTGAATAGATATAGGAATATTTCAAAATTCTTAGTAATTACCATCCACCAATATAACTTACTGCTAATGAAGGTCACAAGAGCAAATAGTTTCGAAATACCACTATTTTCAAATGAAATCCAATAGCAAAAACGAAAAGACTTTATATTAAGAAAGAAGGAAAAGAAACAACTATATTTTACAAGGATAACAACTTAGGTTCACAAGTCCGCCGTGACAGGGATCCTTTCTACCAGCTGGTCTTTGGCCAAACCTCTTGGCATTGATCTTTCCCGGATTATCCGTACCCATTTACAGCTGGGTGGACTGGAATTATGAGTGAAGATGACTTATTCAAGGTCATCGAACTTTCACACACCGGTATATTTTAAGGAAACTGGTACTGAAGCTCGTCATTTTATTCGAAAAATATCACTTGATTTTATCCAGATCTCTACGATGATTATCGGCGGTAAAAACAGACGAAATCGAAATTTCCATAATAAACTTTGACTTAAAACACAACAGGATTTCCATAATCCATATTATGGAAATAATAAAACAGAATCTGACACATTTGAAAAATAATCACACACTAGAACTGAGAATAGCTCCGAGCGTGGCATTATCCCATATTTCGAAACTTTTGAAACATTTAACCTGTTAGCATTCAATTCCGATTGCTCAAAAGTTTGATCTTTTGTTTATCTTATACATAAATCTACTATATAAAAACACTGCAGCAGCATATTAATAGATAGCTGCGGCCAAGGACATTATGCACTAAAACACAATAGCCATTTAAGGTCTCAAGAAAAAGAAATACATATTTTTATTTGTGTTTTCTTTCATTCTGTCTATATCCTGTAAATTTACGATCGATCCGATAATTAGCGACCGGTTTGAAACTTTTCTCTTAAATTTTTCAGTTTTCAAAATTTCATTTTTTTTTTTTGTGTTTTTCAATTTCATTTGACAAATCTTGTTACATAGAACATGAACAGAGGAACCCGAGGTAAATCGGTCCATTAATAATTATATAGCCTTTTTTTGAATATATGTAATAAATATATTAATAAAAATATTTCCTTGAAGGTGCGGAAAATCCCCAAAAATTGTGGCTTAGTGTTTCTGACTCTCCCCAGCCATATTCGTCCAAATAGCTATCAGGAATAGAGTCAACAAGTTTCGGACTAGTTTATAAAAGGGCTTAACTTGAAACGTTTTAAATATAGAAAAATAATGCAAAACGTTTATGGAAAATATGCATACACTATGCATACAAATACACTTTCACTAGTAGTTTAGTCATGTAAAATTTATGATATGATTTAAGTATTGATTTCATAAATTTCATATGACGTAAGAACTCGTTTCAAATCCTCTAAACGATTGTTTTGAAACAAATTTTTATTCTGAATAGTACCTTTTCGAGAAACTTGTTATAAGGTGCTGTCGGACTTAAAGTCATCATGTTGTAGGATTTAAAGCTTTTAACAACCATTTACCTTTACCTTGTTTTCATTTATTGACATCGTAAATAACACTTATATTATGGGTATTTGGGCAATAATTATACACGTTAAACTTTATCTATACTAATATAAATCTGACTTTATTTGACAATTTCGATTATATTGACATATTGGGTTAATATAAGTTAAAGAGAAGGGTATTGTTCTTGTTCCCCTAAGGATTTAATCAATAAAAACACCTACATTTTAATGACACACATGTTCATGTTATAGTCTGGTAAAGCTAGTTCGAAGCCCTTCCCATTAAATACGAATATGACACTGTCGAACTTTTATCTTTCCTGGTCTTTGTTCTTCCTGAATAACTAAATCCTTTAACAAAATGATTCATAACAGTCCAAAGTACAACATAATAGAGGCGTTTTCTTGCTCTCAAGTCAAGACCATAAACCACCTTTCGTCACCAGTATTTGACGGGAAATAAAACACAAGATCTATTTTTGGCGATAGAATTAGTAAATCTTTTTAATGTGTATTTTTCGGAGGTTGATGTGAGGCTTAAATATTCCTACGTATAAATAATCTTTAGAGCTCTGAAAATTATGGTACGTCTATTTGATAAGGTCTATAATAAGAACTAAGTCCTTGATCGTTCGAAAGCTAAGAAAAGGGCTCGTTGTCAATCTAATGTAACTGATAAGCTTAGCTTTAAAAAAAACGTTTCTGAGTAACAAACCGTCTGCAAGCGAATATTTGTATCGTGTTTGATTATTACAAAATAAATTCAACGGGCATGCGTAATTGACATATGATGATAATAATTAACGACGGAAGCAATCACGGCGACCAAGTTTGTTGAATTGTTGCAAAAATACCCTGCATCTACAATATCCAATCGCCTGAATAGTAATAACAACTATGTATTCCTTGGTTTACTCCTCGATTGAACTATGTAGTAGTCCGCCATTAACTAGTCACATTATACCGCTCTCAGCGTTTGTAGCAAGTAGTTTGGTATGGTGTGCGGGCAATTCATGCGCAAATTATCATTGGAATTGTTCGTTTCGTTTTTACTAGTGCTAGCAAGATATATCGTTGAATCGATGTATCGCGATACGACATGCCACGATAGGTATCGTATCGCGAGGTCGCGATGTCATTCCACAAATGGTTAGTTTATTTACATACATCCCTTCGCGGACTTCTCTGAAATCCATTGTAGTCAAATAACTCATTTGACATTTTATTTAGCAGACTATTAATAGCATTTTGTTACCACAAAATATAACTGTTAAAATTATAAAATATTGAAATTTTAATATTGAAAAACGATAAGCTATATTTAAGGTTTAGAGTAGGAGTTTTTAGGCATCCAATGTCATCTTTTATTCGTTATGTAATTGGTATTCAAATAAAAGTCTTAAGCTGAAAATAAAGTTACTTCATAGTATATATTACTTTTAATCAAATAAGTAAAACTGATTACCGTGCTAGTACCTTACTAATTACATGTAACTTATACAATGGATAAGGTTAATAATTATATGTATATAACTACTCTATCCACAATGTTTTTAATCCATAGTTTTCAGACGGGAATAAGTCACACTAAAACCAAATTTACTGACGCTTATAAATAACACTATCGAATATTAAAACACAATGTTAAATGTTTGTTTGAGCGGTTTCACAACGTAAGACAGCTCCATATAACATACCTTTCTTGTGAAGTAATCTTTCTTTAGAGGTTGATGCGATATCACGATTTTGTACACCCAACACCTGATTACGTTTTACACATACATCTATTTATGCTAATGAAAAGTTTTTTCCTTGAAAGATTTATCAGAAAATTGATCCGTTGCGCAGAGATTAGTCGTTATCAACTATCCAACGAATAAACATTTTGCCTTGGTGTATGTCTCTTTGCCCTAGTTTTGTTATCTTTCTGAGGATTTTATGACCCGGCTTATCACTAAAACATATTGATATAACTGTACATTTTCTGAAGGCTTATTATGTTAATTACTGAAACCCGATTCGATATAATAATGACTTGTCGCTTGTCGCTCACATTGGAAACGTCTTACCCAGTCTGTCAAACCACATTCTTAAAGACCTTAAACGAAACTAAAGACTAGATTTCGGGGAAATGTACAGGCCTAGGATTATTTTTTATTAAACAGACTGAATAATGATCTCGAGCAGATGGGTATTTTCTTCTGTCGAGAGATTAGTTTGGTTACATATTAATCCGCTTAAGTTGGCTATGATATGAGCAAGGTTATCATTAAAGGGCAGGGATTGCTAAGTGATGGGGCCACTACAGAAGTGAACTTGAACTTTCAGTCCGAACTGTGAATCCTATTCGCACCCCTAGCATGAAGTAATGAAAATGTGTAAAGTGAACACATAGGTGCATAAATTGAAATAAGGTAAGATCAGAAGTGATCGAACAATTTTTTAATATGTTTTCCATGGTGAGAAAATAGAAATAAACGAAATGTTACGAATTTTCTTGTTTATTTAGTATATCTTCATCAAATATTACAGAACGCTAGTACGATTATATATAATATAACCATAACCATCCATATCTTTGTTGATAGGAAGTATGTTTTTGGCAGGATATGCTCTATAAGGCTTTTTGTTTGGTAATCTTTTGTTTTCAGAGACTAGCCCTTTGACTACAGGAAAAAGAGACTATAGCTGTCATCAGATTTGAATGATGTTAATAACTTGGATAAGTCAGATTGTGGTACATTATTGGCGTTTCTTGTGGCTACCACAAGTCAAATCCTTCTGAAAGAATTTTGGTGACTGTTGTTTGACCTTCACCATCGATTTTAACTAAACTGCGTTGTTTTGGTAAATACACATATATTTGCGTTGTTATGAACCTCCGCATAGAAATAGTGGACAGTATAATATTTTGGTTTCAATAACAAATTGTTGCATTATCCTTAAGCCGTATCTTCGAGAAAGTTACAAAGAAAATTTTGTTAAAGATACCTAGTCTGAACGATCTGATAAGACAGATAACAGAAAGATATGTTTGATCAAGGAAGTGTAAAGTTCGTTTTGATAATACTCTTAAGCTTAATATCGATGTTGAATGATGTTTGTCAAATAAAGGCTAAACTATGTTCATGCTTGTGGTAAAAGTTACTTGAGTCAAATCGCAGATCATAATCTCTCACTTGATAGTTTGGAACAATTATCTATTGCTTGTATTGATATTCAAACAGTTTTCAGTAAGAATGTTTAGAGTGAATTTGGGAATATGTTCGCAAAGAACAAATACTTAATACTGTCGATTTTAAAATCCTCGAATTGGGAGCAGTTGAGTGCTGTCCAGAGAGTTTTATTTTTATCTTTAAAATACATCTTAGCTTATGGAGTTCAAAGGTTCACAGACAATCAAGCAGTTTTTTCGTAAGTGATTCATAAAAACATTGATAGAAAAAAGAACCGATGAGAACATTCTACAGCTCATAGAAATTTGCTTCAAAAGCAATGATTTTATATTAAATGGTAAAACCTATTTGCTAACCTTGGGGACAGCTTTCGACAAGTGTTTCGTTTCTTCATATTCAACATTTTTATGACAAAGAAGAGTTTTTCAATAATCAATTAAAGGATGTATTGTGCTATATGATTAATTGCTGAATATCTTGACCGAGTTTGAGACTTCACGTCCATTCCAAGATTTAATTTTTTAAAGAGCTAATTTCACTCAAAGAATATTCTTTCTCGTCACAAGTTTCCAATCATTTGCAAAAGGTAATACTGGCTGCAAGTGTGCACGGTTTCTTCGAAACCGAAGGAGTATGAGTACTATTTTTATGTAATATATTTAACATTAATTACAGATGATTAGAAAACGAACAATTTCACATAAACATTAAGTTTTCTCAACAGTCTGTTTCGTAGTAGATTTGCTACCACTCGTCAGGAGAACAAGACGGTTTGGTTTGAAATATTGCTATGCATACACGTGGGCACAGTAACTACACAAGGTGAATTAGACGTCATTTTGTAGGAGAAATTTGCGTGAATGGCGACACGTGCTGATTAGCTCCGAACGTTTATTTAAGGTTGATTTTTCAGGGTGACAAATGATGAAAAACTTTTCCAGGGTACAAAGGTTACATCTTTTTGATATATTTGAGTATGATGATGAGCGTCCTAGAATTTTCCACTTTATCTTATAGTCTTCGTTGTCCAAATGAATTTACTGAGTTCGGTGCTGTTTTTTAATTTCTCATCTCGAAAAGATTGGCGATGGTTAGCGTATCTCGATTTAAATTCAGTATCTGTTAGTCCGACGTAGGTTTCTTGTTTATTATTTGCACTGACTGTGGCCTGGTAAACAATGCTGCGGGCCCGACATTCACCATTTAGTGGACAGTCTTGCTTCTGACGGCAGTTGCATGGTTTATTATCATTTACTTTACGGATCGTTCTGGTCGCAGCATTATGTGAATCTATCAGGTTTTTCATTGATGGCATACAGCTGTATGATACTTTTATAGTATTTCTGTTAATGATTGGTCGTAATATATGATCGGGTGGGAAACAGCTATCAATTAACTTTAAGAATTGTCTTCCGATATTGGTTCTCACGTTATTATCATACGGGGGATTAAACCACGTTATTCTGCGTGACCGTTTCCGTTTACTACGTTCCTTAGATTTAGCTGATTCGTCGTATTTCAGTCTGTAATCATAGCCACTTTCTGTGAGCGCGTTTTGATAAACATTTACAGCTTTGTTAAATTCCTGTTGGTCTGACGAAATAGATGATAATCGATGATTTACGCCAGATGGTATGGCCTTCAGTACAGATGGAGGATGGTTACTTTTGGCATTAACATAACGAGGAATATTGCCAGGTTTTAAATACGGGCAATGTTTACCGGTTCTTAAATTTAAGGTTACGTCCAAATAGTCTACTACTTTTTTGTTCGCGTCAATTGTGATGCTTAAACCCTGTTTTGCAAATAATTTACATAATCTTTGTTTATTTTTTTCAGTTACTTTTGGGTTGCTTTTAGTTTCGCAAAGACCGTCATCTCTGTATAGGCCAACGTTCAACTGGCTACCAAACTCGGAATCAATAAGCGATAGAAGATATAAGCCTACAAGTTCACAACACTCTGCCCCATCGTAAGAACCCATGGTAATATCAAATAAGTTGGCTTGGGCATCTTTTTTAGTCCATGGCTGGTTGTTACGTATGAGTATGGACTTCTTGGTGTGCATAATGATCTCTAAGTCACTGTTTGAAATATCGTGAAATTGTGAAGCGTATTGTAGGGCGTTCTGCAGTAGTGTCTCAGAAATAGATGGGTAAAAATTGACAATGTCAAAGCAAATGAAAGATGCTGAATTTTTGTCGGTGATCTTATCGAACCATTGTGTGACTGATGCTGTTTTGCGCCATAAATTGTAGCCAGTGGCTTCTGAAACTGATTTGACTATTTGATCAAGGGTTAACTTACTGATTTTTCCGAGTTCAGATTTTGTAGGGTTGATCAAACGGCATTTCGGGTTATTTGCAAAGTCTTCTTTATGGTCTTTTAGAGTGATGAAGCATTCTCTCTCAGCTATTTTTTCGACTCTATCAGCGATTTTTAACTTCCTTGTTATATTATGGCCCTCGGTGTTAACTTCTTTTACAGTTTTTTCAGTTGATTTTTTGTAAGTTTTGTGTACATTCTTGTCCAGGAGTGAAGAATATTCATCATTCGTTAGTTGGTAGAAATTTGAGGTCTTATCTGCTTTAATAATTAGCTTTGGGTTTGCTCTTATCTTCTTTTTGTCACTATTTAATTTGCGCTGGAACTCACATGTCTTCTTTTCAAATTCGATATTTTGAATAATTTTTGTTAGTTTGCCCTCGAAGGGTTTAAGTTCGTTTATCACGGGTGGAGATTTCCGGGTCTTGAAGCCGTAAGTTTCGGTATCGGAGTTTCTCAATTCAGGCTTGAGGTAGAACAATGATCGCCATCTCAGATTTTTGATGAAAATTTCTGTTTTTTCAATGAGTCTCTTTTGGTATGTAGTTTTATCTGCATGCGGAATATTCTTCGTCGAGTAATTATATGTAATCTTATCCATCACGATGATTTTCCTAGGTTAGAGTGCTCAACTGGAAGGCAGGAGCGTTATATTTATATGAAATATGAAAAAATCCAGGATAATCTTCCAGAGTGCTCTACGTGCACATCCACGGAGCTTTATAGATGATTAGAAAACGAACAATTTCACATAAACATTAAGTTTTCTCAACAGTCTGTTTCGTAGTAGATTTGTATCCTTATTGTTAGTGTGTTATTAAATGTTATTAATAAATGTTATTTACTTTATTATCAAATAAATGAGTTGAACTAGCTAAGCTTCTTTTTATTCTTCTTTAAACAAAATGGTCCCGCGGTTGACTCAATCCTTTTATAAGAGACTACCCTCATTTAAAGATTGTTCTTTAATTTTCTCTTGAGTGGAGTCTGAATATAGATACTGTAGCGTAGCCTGTTTTAAGCTCTGATTACCCTGGTATCATATCAGGAATCAGGAAATAAAACCTGTGGATACACTGTTTCCAAATATATTGATAGTGTATTCAGGGGAAAAATGCCTTTACACAAGTCGACACATTTGGCATCTTAATCTGAATCATCTGTTATCATTTCATTTGGAAAAAAAAAGATAGCAGCCACCTGGGATGGGCGTTTTTCTTCTTGATGAGGGGTTCAAAATTCGCTAGAAGTTCATCAAGTGGGGTCTCCTCCATCTTAGATATTTATTTGTAGGAGGGTTCGTCACCCCTAACTCCTTCAGAAGACAATGATAAGCGCCATGCTGTTCTCTTATCTCGATCCACCGCCTGGTTCACAGACTCTTTATTATCGTTCTCTGCCCCCCCCCTTTCATCTCGCCATTTTTCAGCTCATTTTCTGGACACATCTAGCAACAATTATCTTAATTTGTATCCCAAATTGTCTCCTGGTGTATGCAATGATGTTCATAAGGTTAAAGGGGTTGCAAAGAGGATGTGTATCAAGGACATTTTTAGGTTCGATAAGGGACATTTTAATGGTTCTTTCAACTACTGAAATTCAATAAAATATTTAATCAGAAATGACGTAGTTCCTGCAATCAAACCCAAGCGAGAGACTACAAAAACACAATAATGTTATCTCCCTTTTACAAGATGGTGGCATTTATAACTAAAAATGGCCGACTGGTTGAGATATTGACACAGATAACTCTCCATCGTCTTATTTTGCTTAGTTTAAAAGGAAAAGAATGTCCCAATTTTGGAAAAATGACCGATTAAGAATACAGTGAGTGGAGAATTTGCTCTATCAAGTTATAGGCCTATTTCCGCAGTTGTGACAAAGGGAAATGTATCGTATACAGGCGCGGCTAGTTAGCACTGATCCAGATAATCAGAAGTCAGACAAAAATTATTCTCAGTCGTTTTTTCATTCATTCTTCATCAATTGGAAATAGACTATGGAAAAGTACAGTCACACTCTTAGCAAAACACTTGTACTGTGAGTCATTTCAAATAAATTGAGACCATTGGAGACCACAGTCATTTCTGGTTTTCTCTTTCTCGAATTCCGATACTCTTATAAAGACTAGATAATCTTTAATAATAGAACTGAATGACTTAATTACCGATGATAAAACACTTGAAACTATCGGCCCCTAAATCAAATTCATAATCTCATATAACGATAATTTACTTTATTATTTTTATTACTTATAATTTCTTTAACTCGAGACATATCTTTTACGTAAGTAAAAGTAGGTAAAAAAAAGGCGACCATATAAATACATAAAATTCAGATGAATATGGTTGTTTAAATCATGGGAGATTCCTAACCTCGATAATTAAAACTAATGAAGATTGTATCCGCTTTGTGGCTTCTATTATAGCACAGCGGTTAGAGCGTTGGTTCTTTACGTCATGACGTCATTTGCTTGGATACGTAGAAAATGTCGGACTTGAGTTCTAATCTTGATCGGCTTGTGTGAGAGTCCGATGACATTGAAAAAGTCATCTTCACTTTCAATTCCAGTCCACCCAGCTGTAAATGGGTACGAATAATAATCCGGGAAAGATCAGTGTCAAATGGTTTGGCCAAGGACCAGCTGGTAGAAAGGATCCCTGTCACGGCGGACTTATGAACCTAAGTTGTTAGGGTAGGGTGGGGAAAAACGCACCCCTGAGGTAAAACGCCCAACCCACGTGATGCGAAGACTTTTCGTCAGCGGGAGAAAATAATAACGTCGAACCAACATCAACACGCCTTTAATGTTTTACGTGAAAAATCTTTGAATTTCGTTAAAATGTAGGCCTAAGTAGGATAGGCCTAATTATTCATGTAGGCCTAGCCTAAATTGGCTATAGGCCTATTTCTTATAAGATTTTCAATTTTTATACACCTACATGAATATGTGGACGTATATTGTCGTCGGCCCTGTCCGTGGATCTTAATGAAACTTGGTATGAGAATTGGTAATTTTGATAAGATGGCGGTCAAGTTCGATTTTGATGATTTTTCAATGAACGGTTTTTTAGTTTTTGCCCCTGCCTCAATATTTGTTGTAGACACAATAAAAGCTACAATGGATTTTAATTAAAACTTGGCGTGAGCATTGGAATTGATAAGACAGCCGTCACGTTCGAATTTGAAGATTTTTGAGTGATTGCCCTTGACTTAGTTACATCACGTCAAAATTTATTGTTGATGCAATAGAAGCTACAATTTTCAATGGATTTGAATGAAACATTAATTGATAAGGCGGTGGTCAAGTTTGTCGCCCCTGTCTGTCCGTCTGTCCGTCGGTCCGTCAACATTTGTTGTAGACATAATGAAACTTGGTATGAGCATTGGAATTGATAAGACGGCGGTCAAGTTCGATTTTGATGATTTTTTGGTGAACGGTTTTGAGTAATTGCCCCTGCCTCTATATTTGTTGTAGACACAGTAGAATCTACAATATGCAATGGATTTGAATGAAACTTGGTGTGAGCATTAGAATGGATAAGACGGTGGTCAAGTGCGAATTTGACGATTTTTCAATGAACTGTTTTTGAGATATTGCCCTTGACATAGTAACTTCATGTCAAAATTTGTTATTGGTGCAATAGAAGCTACAATTTTCAATGGATTTGAATGAAACACGGTATGTGAATTGAAATTGATAAGGCGATGGTCAAGTTCGTCGCCCCTGTCTGTCCGTCGATCCGTTTACATTTGTTGTAGACACTATAGCAGCTACAATTTATTGAAACTTGATATGAGCATTGGAATTGATAAGACGGCGGTCAAGTTCGAATTTGACGATTTTTCATTGAACTGTTTTTGAGTTATTGTCCTTGACTTAGTAACATCACGTCAAAATTTATTGTTGATGCAATAGAAGGTACAATTTTCAATGGATTAGAATGAAACATGGTATGTGAATTGGAATTGATAAGGCGGTGGTGAAGTTTTGAATTTGACGATTTTTAGATAAACGGTTCTCGAGTTATTACCTTGACTTAGTGAAATCGCGCCAAAATTTTATTGTGAGTGCAATAGAAGCTACAATATTTCATGGATTTCGGTGAAACTTATTGTGAGGATTGGGATTGATAAAACGTCGGTCAAATGCAAATACGACTATTTTTTGAAGAATGGTTTGCGAGTTATTGCCCTTGATTTAGTAAAATAGTGTCAAAATTTCATTGTGGGTGTAATAAAGGCTTCTATTTCTAATGGATTTTGATGAAACTAGGTGTAGCTTTGAAATTGATAAGATAGCGACCATGTTCGAATTTGACGATTTTTCTATGCACGGCTTGCAAGTAAATGCCCTTGACTTTGTAAAATCGCGTCAAAATTTTATTGTGGGTGCAATAGAGGCTACAATTTTCGAGGGATTTTGATGAAACTTGGTATCATTGAAATTGATAAGGCAGTGGTTATGTTCGAATTTGACAATTTTTGGTAAAAATTGTTATTGTTGGTGCAATGGATTTTGTTGAAAATTGGTGTGAGTATTGAAATTGATAAGACGGCAGTCAAGTTCAAAATTGACGATTTTTTGATGAAAATTTTTGTTAGTTATTGCCCTTGACTAAGTAAAATTGTGTAAAAATTGTTATTGTGAGTGCAATAGGAGCTACAATTTTCAATGGATTTTGATGAAACTTGGTGTGAGCATTGGAAGTGATATGACTTCGGTCAAGTTCGAATTTGACGATTTTTTTTGTGAACAGTTTTTTAGTTATTGCCCTTGACTTAGTAAAATCTTGTTATAATTTTATTGTTGATGCAATAAAACCTACAATTTTCATAGGATTTTGATGAAACTGGTGTGAGCATTGGAATTGATTAGACCTCAGTCAAGTTTGAATTCGACAATTTTTCAATGAACGGTTTTGAGTTCTAGCCCCTGACTTAGTAAAATTGCGTCAAAATTCTATTGTGGTTGCAATAAGAAGCCTTAATTTTCAAAGGATTTGGACGGAACTTGGTGTAAGCATTTGAATTGATAAGACAGTACGGTAGTCAAGTTTGAATATGACGACTTTTTTTAATGAATAGTTTTTGAGTTTTTGTCCTTGACTTTTATATTCAGTTAATGTTTTTTTAGTTATTGCTCAATTTATTATTCAAATTCAATGCTGCTAGTGTGTGTATGTAACCTTGCCTGGCAAGCTATCTTTTAAAATTGATTCATTCAAATTAAAAAAAAAACTTTCTTTGTCCGAATAAACTAAATGGAGATAATGTCTGTGAAAATGGGACGCAACTCTTGTTTAATTTTCAGACCACAAATAAATTCTATAGATGGACATATAGTCTAATGTGGGTGAAACGCCCATGGTGCGCGTCTTGCCCCATAATGATATTTTTAATAATCTGTTCATTAAAATGTTATACATTGTGGCCCGTATTCTCGACGGTTGGCTAAGGCTAGTCATAGATTAAAATCCAACTAATCACTGACTAAAATTAAAACGGTAAGCTTATGCTCGAAAGATGATTAAGGTTTAATCTGTTATTAAAAATGATGAAAAGTTAATCAAGCCAGTGGGGTAGTTTAAGGGCTGATTAGTGGTAGAATCTAGCTGTTGAATGATTTTTTTTTCTTTGCCTTTAGAAAAATCAAGTTTTTTTTATACAAAGTCTGCAATTGAATATCTATAATAAGATAATATAATAAAGTCAGCACAAAGATTCTTGACATAATTCAATGAAACTAGACACCTTAGAAAAAAAGTATATGACGGAAGGTTGAATATTTCATTCCACTAAATGTTAGTGTACTGTAAAGTTTGTATTCAAAATCAATTCCACCAGTGGTCGTATATAAACTTGCCTGGAAAGCTATCTTTTTACTTCCATTCATAATTCAAATTTGTTTTCTACTGAACTGTTGCATGTATTTTATATGACTTCCTTTTAAGAGGCCAACAACATGATTGACAAAAAATATGTTAAGTAGTGGTCTAACCCTAATAATAGACTAACTTAATTCTTACATTTTTATAATCATTAACTAGCTAATCATACCTTTCGAGAATACCAACTAAAGTTTACTACTAATCATTGATTACTTAATCACTGATTAGGCTTAACCAATGATTATTTTAACAAATGTTTGTGAATACGGACCTGTGTCTTCTAGATGGTTAGAGTATACAAGAGGGTGTCGAACAGCGGAGGCTTTGGATCAGAGGCTCTCCACGAAGCATTGAAGGCGGTGGAAGCGGGTATTCCTCTTAAAAGGGCAAGTCGTCAGTTTGGTGTGCCTCGAAGGATTATCCGACGGCATCGTGATAAAAAAGTAGCCAATCCTGGAATAATTATCATGGGTCATCATGCACAAACATTGGTCAATGATGTGGAACAGGCGCTACATGACCATTTACGGAATAGAAAAATCCTTATATGGATTGACAACTGTTGATGTGGGAAAATTGGCGTTTGAGATTGCAGAAAAATCTTGAATAAGCCATCCTTTCAACCAAAAAATTAAGATGGCTGGTAAAGATTGGCTTTCTGGATATTTTCTTAGATTTCTGGATTTAAGTATCAGACGACCACAGGCCACTTATATCTCTCGTGCCATTGGGTTCAACCGACCAATGGTTAACGAATTCTTCAAAATCTATGAAGAAATGTTGGGAAGCGAGCCCCAGTGTGCCCCTCAGATCTTGAACATGGACGAAACAGGTATAACAAATGTTCAGAAGCCTGGCAAAATAAAAGCCACTAAAGGAGTAAAACAGATTAGCAATATGACCAGTGGGGAAAGGGGAAAAAACTTAACTGTACACATGCCGCCCATGTTTATTTCCCAAGGGTAAGAATGCTTCCGATATTAATGCGAAGATCTCCACCACAGTCTGTTGACTATGCAAGTCCATCTGGGTGGTAAGACTCACACCTCTTCGTAAAATGGTTGGAGCACTTTATAAATTTTACAAAAACAAAGAACATAAGAGCATCATTATTATGGATGGGCATCACAGCCATAAAACACTAGAGGCAATTATTTATGCTAGGACAATGGTATACATCTCATAACCTTACCACCCAATACGACCCACAAACTAAGTACAGCCTTTAGATAGAACGTTTTTTAAAGCTCTTAAAGAGGCTAACAACAGGCAAGCTGATAGTTGGATGTCATCGAATCCGGGGAAAAGAATATATTTTTGCTAAATGGCTAAGATATTTTCCAAAGGATTTTTACATTGTGCAACCGCAGAAAAGGCCGTTCGAGAGTTTGTAACTTGTGGATTATGGCCATGCAATAGAGATATATTTTCAGATGATGACTTTGCAGCAGCCAATGTAACCAATGAACAAGAACCACCAGACTCCTATAACGAGGAGCGATCCGCTGATAGTCCTGCAGACAAGAACAATGGTGAAGGTGTAATGATTATTGCTGATGACGCCTGATCAACAACAACAACGCATGAATTTAATTACATTCCAAGCCGCAACTGCACCCACTCAATCGACTATCAATTAAGCTGCTTATTCAGTAAACCAACCTTATCCTACCAGTTCCAATATAATTTAATCCATTTCTCCTTTGCCGAAACTTACCGAAAAACGGAAGACGTCACGAAAAACTGAGCGCTCAACTATTATAACGAGTTCTCCGTATAAAACGTTAGTTGAAGAAAAATCGAAACAAACAAAACCTTAAGGTTCGCGAAAGACAAATTCTGCTAAAAGTAAAGATCCATCAAAGTCTTCTATAAAAAGGGCGAAAAGTCTCCGTGTCTGACAGTGATGAAGTGTGGCCATGCATCATATGCGGTGAACCATTTGCGAATCGAAATCTAGAGAAACGTGGTTACAATGTAGTCAATTTCAAAAGTGGGCCCATGAAGCTTGCAATTCGGGATCGGTTTTTTCCTTTGTCCAAATTGTGAAAGTGATGTATCAGATTAATAGGCTATGGTTGTAGGCCTAGACTAGCATGTTTTGTTAAATTGATGGAATTACAAATGTTTGAATAAATTATTGTTAGATTGCTAGTTTACAAAGATTTAGGGCAAGACGCCCACTAAAGGGCAAATGGGCGTTTTGCCTCAGGGGTAAGGTAAAACGCATACTTTGGAAATATATTTTGGAGTGTGATTGCAGTCTCAATTAAGTCAATATCTAATATTTAGTATTACATAAAGATGTAGTGAGGTAACATCTATTTGTATTCCAATTTTCACATTTCTGTTTTTAGCAGAGAACAAGCATAATTTAACTCACATCTGATTTATTCCACCCGATTCGCCTATTGTTAGCTGCTCCTAGCACGGAATTGTTAGTGTCTATTAGCGCTAGTAGCAATAACAAAGGCGCCTTTCCGCCTTCAGAGGTAAAAGTTAGTTGCTACTAACAGCTTACAAAGGCTAAATAAATAAATAAAAAGACCTTCCAGAATTTAGTTACTACAGGATCTAGTTCTAGCCCTTCTATAGCTACTACCAGAACTATTTTTTACCCTAATATAGCTACCACGAGATCTACCTCTAGCCCGGATATAGTTACTACCAGACCTAGTTTAGCTACTACCAGGTCTTCTATAGCTACTACAATGCCTACTATAGCTTCTACCAGGTCTACTATAGCTACTACCAGGTCCACTATAGCTACCACCATGCCTATTATCGCTACCAACATGCCATTATCGCTACTACTATGCCTATTATAGCTACTACCAGGCCTACTATAGCTACTACCATGCCTACTATAGCTACTAACAGGTCTACACTAGCTACTACCAGGACTGTTATAGCTACTAACAGGTTTACTATAGGTACTACAAGGACTACTATTGCTAATACCAGATCTACTATAGCTACTACAAGGCCATTACCAACAGGTATACTTTAGCTTCTTCCAGTCTACTTTAGCTACTACCAGACCTACTGTAGCTTCTACCAGGCCTACTGTAGCTTCTACCAGGTCTATTGTAGCTTCTACCAGGCATACTATAGCTACTTCCAGACCTACTATAGCTATCACCATACCTACTATAGCTACTACCAGACCTGCTATAGCTACTACCAGGCCTATTATAGCTACTACCAAGTCTATTATAGCTACCACCAATCTACTTTAGCTAATACCAGACCTACTCTATCTACCACCATATTAGCTATAGTAGACCTAGAAGTAGATATAGTCGGCCTTGCAGTAGCTATAGAAGGCATGGCAGTAGCTATAGCAGACCTGGTAGTAGCTATAGTAGGCCTTGCAGTAGCTATAGAAGGCATGGTCGTAGCTATAGTAGACCTGGTAGTAGCTATAGTAGGCCTGGTTGTAGCTATAGTAGGCATGGTGGTAGCTGTAGTAGCCCTGGTGGTAGCCATAGTGGATCTGGAAGTAGCTATAGTAGGCATGGTAGTAGATATAGTAGGCCTGGTAGTAGCTATAGTAGGCATGGTAGAAGCTATAGTAGGCATGGTAGAAGCTATAGTAGGCCTGGTAGTAGCTATATTAGACTTGGTAGTAGCTAAAGTAGGCCTGGTAGTAGGTGAAGTAGGCCTGGTAGTAGCTATAGTAGGTCTGGCAGTAGCCATAGTAGGCCTGATAGTAGTTATAGTAGGCATGACTATAGCTAAAGTTGATCTGGTAGTAGCTATAGTAGGCATGGCAGTAGCTATAGTAGACCTGGTAGTAGCTATAGTAGGCCTTGCAGTAGCTATAGAAGGCATGGTCGTAGCTATAGTAGACCTGGTAGTAGCTATAGTAGGCCTGGTTGTAGCTATAGTAGGCATGGTGGTAGCTGTAGTAGTCCTGGTGGTAGCCATAGTGGATCTGGAAGTAGCTATAGTAGGCATGGTAGTAGATATAGTAGGCCTGGTAGTAGCTATAGTAGGCATGGTAGAAGCTATAGTAGGCATGGTAGAAGCTATAGTAGGCCTGGTAGTAGCTATATTAGACTTGGTAGTAGCTAAAGTAGGCCTGGTAGTAGCTAAAGTAGGCCTGGTAGTAGCTATAGTAGGTCTGGCAGTAGCCATAGTAGGCCTGATAGTAGCTATAGTAGGCCTGGTAGTAGTTATAGTAGGCATGACTATAGCTAAAGTTGATCTGGTAGTAGCTATAGTAGGCCTTGCAGTAGCCTTAGAAGGCATGGTAGTAGCTATAGTAGGCATGGTGGCAGATGGTATAGGCCTGGTAGTAGCCATAGTGGATCTATAGTAGGCATGGTTGTAGCTATAGTAGGCCTGGTAGTAGCTACAGTAGACCTGGTAGTAGCTATTATGGAAGGGAATAGCTGCCATAATTAGAAGCAATGAAGAAGTATTTAATTCCATTGTAATACGTCAAATGACATGTGTGATAAAACAAGATACATTAATATAAAAAAACATATGACAACTTTTGTTAAAGTAAATTGTTTTAAAACAAAAGTTTTATGTTTAACGGTAAGATCACTCTTGTTTTTGTAGAATATAATATTACTAAATACATTTTACATTAGATGTATGTCACAAACCCCCCTTCATAACACATTGGTTATATGTCGCGTGCAGTTTGTCCAATTACATTTCACTTTTGTCATATCTATTTTGTCGTATCTTTTACGTTCATCACATGACCATCACGTGACCAAAAAATAGAAATCATTTAAGAACTGCTCCCAGTGGAATTTATAGTCTTGTTCTTCATGACAGACGGTGAATGAATTTTCGACACCAATTGCCATGATAATAATAATGATTTTTTATTCTGGTCAACAATTTATTATGCATAACATTTTCGATTTCTCATTTAAGTTCGATTGTTGAAGCCTTTGCTTAAACTGTCTCGCTGCTAAAGCCCCTTCCCAGAATATTTTTTGCTTTTCTTTATTTTTTTGGCATTTATCTATTTGGACACATCATTCGGAAATAAAATATAGTTCACCGCTTCAAGAGATAATCAAGACCCTTAATTTAGATACTTGTACTTAGCAGACAACATAAGCAAGGTTGTGGAGCTACTGAAACAAGCTGCATCCCACCTCACTTCAAATTCCGAGGTTTTGTCTGAGTCAGAAAACCAGTCACAAACCACCGATAAGGAGTCAACTAATAATACTAATAATACTATCCGTCAAGAAATGTGTCGCCTGTTTTCTCTTTATAAGGCTAGTACTAGTACCGAGGCCTAATAGTAGTAGTGGAATGGAGAGGAGCCGATTTTTTGGTGGCAGCAGTACCAGTAGTAGTAGCGTTTTGTGTGTGGGGGGGGGGGGTGTTTTCTGGCACAGGCAAATCATCGGAATTTGAAGTGAGGTGGGATGCAGCTTGTCTTAGAAGCTCCGCGACCTAAAAATCAGATGTGTCTAAATAGATCAGTGGAATTCAACCTTTTCAAGCAATGTCCACATTTTTTGGTTAATGAAAAAGTTCGCGTCTCCTATTTCATTTCAAATATTGACTTTAAAGGCCTTGCATTAAATCTCAAACCATAACATGTTCACAGACACAACAGTTTTTTTTTTTTTTTTTTGCGATTATATGTTGTTCGCGTGACCTAAAAGTTTTCCGACATCCCCAAGGTTGAAAACCACTGAAATAGATAATGCGAAAAAATAAAGAAAAGAAAAACAATTCTTAACCTGGAAAGGGGCTTTAGCAAAGAGACAGTTTAAGCAAAGGCTTAAATAGGCGAACTTAAATGGGAAATCGAAAATGTTATGCGTAATAAATTGTTGACCCAAATAAAGAATCATTATTATTATCATGGAATTGGTGGCGAAAATTCATTTATCGTCTGTCATGAAGAACAAGACTATAAATTCCACTGGGAGCAGTTCTTAAATGATTTCTATTTTTTGGTCACGTGATGGTCATGTGATGAACGTAAAAGATACGACAAAATAGATATGACAAAAGTGAAATGTTAAAAGAGAAACTGCACGCGACATATAACCAGTGTGTTATGAAGGGGGGTTTGTGACATACATCTAATGTAAAAAGTTAGTAATATTATATTCTTCAAAAACAAGACTGATCTTGCCGTTAAACATACAACTTTTGTTTTAAAACAGTTTACTTTAACAAAAGCAGTCATTATGTCTTTTGATATTAAGGTATTTTGTTTTATTACACATGTCATTTGACTAATTACAATGGAATTAGACACTTCTTCATTGCATCTAATTATGGCAACTATTCCCTTCCATAAGCTATAGTAAGCATGGTGGTAGATAGAGTAGGTCTGGTAGTAGCTAAAGTAGACTGGTGGTAGCTATAATAGACTTGGTAGTAGCTATAATAGGCCTTGTAGTAGCTATAGCAGGTCTGGTATGATATATTATAAATGATAACTTTGTATACGTTTTAAATAAAGGGAAGTAATTCTCTACAATTTTATTTCTAATTTTTATTAGAGCATTGAGACTCTTTATGGTTTTTGTTCAAAACCCAATATAAATTTTCTACTCTGCCCATGTATTAAATATGGAACAAGTCCTAGTTCAAGGGTCATCAAAAAGGTAAACAAGTAACCAACAGCATCTGTCGTATTAGTATTTTGTATTTTCCGGCAATATATTTGAAATATCTGTCCATTATAGAGGGACATTGAACTTTACTGATTACAGTGGTATAAAGGATAAAGCAAATACTTTTATTATTGTATGTTAAATCAAAACCATTTCTAGAAAAATCATTTTGTCGAACTTGTTTAATTGAATGTAATCATCGTAACTCCTCTTAGTGTGGTTGGACTTGTTTTGTTGGCTCCAAAGTCAGCTTCGAAAAACCGAGAGTGTCGGACAATCATACTCTCTCTTTTGTAAGTGAATTTGTCGAAATGCCAAAAATCGAAAGCCGAAACGCCCTCGAGAGTCCACTGGGAACTCATCATCTAATTCCTCCAGCAATACATCATCTCAGAGTCAACCTAGCATATCAGCCTTTCTAACACCAAAACCAACAGATCCCTCGTGCAAACAACAGCAATCATATGGTAATGTTAATTTTGATACTAGTCTGAATATGCTATTACCAGCAACGAGTACACCGTCTGCATCATCGCACATAGCCGAAATACAGACCATGAGAAACCCACATCTTACCCTCAATCCACAATACCCAACTCAGCCTAATATGGTTAACCATCTTCTTGATTAGGTAATAATTGATATATCAAACCGCCTTAAAAAACTTGATACTATCGAAACGAAAATAACGAATATAGAAAAAGACATCTTAGAAGTAAAAGCAGAAGTAACGATCAACAGTACCAGGATTAAGGATATTGAGACTAGGGCGTCACATATCGAAAACACTCTTCAATTTCAATCGGACTCTGTTGAATACATCAAATCTCAAAATTCTACTTTCACAAACAAAATGACTGAATTAGAAAGAAACAATACATTATTGAAGCAAGAGATGACAGACATGAAATGTCGTGATATGAAAAGTAACCTGCTGTTTTACAATATCAGAGAGTTTCCAGATGAAGATTGTAATGGTCTGATTCAAAATCTCCTCCAGCTCAAATTGAAATTAAATGATGTTATCATTGAGTCAGCGCACCGCTTGGGTCGTAGTCGGGCACAAGTTAACAGCAATGCGACATCTTTCAGGTCCACCAACTTAGAGGTCGATAAAACGGCAAGACCTATTGTAGCAAGGTTTGTACGTCGCTGTGACAGAGAAAAGGTAAAGCGCGAAGGTTTAAGTTTAAGAGATTATGGTTTGAATCTTAGTGAGCAATATCCAAGAGAAGTAGTGCAGAAATGGAAGGAAATTATGCCAATCTTAAGACGTGAAAAGCAGAAAGGCAACCGTGTAAAATTGATAAATGATAGGCTTTTCGTAAATGACCAACTTTATCAGGAATAGGGTTGCGCTGAAGATCATTTGTCTATCCTTACTTGGAATATCAATGGCGGGATATCATCTAAGCTCAAAGAAGTATCTTTTTGCGAATATATATCAAAATGGGATATAATCATTCTAATCCATTCCGGAAAAAATGTGACGAAGTGTTCTTTATCTGGATTTCATAAATACATGTGTCCGGCAACATTGTCAGAATAGTGGCGGAATAGTGATATTTGCTCGGTTATGTTACAAATCTTATTTTAGTGTTGTTGAAAGCTCATCCCATGGTATTATAGTGTGTAGATTGAAATCAGCTAGCCCTGTCACTTTTCCAGATCTATATCTATGTATTGCTTACATTCCCCACGAGCGCAGCCGATACTACAGAATATGCGATGTTGACTTCTTTCAGAACATTGAAACCGCACACTCAAAATATGAGTCAAAAGGGGTATTCTTTCTATGTGGGGATCTAAACAGCCGAACTGGAACCGAGCCAGGTTTCTATAATGATCATTTCACTCGCCATGACTTTATTAATAATAACCCCTTAGGACCTAGACATAGTGAAGATAAGGTAGTTAACGCATTTGGTCGTAGATTATTACAACTATGTAAAAACACTAATACATGCATCCTAAATGGTAGATTTGAGCCAGGTATATATACTTGTTGTACGGCAAACGGTTCAAGCGTAATAGATTATGTGATCCTAGATAGCAGTGCGAGATAGTTGTTAGTAAATTTGATATTGAACCTTTCTCGGAATTTTCTGATCATACAGCAACCAGCTTACAGCTTAAGGGATACATAGGTGGACTCGATGTCTGTAAAGATTCTCACAGTGCACAAGTGCCCTTTTCGCCTAAGAAAACCCTAAGATGGACCCAAGCAAGTCAACCCACATTACACGATATATTACTTGACAATCTTGATAAAATTGAAAATGTCGTGCCCGCAACTGGTTCCATCGGTTCTCAGATCGATATCGAGGATCTTAATGACAATTTCTGCCAAATAATCTTTGATTTGTGCTATATTGTTATTGGATCAACACAAAAACAACCAAAGACTCGCAAGTATCCTAACAAACAGAACGAATGGTTCAACGTTAGGTGTTCAGTTGCTAAAAATACTTTCTTATTTAACAGGAACCTGTATAACCGACACAAAAGTGACGCTAATAGACTCGAGAACTAAATATAACAGAGTTCGAAGAGAAGCCAAAGAACAGTTCAAAATCAATCAGGGGACCTTTTTAAGTTCTTTGATTAAGAATAACCCTAAGCAATTCTGGAAAAGAATAAATGGCCTCAGGTGTGGGTCCACTTACCAATTCGAAAATATCCCTGATTTGAAGACTTACTTTGATCACTTTAAATTTCTTTTTCAAGCTCCTAGTGGTAATAAACAAATAGTGCAAATCCCGCTATCCGAGTATGTTGAATATTTAGACGCACCTTTCTCTGAGCGTGAAATACTCCGAGCCAATCTAAAACTTAAGACGGGCAAAAGTCCTGGAATCGATGGAATAATCCCTGAGATCATTAAGTTAAATATCGATATCCTTTGTCCGATTCTTTGTATTTACTTTAACTATATATTCAATAGTGGATTTTATCCCGATGGCTGGTCAAAATGTGTCATTGTTCCTGTTCCAAAAAAGGGAGACTCTAGCGATGTTAATAATTATTATAGGGGTATCACTTTGATGTGTTTTCTATTGTTGTAAATAATAGGTTGTTCGAATGGTTAGTTGAGAACAATAAGTTGTCTGTATTTCAATTTGGGTTCCAACCTAATAAGAGCACCGTCGATTGTATTTTCATTTTGCAAGCCCTAAGTTCAAAGTATCTGTCAAATGGCGAAAGATTATATGTTGCCTTTATCGATTTTGCCAAGGCTTTTGATAAAGTTGATAGGAACTTACTTCTTCTTAAATTAAACCAAATTGAACTTAGTCAAAAATTAATTAAGTGTATAAAATCTATGTATAGCAATGTTCAACTATGCGTCAAATCAAAAGATTCATACTCAGAGTACTTCCCTTCAGACTGTGGTGTAAAACAAGGCGACAATCTTTCGCCTTTTTTTTAAATTTTATATGCTAACGACCTGTGTGATTTTCTAAGTGAACATGCTATTGATCCTATAATAATAGGTCATATAGTTTTATCAGCATTTATGTATGCCGATGACACAGTCTTGCTATCAAAATCTGAAAGAGGTTTACAAAACCAATTGTCACGGCTTCATCAATACTGTAAAACATGGAACCTCTCAGTCAATGTTAGTAAAACAAAGGTGGTAGTATTCCAGAAAGGGTCTCAAGATCCTGATCAATATAAATTTACTTATAACGATATCCCTATAGAGTGTGTTTCGAAATTCAATTATCTAGGAGTTGTTTTCAGCTCCAATGGTAAACTTGATGCACTACAAAAATGTCTTGTTCAAAAGGGAAATATCGGCCTTCACCAATTAAATTGTGTTTTCGATAGTGCAAACCTTGATTGCAGACAACAGTGTAAGCTCTTTGATTGCTTCGTGTAGTCAATATTATCTTACGCATCTCCCACGTGGGGTTTCATCAATGCAAATGACTTAGAAGCCTTACATTTACGTTTCTGCAAACGACTGCTGCAGGTTAAAAAATCCACAGTGTCAAGCGCAGTTTATGGAGAGTTGGGTCGCTTTCCATTGCGGATCAATAGACTCCAAAATATTGTGAAGTATTGGATACATATATTGTCAGATCAAAATAGTCTCCTATATTTTATTTACATTGATTTATACTCCAGTATCACTCCTCGGGTTAGGTTCCACAATTGAGCTGCTCAGGTAAAACAGTTACTTGATAACTTAGGCTTCTCTGAAATTTGGAATACTCAGTTCTTTCAAGTCCCATGTCTCAACAAAATACGTCACCGTATTCAAGACCAGTATATACAGTCTTGGAATACCTCTCGACAATCTTCGTCTAAGTTGGATAAATACAACCTTTTCAAACACTCTTTTTGCCTTGAAGATTATCTCCGATACGTCACAATACCAAAATATCGAGTAGCCCTTACCAAATTAAGATGTGCTTAGCATACTCTAGGTGTTGAAACTGGGAGATATAAAAACTTAATTAGATCCTTAAGAATATGCTTTAACTGTGAAAGACATGAAGTGGATGATGAATATCATTTTGCGTTGATTTGCCCGAAATATGCTACATTAAGAGAGCACTATATACCAAAATATTACTATGAATTTCCAACCATTATGAAATTTGTGTCTCTTATATCAAGTAATTCTCAGGACGTGTAGTGGAATTTATCTAAATTTCTTTACCACGCTATGAAATGATCTTCAATTGGTTTGATGACTGTATTGTATATATGTTGTGGTGTAAAAGTCTAAATGACTTAGTACCTTTAATAATAAAGACTAAAGTAAAGACTAAAGTCCATAATAAGTCTTCGGAGTACTGTAATTCGAAGCATTGCACGGAGGTACAATGAGTACCTCTCAATTTAAGAGAAAGCCCAATATCCACTCCGCAGTAGGCTACTCCCCCGAACTACCTTTTATCTATTCATAGGGCCTACACAGAAAAAAACAACCTCACAGTTATTTCAATCGCAGTTAAAGGGAAACAACTCCTAAAGTAATAATAGCAAAATCAAACTACAATAAAGTGATATAGTATATAATTTGCGTATTGAAAATCCACAGAACAATAGATAAGAAAAAATCAAAAAAAAAAAAATCTTATTCTATGTTCTATATATTTTGTGAAAATAAAAATTTATCATGTTTTGATTAAAATTTAAGCTGAGAAAAAAAAATAAGTTGCGTAATTTAGGTTTTGTTGTGATGGCCATCTATTATTTTCTTTTGAAACTAATACAAGTCTCAATTTTAACATCATATTTTGGTTTCTCCTCAACTCAAGAAGATTATGAGCTTAACTTTACAATTTCATGTTTTTCCACTTCCATATTATGCTCTTGGACCATTTAGAATACTCTTGCTCTGAAAATTTGATAGTCTTTAAAAGAGTACTGCTTAAGTTCACTACTGAAATATAATGGAATAGTTCAAGTACAAATTATATTTTAGCTGAATGCATAATAGGATGAACGTTTAAATGGAAAGGTAAGTTAATTAATATGTTAAACTAGTACCAAATTTGCTTTTACAGTATAGATTGGTTTCATTGTTTGAAAGAGAAATTCTAACACAATTTTAACACAATGTCTACTGTGTCCCATTCGAAAAAATTACCTTACCAAAAGCTAATCTAAAGAGATATTTAGAAAATCATGTCAAATATGAATGATTAATATGAGTTTAGCTTGATTAATATTTTGCAATGATGGCTATGCGATAATATTATGGCGAATTGAAACGACGTCTTCTACAGGAATGGCAATGCACCCTCCCAACGTCATCAAACGTTTGACTTCATCAGTCCGTAGCCGTCCTTGCATATGATACAGATGCTTACGGTGGACATACCCTTGGCCTATACATCTGGGAGAATCAATCCCTCCCTTCCCCAAAATCTAATCTTCAACATTGTTTAGTTTTTCTTCTATGTTGTTTCAAACATTTAGTGATTTTTTAAGTAGGCAAACATACTAGTTCGAATTGCACATCCCAAACACAGCATGATCGATCAAAATACTGGGAACACTTGATCACTTCCGGGAAAAACGTAAATTTCGTGAAAGTGACACTCTATATATCAGAGATATATCTTTTAATAAAAGAATATTTGTAGCGGATAACTTCCTGTAACACAGACTTGCCACATTGGGTTAAAAACACACTATTGTTTTACTTCTATAATTTTACTGTAACTAACTCAATATCTTACAAACACACTCTTATATACACAGTCATTGGTGAGGTCGAAAACACGGACATCGCGGACATCACGGACATCACGGACAAAATATGTCCGAGTTTTCTAATGTCCGGGTTTTCGATTTTTGCCCATGCTTGAAACGAAAACACGGACATGACGGACAAAAAATGTCCGTTATGTCCGGGTTTTCGTTTTGGCCATAGCCAAAAATCGAAAACACGGACAAAAGAAAACTCGGACATATTTTGTCCGGCGTCCGAGTTTTCGTTTTTTAATGTAGGCTATTTTCGAAAACCCGGACATGATGAAATTCGGACAAAATTTGTCCGCGAAGTCCGGGTTTTCGTTTATCGAATGGGCAGAAATCGAAAACACGGACATAGTTCAAAATTCGGACATTTTTTTAAGAAAAACTGGCCTTCTTGAAACTCGTTAAGATGAGTGGTAAATATATAAATTTTACATTGATAGGCATAGTCTAGAATTGGAGAGCGCGTGTGTGAAGGTGTGAGCGTCTTATTTCGAAAATGAATTGTGTTTCACTATGACCTGTAGAATATTAACAAGCTCAACATTTGACGTCAAATTCTGAGTTCCAGAATTCCAAGAATTTTTTTCCAAAATTAATAGGGTTCTTCCTTGGGTGGTAAAAAACTAGTATACCAAGTTCCGTGAAAATCCATAAAAAAATCTGACCTGTAAAGTGTTAACTAGCTCTAAATTTGACTCGTTTTTTAATTATAAGTTTAAGAGTTCCAGAATTCTAGGAATTGTTTTCGGAATTGTTTTCGGACACAAATCAAAAAGATTCTTCTTTGGGTGGTTATAAACAAGTATACAAAGTTTCGTTAACATCCATCCAAAACTCAACATTTCACTCGCTTATGTTCTAGTTCTGAGATTGCCAGGATTCCAGTTTTTTTTAGAAATGGAACCAAAAACAAAAGGGTTCCACTTTGGGTGGTAATAAACAAGTATACTGAAAATCCGTAATAAACTCTGACCTGTAGAGTGTTAACAAGCCATTTGTGGACGGCATGAGAGACCGACTGAGCACGCTCACATTTCATGTGGGGGTATGAAAACTAGTCAAGTTTTGAGAGAAGACAGGATGGGATAAGGACAATATACGCCAACATTATGAGCTGTACTGAAAGATAAACACAATTTATGTCCAAAATATTTAATATAGGGTATTTTACTGTTAAACTGACACAGGTTTTTACTGTTACATATGATCATAATTTAGACTGAATAACAAAGATAGTTTCAAACGAAATACATATTGATTATATCGATATTAATTTATTGGATTATAATCCAATTCTTCCTTTAACAATTTAAAATGACTTTCTCTTAATTCAAAATCAACAGAAGGCTGAATTAATGATGGGGTAAAATATGGGAACCTCTGAAAAATGCATTCTTTTCTGACACAATAGTACTTTGTGCTCATTTTGCCAGCAGGGGAAGGTAGATATTTTGGATCGTCCAAACTAGTTCTATCTCTGTTTAAATACTCCCATCGCTCCGAATGGCTTAATACGATATCATATAGAATTATAGATAACGCTCCTCTGGGAAACTCATTATTACATTGTTGACAATGCGATTTGTTGGGTGTAATTGTATTAGATTTCAAAATGAGAAAGGGCTCATTATTGTGCCAAATCTTTGTGAAAAGACCTTTCTTTGGTGGGCTTCCTGTTGGCCTATAAAATCTTTTTTGTCTAATGGCGTTGCCTTTCCTCCCCGAACCGTGCTGGTCAACGGGATATGTTAACGAGTTTCTCTTATGAACTTTAACCTTACTAATATGTAATCTTAATACATGATGTTTTTCCGCAATAGCGACAGAATGACTACATATATTTAAATACCTAAAAGATTTACATTTACAAGTTACCGTATCATTTCTTAAAGTAACAGAGTATGTGGTATTATTCCCTGCCACAAGATATGAAATCTTATTATTATCTACTACGTCGTGTGTTGGGGCTATAGAGATCGTATTGGGCGAGTTAAGCAAGTCTTCTGCTTTCTTTTCGAGCAAACTTGCATGGGGAACAAAGGGTAATGACCGGGGAAGGCTAACTGAAAGTTTTTCTTTTACTTGGCGACTCATATCCGATGAATCTTCTTTCAAAACTATCGCTTTGTTGGTTTGAATATCTGTGTAACTCATAGCATTAAAATCTTCTACATAACTGAAAAAAATATATTAATTAATAAATAACTGTATTTTTACTTAATTTTTATGGATATAAGAAGGAGAAATACATGAATGTGTGTTAAAAGAATACATTTTAAAATCTATATGATAACAGAGAGAAAATCACGAGTTACAAAGAACATCATTGAAACAATTTCCAAATCCATCCATTTTTCTCTAAAATATAATTGAATAAACTTTGAATAAGTTATTTGAGCTATCTCTTATTGTAACTTTTTGGTCTGTCTAGAATATAGATATTTCGTTTTTCATTCTATTTTATAATGCTGCAAATAAGAAAAATCTATCAATGCTTATGTTTCAACTGAAACATTACATGTTGTCTGGAAATTCAATTTTGTATTCCTTTAAAAAAAAAACCTTCATTTAAAAAAATGCATAAAATGTTCTTCAGAAGATTTTTTTCTCGATATCAACTGTCTGCTGCCAGATTTTCGAACAATACTGCAATACTTCATACGGAGTACAATTGGGCATAAGAAAGTGATCATCCAAGCCTAACCAGCATACTAACATATTTCCTTCGATGTACTAATCTCCCACAAATTAATATCAACTTTTGACAGTAATGAAAAGATAGCAATTCAAAGCGTTGAAATAATCCCACACAGCAGCGAAATCTAAAGCCCAACTCTATCACTGACAATCAATAATAAATTATTGGATAAATTATTGGATGACAAGAAAAGTTATATTAAAATGGAATAAAAACTGAATACTTTAAATAGTAAATATAATCAATGAGAATCTGATGTATTTTGGCTGAGTTTAAGGCAATAACTTCAAAGCACGTACACGAAAATTGAACTTTTTCGACATCTTATCGAGAAACATATCGGGATTCATTAATATGGGACCAAAGCTGTAGTGGACAAAATAATGGACCGAAGGACTCACGTGACGGAAATATACACTCAACAGTTTTTAAGGGTGAGCGTTTCATAATCTGATAACCGCGCAGAAATCGTCTGAAAGAAAACCATTATGCCAAATAAACGGCACTAAGGGATTATGGGATAAATCATATAAATTAGTATGCACTAACCTTCTCTTCTGTGTACCAGTTAACTGATACCAATCTTCTATTTCTACCTGTAAATACTTTGCTGCTGGAATTAATCTAAAACGTTCACTTTGGCCATAGAGTGCTTTTTCAAGTTCTATATCTTGTGATTTTACCAAATCCAACCATATTTCTTTAATGAAGGTGCTTTTTGATAGATCGTCCTTTTTGGTATAACCTAAAGCCTTCTTTTTTGCCGCCAACATGGAGTTGCAGGTTTCGCTTTGGTTTGTGTAAACTCTTACAGGGATACCATGCTGTTCCTCCATCCCACCGTTCCGTCTGTTGTCTCGTATAAGTTTTCTAAGAACAGACTTTTCTCTATCTTTTATGTATTCGAAAAAAAGTCTTCCTTCTTCTCCAAGTTCAAGTAAAATTTGTTCCAGATTTTTTAGCTCCGTATGCAATTGCTTCTTATTTTCTGCTTCAATAATTCCATTCTCGCCAAATATCATATCTAGACATACTTCTTGCGATGATCCGCTAATCCCCTTTTGCAAAAGAAACTCTTTGCAGTTACTTTTAAAGTGGTTTGTGCATCTCATGTGAACGGCTTTGGGGAAATTCGGTTTGAGGGCATTGATTAACGCCTGTTCCCCATCTGTTAAAATTCCAATTTTGGCATCTTTCAGTCCAGTTTTGTGCGCAATCACTCTAAAAGCTCCGTCATAAACATCCTCAGCTTTAGAATGCTGAATTACTGTAGGTCCTATCATTACAGCATTAACCCATTCACTGGTATGCTTGGATTTAGACTGGATAAGTGGATGACGATATGTGAATGGTGTTACTTCGTATTTTCCATAGTTAAAAGTGGGATCGACAGAGATTGGTTGGCCGGTATAAACTTTCAAATTAAAGATCATTCTTCGTGTACCTAATACCCATAGGTCGGACGGTAAATCGCTATGGTGCCAGATAACCTGATCGCCCTCTAATTCGTGATTAAAAGCTAACAATGCCTCAACTTCGTCCATAGCAGTTGTTTTAGAGTGACCTGGGGTCTTGTTTGCTATATCTGCTATCTGTTTCTTTGAACGTGGAAAATCGCCGAAATCTCTAATACCATCAGTCTTGGACATTGATTCTGAATAGATAGAACTTGATCCGCGTTTACCTAGCCTTGAGTCAATTTTTATAGCACTTATCGTGCTTTTTTTAACTGGATGAAACGGGGTAGATTTTTCAGAAACGTTTCTATTTCCATGCGATTTAACTTCAAACGTTACCTCGTCTACTTCACCAGCAACAGCTTGATCAACAATATATTGAACAACGATAGCACTGTTAAGTATTTCTTCGGCCTTATCAAAGAAATATGATATATTTCTAATCAGTCCATGTACATTTTTAACTCTATGAACATTGAGATACAAATGGGGTGTATCCAATTCAACCTTTGATCTGTGTTTGGCATGTACAGAGAAGACACCACTGATCTCTGAAACTATCACTGTCATGGTTTTTACCTCAATAGATTTAGAAAAAGTGCCATTTAAGTCACTTTTTAAATCAGTTGGATCCTTTAAAGATCTGTTATCAATTAAAAATACTGAATTTTTTCTACATCCTTGTGGTACGCCGACACATTTTGCCGCTTTGGACATGACTAATGCCATCAACTCAGAGTGAGAAAGTTTCTTGGTGACGAATGGAATATAAGGTAATCTTTTTAGTCCGAAATATTTCACTGGTTTATTATTCCAAAAATTACAACTATTAGATTTCTTCGGATCCATTTTAGGCTCAAGGTAAAAAGATGAAGATTCAGGACTGTGTTGGTTAACGGAAGAATGATCTACAATGGTCGATATAGGGATTTGTTCTCGTATAGTTTGGTGGTGTAGGTCCACGAGTGTTTTATCTTGAATTGTGTTTTTTACAGGCGACTGGACGTGAATCGGTGTGTGATATACAATTGTGGGGTCTTTAGTGGTTGTAGGGTGTTTAGTGGTTCTATGGTCTTCAGAAGCATTGTTGTATTCAAGTTTAGGTTCTTCATTGGATGTTTGGTAAACGGATGTGTTATATTCAAAAGTTGTGTGATGTAAAGGTGAATGGGGATAACTTTTTGGATCAGAAATAATTACCTTTACCATTTGAACAGGTGCTCTTCGAATACCACTGGCAACAAGTCGTTTCCAAATCCATCTTGCTGCATGAACATAATTTGAAAATATCACAATGATTCCGTTATTGTTCCCTCCAACACACGTATCTATGACATGAGTGTCAATACAAATATAGGAGTCGTGTAACCAACCAACCAAAAATGTGTATGGTGGAACAGTCACTGCATAAACATCGCGAGAATTCTTTAATACACTCAACAAATCTTGTTTACCATCATCAGAGAAAACATCACAACTCTCACATATAAAGTTCACTTCAATGTCTTTTAAATATCCATTAATATGTAGAATTTGCAACGCCTCTCCTACTTCGTAATGTTTTTCAATATCCCTTATTGGATTTATGTCCTGGGGAAAATATTTTATAATACATTCAATCGGTTTTACTAAAGTTTCCCATGCAGTAAATTCCAAGTTTAGCAAAAACTCTGCAATTTTTAATGTTAAAAATGTGCACGCATTTGTGCCGTCATTTAAAGGTATTTCAAATATAGTATCGGAATTCAAACTTTTTTTTTGTGATAGTTCTAGCACTGACCCTTGATGACATCTTAATTGGTAAAAATGTGGCAAAATGGTTTCTTCCAGAATATTCCATAAATTGCCAAGACTACTTCTTTCTTTTGGATCATTCTTTAAACATGCTTTGTAAGCTTCAAACACTCCAATCCAATCAGTTACATGCAAATAATTATACGTTTCACAATTTTCTGGGAGTGATGGACCAAAGATTTGCATCTTTATAAAATCTTCCCACGGTAAATGCTGCTTTTTGTATTCCTTGTAATAAGGTGCTTTATAAGAAGGATTTAGTAGGCAGAAAAATAACATTCCTAAACTCCATACATCAGACTTTTGCATGTCACCTTCGGATGTTCGCCGAACAATACCTCTAGATTCTATAACCTCAGGTGCCATGAAGGCCATAGTTCCTTTAAATGCATTGAGAGTATGTGTTTGTGTAATTGATGAAGTTGTTGTAATTTTTCCCCAACTCTCTCCGAAATCGGTAAGTTTGGCTGTAATTGGGTTTAACTTCCATTCTGATTCCATGTTTCTGTTAGTCATGTGCTGATTTGACACGATAATGTTTCCTGGCTTTATGTCTCTGTGGGCTACGCCTTCATTATGCAAGTATGTCAATCCAGAAACCACATGTTTGGCAATAATAGGAATTAAATGTTCGAAGCCAATCATGTTGCATTTATTTAGTTCCCCAAGTAATTCTTCCAGATTATTTACAACTCAATTTGATCCAAACGGAACTAAACTAAAACACAAATATTCCAGCACAATCGTTTTTTCTTCAGGACACATCCCAAAAAACTTAACAATATTTGGATGTTCCAGTTTTGAAAGGAATCCGGCTTCCTTCAATATTTGGTCATCCTCAACATTTGACAAATACTTTAAGGCAACAGGCGAATTGTTGTAAATACCATTGTAAATTTTACCATAACTGCCTGAACCTATTAGTGTCTTCCATTTGATTTGAACAGGATTGATGCACTGTATGCCATATTTTGCAACTTTCGGCGACACTTTTGGTATTTTTGGAATCTGTGGTATTTTGAATACCTAAAATATAAATCCGTTTTTCAATTATCAATCGATATCACAAAATATTTAGACTATACATGTTCCCTTTGATCAAAATTATAAGTAATGTGTGAAGAATTGGCCTATGAATGATTAAAAAAATCTTTAGAAATTTGATGAAAAAAGGAGTAATTGACTATAAGTATTAATTTTGATACGTCCACATGAAGTATATTGTGATCATCCTTTCTGTCTTTTTCACAATTTGTTTGTTCTACTCACTCCACAGCCAACAATTTTCAATAGATGAATTTTTATTTTTTGTATGTTAATTAGTACCATTATAAAGATGATCTGTATAAATTTTGGTGATGATCTCTTAATTTATTTGCGCAAAAATTCTGGCTGATTTTATCGTTTCTTAGTTTCAAGTTTCAATGCATATGTGGAAGAGTTCATTTTGCTTAATAGGTAAGTTTATTTTGTGCAGGTCTATATCTTTTATTGTCTATGTTTTACCTTCTTTCAATTGAACTTGAATTAATATTGTTCAATTATTGATTGGCATGTAAACTTGATTTATTGATGGATATTATGGGAATTGATTTTGCGTAGACCTAGATCTATAATGTTGTCTATGTTATACCTTCTTTCTGTTAAACTTAAATAAAAAATATCAGTTATTGATGGGTAGGCCTAAGTTGTAATATTTTAGACCTTATTCATTGATAGATATTTTGAGAATTTATTTTATGTAAGCCTGAATTTTTGATGGTGTCTATGCTCTGCTCTCTTTTTGTTGATGTTAAATTGATATTTTTCACTTACTGATAGGCATATACTATTTTAGACTCGATTCATTGATGGATATTTTAGGAATTTATTTTGTGTAGGCCTGAATTTGAAATGGTTTTTATGTTCTGCCCTCTTTCCTTCTGAACTTAAATTAAAAATTTCCCTTATTGATAGGCATGTATTATTTTAGACTTGATTCATTGATGGATATATTAGGAATTTATTTTGTTTTGGCCGGAATTTGAAATGTATTTATGTTCCGCCCTCTTTCCTTATGAACTTAAATTAAACGAGCGGACGCCCGAAAGGCTTATACGCCCACCAGAAGCCAACTTTGTGTATAAAATAAAACTAAAACACAAACGAAGTTTTGTAAAGATCAGAAAAAAATTGTAACCTCTAAAGCACCTACAAGCCAAATTATTTCCTAATTCAGAGAGTATAAGTCACCAATCGTAAAAGTTGCGAAACTGAATTTCAAAAGGAACTGAGATCTTATGGTGATAAAGACATATACCAAGTTTCATAAAGATCGAAAAAAAAAATTGTTGCATCTAGAGCACCCACAAGCAAAATTTTATGAATTTTCTCTATTTCAGGGGGCATAACTAACTAACCGTAAAAGTTGCGAAGCTGAATTTCGAAAAGAAACGAGACCTTATGTTGATAAAGACACATACCAAGTTTCATAAAGATCAGAAAAAAATTGTTGCCTCTAGAGCACCCACAAGCAAAATTTGACGAATTTTCGCTATTTCAGGGGGCATAACTCACTAACCGTAAAAGTTGCGAAGCTGAATTTCGAAAGGAACTGAGATCTTATGGTGATAAAGACACATACCAAGTTTCGAGAAGATCGGAAAAAAATTGTTGCCTCTAGAGCACCCACAAGAAATTGTGGACGGACGTCCGGACGGACGTACAGGGGCGACGACAATATACGACCACATCGTAATGTGGGCGTATAAAAATTTCACTTATTGATGGGCACGTACTATTTTAGACTTGATTCATTGATGGATTTGGGGAATTTATTTTGTGTAAGCCTGAATTTTTGATAGTGTCTATGTTCTGTCCTCTTTTTGTTGATCTTAAATTGATATTTGTCACTTACTTATAGGCATATACTGTTTAAGCCTTAATGAATTGAAGGATATTTGGGAATTGATTTTGTGGAAGTCAAAAGTTTTAATGGTGTCTATGTTCTGCCTTGCTTCAATGGAAGTTAAGTTAATATTTTTTCATTTGTTGATAGGTGTGTAGTATTGTTATTAGTATGTGAAGCATTTTAGTGAAGCTTATGTATTGGTTTTTACAAGGTAAGCTTTTTATTGTTGGAGTGGTTAAGCTAAGCATTTAATCGAGATTTAGCTGCCGTGTGAGCGTTTTTCATTGCTATGTTTAAGAGTGCGATTGTGACTGAAATTGATATTGCTTTGCCAGGATAATGATTTTATTTTACTGATTATTTATGTTAATTGAAAGTATCGGCAAATGGACATATTTCTTATTTAGGCCCGCAATTTACATTCCTTATGAGACACGTGTTGACCTATTTATTACTTAGAATTGACCAGCTCTTTCGATAGATTTGTGTTAAAGTTAGAGTAAGTTTATACATCAAAGTTTTTCCTGATTAGGCCTAGTTTACAATCTGAGATTATTATTTTAAGTCTCTTTAAACCAGAAAGGCAACAAATCGTTAGGTCGGCGGAATTAATCAAAAGTAAAACAGGACAGATGACCCGACGGCCAAATTTACCTCATTTTCCATTATTGACATGCTTGACAGCCTAGCAGTACATTGGACCCGGGGTTTAACAGACATAAGTTTCAACGTGGTCTGTCTTATAGGCCTAAATAATAATCTGACCGTTCGTTTTCCGCCGAGTCGAGGTCGAGGCTAGGCAAGCTATACACCACGAGGTTCGAACCGTCTGTGTTATTTTTAACGAACAAAAGAATTAAATGGACAAAACACAAAAACAAAACAAAACAACAATAAGCCTTATTGGTTAACTTTTCTGAAAGTTACCGTAAAACCCATTTGAAACATTTAAAACCCACCGACATGTCTGTGTTCTTTATCACGACGTTTCCCTAAACCATAGATTACGGAGTCTATAATCTATGCCTAAACTAGCATCGAAGTCGAGGCAGGGGCCACGTTCGTTTGATGCACTTAGTTACACGCTCTCATAGGTAAACTAAACAATTCGTATGTGTACTCACATTCAAACTTCTAGGCTTATTTCAGGATCAGGTTACAGATATACTAAGTTGATGTAGATTTTGATTTGTTTCAATCTGGGAATAATATAGGCCTACTGTATATTATTCCCAGTTTCAATAAAACATTTTGGTAGTGAGATTTCTTTTCAGATTGTATTGAATTTGTAAAAGTTTTGGCCATAATTTAAGCATGAGATCTGAGGCTTAGCTGAATTTTCCAAATATTTAACTCTTTGGAATAACCATAGGCTACTAGGTGTGAAACACAATTCATTTTCGAAATAAGACTCTCACGACTTCACACACGCGCTCTCCAATTCTAGACTATGCCTATCAATGTAAAATTTATATATTTACCACTCATCTTAACGAGTTTCAAGAAGGCCAGTTTTTCTTAAAAAAAATGTCCGAATTTTGAACTATGTCCGTGTTTTCGATTTCTGCCCATTCAATAAACGAAAACCCGGACTTCGCGGACAAATTATGTCCGAATTTCATCATGTCCGGGTTTTCGAAATTCGCCTACATGAAAAAACGAAAACACGGACGCCGGACGAAAACACGGACATATGAAGACTCGGACAT
This sequence comes from Nipponacmea schrenckii, assembly GCA_030562195.1. Taxonomy (NCBI): domain Eukaryota; kingdom Metazoa; phylum Mollusca; class Gastropoda; family Lottiidae; genus Nipponacmea; species Nipponacmea schrenckii. Next base: position 31,543,097 of record JAUJPP010000003.1, on the reverse strand, counting down.
ATTTTGTCCGTGATGTCCGTGATGTCCGCGATGTCCGTGTTTTCGACCTCACCATTTCAACCACTTCTTTTCCACCTATCTAAAATATTTAAATATCAATGGAAAGAGGGGACTTTCAGCTATCCAAAAATATAAAATTTATTTCTTTATGACATTTCAACTTTAAGAAATAGGGTGTGAAAGATGAACGAAAAAAAGTCAGTTATTCCCTTAAAATTAGCATATCTACTAGGCTATTTAATATAGAAGGTTGAAATTTTGCACAACGCAAGTCTACATGTATCTCTACAAAATTACGTTGGCTTTTTGGAAAATTTTGTTATGTTTTGAAGATATTGATAGAAATAATAATTTTGCGAGTGCATTTACGAAAAATTGAATTTTTAAAAAACTATTCATTTTATTAAAAAAAAGCCAACGTAAAGTTATAGAGGACATCGTAAGCTTTAGCTGAAGCCAAAGTTTGTAAAAATCGGATAAATTGTAAGCGAGATATGCTTTTGGAAAAATGGCATTTTTTTTCAACACTTTGCAAACACATGTAAACCTTACGTAATTAACGATCATGTTGTTAAAAGATTGTCTTTCATGCTGTAGAAATCTTTAAGCACCTTTTAGGCATCGATATGCACCGATATCCACATAATTGGAGTGCTAAAACAATGGATTAGCACATGTCAAAACCCTTCCACCCACCAATCATAAAATTTTCTTTGTTTACATGTGACGTAATGATTTATGGGACATCACGTGACTTCTGGATTCCCCCGATACACAAACTCTTACTTCGCGTGACGATATTAATAATAACTGACTGGCAAACGTAGAGAATGTTTATTTAGCCGATGACGTTGTAATCACAAATGTCAACTGACAAGGTAATTTGTACGTCTACATAGAGGAATACCCCGTTTTGTTCTATAAATAGATTATCTTCACGGACGGATACCAGACGAACTACTGAAGCGATTGAGCTAAAAAATTTTACTAGATGAGTTTCTTTTAATGCCAAATAGAATGGATATAAACTTAATACGTTTCTTGATTGAAATACACCTCGAACGATAAGGTTGTCAACCCCCTTAAACTAGAAACTAAACTGTTCATAAACAAGATCAACTTCAAAATGAATTCAATGAGGCAACAGGTGGAAATTCAAACTACTGCGAACAAAGAAAGACAGTACAAAAGAAGTCATTATTTAAGCTATGTTCTCCCTTTGAATGAATATATTATTTTCAAACTGTATTCGCCCTTATGACCTGGAAGATATTTCTCACCTTTATATTTAGCCCATGGAAAACCGGGAAGTTTAGTTAGAGATTTTTTAATGTCTCCTGATCCGAAATAAGTTGTAGGGGAGTGAATGTTTATTAAAGACATTTTTTTTGTTATTTAAAAGGGAGGGCGGGTGGGCAAATAATAGTATATGAGCTTTCAGATATCCGGTAGCTCGGAGCGGAGCGGAGGGGTGCCGGATATCTGTAAGCTCATATACTACTACTGTACTAAAACAGATTATCTCCCCTGAAAAGTCGTGTGCTATACCCACAGAGTAAAGATAACCAGAGGCGCAACTCGCTATTGGTCTATTACGAACGCGACCCGCGCGATGCATCTTGGGAAGTGTGTGTAAGACATAGAGTTATAAATAGAAGACTAGAGAGCGCAGTGATCACGTGAATCCGTTCCCGCCTGGAGAGTCGTCCGCCATTACCATTTGTGTCAACAAACAATACAATCATTAGGCCTATTCCTATTGGTACTAAGTTAAAAAGAATATGCCGCGAACCTGCTGCGGATGCTTGAATCGAAGTGAGAAACACACAGGCATTTCATTTCACAAGTAAGTGATTTTTAAATTTGATTTATGTTATCTTAAAACCTGAAAATATGTGTTGCGTTGAGCGAAAATCTGTCGTGTCGAGTGTCGTCTCGTACTGTCTACGACTAGCCTTAGAGGCCTATCTATTAGTTGATAAAAAGACGATTTTTTCATCTTATTTTTTCAAGATTGACACTAGACCTAGATGGAATGTTATTCATGTTGAACATTAAATTACAATGAAAAGAATTAAGGCTATTTGTATGCATTGCAGTCGGTGCTATATAAAATCCATCTTTCTCCATTTCTCAAAATTACCAGTCAGTAGCCATGACAGGTACCTGGCTTAGGATACTGGCACTGGCTGGAACTACAATGCCTTATAAATTCTATGTTTTTGGAGTTTAATCTGATTGTGAATATTATTTTTGTGAAGCAGCAATGTTTGATCATGAACTTAATCATTATGACCCATATCTGTAGATTTCCTGAAGATCGACCTGAAATATATAAAAAATGGTTAGTTAAAATAAGCAGAGATAATTTTGAACCGTCAAAACATCACTCTGTATGCAGTGATCATTTCACTAAAGAAGATTATATGAGAGGTATGTATTATTGAACTCGTTTGAAATCAGTTTTGATTCAATGACTTTATTTACTGTGTTAGTAGTAGAGGTGGCAGTGGCAGTTTATTGCTGTTTTCACTCTCAATAATTGGATACTTTATTTCAGTAATTGATAATTTTAACCCCACCTAAGGTGATCAATAATGGTAGTCATAGGCCATATACCATATGTCAGTAATTCCCCTACCCTGTTATTGATAGTACAATTTGCTATTGACAACGTGTAAAAATAGCAATATTTTTAGTAATTTTAGCATAGTTAGTAAGAATGGATCAGATATTTGACGTCTGCTAAATCAGGCATATTTCTGAAACTAATTGAAATGTGTATTTCAGGTATACATCTAAGAGATGACAAGGAAGTTGTTAAACATCAACTTCTGACAAACGCTGTTCCAACTGTATTCCACTCTCATCCTGTCCACGAACAATCAACTGTCAAAAAAAGAAAGGCACCAAAAAAGAGACCATTTAGTGAAATGTCTAATGTTGATCCTACACGTGACAAACCTGAACAAATATCTAAAAAGTTTTGTCTAGATATTGGTGTTGAACATTCGTATGTTATACCAGCAGACGCAATAGAAGACAAACTAAAAGATACAGAAAAAAAATTAATTATGAAAACAAAAGAATTAAAACTTATGAAACAAAAGGTAAAGCGACGTGATGAACGTATATCAAATTTATTGAAAAGTTTGAAGGAAAATGAATTGATATCATCAGTGCAGTATGACTTATTGAACATTAATTTTCATGAAAAAACTAAACAGCTCATTGAAAATGAACTAAAGGCTGTTGATACAAACAAACATGGATTGCGATACTCTGATGAAGTGAAAGAATTTGCTGTAACCTTGCATTTCTATAGTGCTCAGGCGTATGATTTTTTAAGGAAATACCTACACCTACCTTGTCCCGCAACTATTGGAAAATGGAGTGCCAGTTTAAATTGCGAACCTGGTTTCTTGTTTGAAGTGCTTGAACATATAAAAAAGAAATTATAAGTACTAGTAAACCACACATGAAAGATTGCATTCTAATGTTTGATGCCATGGCAATAAAAAAAGAAGTTGTTTATGATCCTAAGTTTGGAAATTACTCTGGCTTTGTGAATTTTCGACGATTCCTGGCTTCTTCTGAAGATTCAGTTGCTACTGAAGCTCTGGTGTTTATGGTTGTCGGCCTAAACGGTCACTGGAAATTTCCAGTTGCCTATTTTTTGACTGGACATTTGTCTGGCGAGGTGCAAGCCGAGATATTAAGACTGTTGATTCCTGCATTAGAAGAAAGTGGACTGATTATTCATGGCATAACTTGTGATGGGTCTTATGCAAATCAGTTAACAGCAAGGAAACTTGGATGTTCACTGGACCCTGAAAATCTGATGCATAAATTTACTAATCCTACTAATCCAAATCAATTTATTTCTTTTATTTTGGATGCTTGTCACTTAGTAAAGTTAGTACGTAACAGTCTAGCAACGCAAGAAATATACTACAATAACAATCTGATTTCTTGGAAATACATTAAAAAACTTCACGAAATTCAACAGAAAGATAATTTGATTATTGCTAATAAATTAAAAGCCCAGTACATACTTTGGAAACAACATAAAATGAAGGTTAAGTATGCTGTACAGACATTAAGTACCTCTGTGGCAGATGCCATTGATTTTTGGGGGAGGACTTGAAGTTGGAGGATTTTGCAAATAGTGAACATACAACAGAGTTTATAAGAAAATTTGACAAACTTTTCGATTTTATGAATTCAAAAATTCCACATGGTAAGGGTTTTAAGAGTCCTATAAATTTAAAGAACTTTAATTACCGTAAGCAGCAATTAGAGGAAATCAAGGATTATAGCAGACTTTTGAAGGATTCAAAAGGACAACCATTATGCACTGGAAGACGTAAAACAGGCTTTGTTGGTTTTCTAATGACAATTGATTCAGTTATGGACATCTCCTGGAATCTTCTTTCATTGCTACTGACTGTCTTCAATATGTGATCACAGGATCATCTTGAGATGTTTTTTAGTAGGGTTCGTCGAAGAGGGCTTTGAGGTCTATGTTGTTAAAAAACTCAATTCTACCTTCAAACAATGGTAATGTTAGTCTTGAAGAACCTTCGGAAAATCTGTTTGACCATGAAGGCATAGATGAATCTTCTGAGATACACCACACCAATGAGAAGATGAAAAAGTTTGCACAAATTTTATGTCAACCATCTGAATACCACCAACATGTTATCCATTATATGTCAGGATTATTGTTAGAAAATTGATAACATTATGTAAATGTGAAACTTGTTGCAACACCTTAAGGAAAACAAGTGATGAAGACTTAATAAGCAATAATTTAGACTCACTGAAAAATCGTAAGAACAGAGGTGGATTAATAAATCCAAGAAATGATATATTCCGTATAGTTCAGACAACTGACACTATTTTAAGGTACTTGACAGGAAATAAGAGTTCAAAATTTATTTTTATCCTGCATATTGTTGTAATTTGGTTTCACAAAGTGAAAATCGCAAAATAATTGCATGTAGACACAAGATTCCAATATCTCGGGAGATTGCAATTGTTCGACATTACAAATTTTGTTACTGAAATTTTTGTTAAGGGTTTATATTTGTTGATTTATATACTGTTAGTTACTTGTTATTAAATTTAATTTTTTTATTTTTCAGTTGTTATTTTCACCTATATTTGTTTCTTATGAATTATAATGGGAGTCACTGAAAATTTAGAATACTTGCCCCAATAATATTACTGTTCTTATGAAATTTAAAGTTGGTAAAATGTTGAGTGAAGCCAGTATATAAATGAAATATTCAGATTAGTAAATGGCATTGATCTAAAAAGTAAGCTAGAAAGGTGTTTTATTCCTAGATTCCCCTTTTAAGTGTGTTTTGTTCTTTTACTTCTTGAAATGTTTTAAACACTCTTAGTTATTATTTCATGTTAATGCATTAACTTTTAAGAGAGAAAAGCCAAGTGAAAATGATCAATGAGGCCTCAATTGATTGATTTATTCTCATGTTCCTAGTTTAAAAAACAAAAGGCTATTTAAATATAATTAATTATACCCCCCCCCATTTAACATTATTAATCTACCTTAGATTAATGTTGGAAAAGGCCATTATTCAAATTTACTTAATAGATAAAAATAAAAGCATTAGTTTTTTCATTCTATTTTTATTATACGCCCACATAAAATAGGCGGCGTTTTTTGTCGTCGCCCCTGTCCGTCCGTCCGTCCGTCCACATTTGTTGTATCCGCAATACAGGCCACAGTTTTTATCCGATCTTAATGAAACTTGATATACATGTACATATTGATGATATCTCGGTTAAGTTCGAAAATGAAAATTATCGCATGAATGTTTTTTGAGTTATTGCCCTTGACTTAGTAAAAACGCGTCAAATTTGGGGTGTACTAAAGTTTTTATCCGATTTTAATGAAACTTGGTATGCATGTATGGAAATTATCGAATGAACGGATTATTAGTTATTGCCCTTGACTTAGAAGCAATATGGATGTGGTGTATACTACCGTTGTCCCTGTCCATCTGTCGGTCTGCCCTTGATCGTTTGTCCTTGACATAGTAGAAACAATATGAATGTATATTAGGTCCATCCCTCCGTCCGTCCGTCCGTGCGTCTGTCCGCCCGTCCCTCCCTCCCTCTGTCCGTCCGTCCCTCTGCCCGTCCTTCCCTCTGTCCGTACATCAGTCCATCCCTCTGTCTGTCCTTGACTTAGTAATTACCCATCAATTTCGGCTTGTTTGGATGTATATTACGGTTGCCCTTATCTCGGTCAGTCTACTCTCGACGTACCAAAAACCCATCAAATTCGGCTTGTAGCCATGATAGAAGCCTGACTAAGATCATTGCTGATTTGCTGTGGAGTTTCAATTCATACAGTCTTTTATGCTTCAAAAATCAAGAATTTACTGGGTTTTTTCTCTCTACAGGTAAAGTTCAATTTATTTCGATCTTAATTCTATTTAAAAATGTTTATTGGTCATCAATGTTTATGTTTATATTTCTTTTTAGAAAAGAAATAAATCAATTTACAAGTCAGTATCTTAAGAATCTTAAATATGGTTATAGCCTCCTCTGCCTTGCCGAGCTGTGTGGTAGGCAGAAGACAGAATTCCATTGAATGCTCCATAGAGGGAGTAGCGCCCCTGCCTTGCCGAGCTGTTGGGGTAGGCAAAAGACTGTAAAAGGTCTTACAGGGAGTAGCGCCCCTGCCTTGCCGAGCTGTTGGGTAAGCAAAAGACTGTATTTCTTTAAATGGTCTTACAGGGACTAGCGCCCCTGCCTTGCCGAGCTGTTGGGGTAGGAAAACGACTGTATTTCTTTAAATATCTTTAAATGGGAGTAGTGCCCCTGCCTTGCCGAGCTGTGCGGTAGGCAGAAGACATATTATCTTGAAATATTTAAATATCAAATGATTTATTGAAATATAAGCTTATATCATTGCTTGATAAAGACGGAAGTACCTTCGTCGAAACGTCGCAAGTTATTTATTAAAGTAATTGTTATCCATATAATTGTGTTGAGTTAATTATTACCCAGTAACTAAATGCCATTGAAAGAAGTTAAGCTTATATACTGTTGGTTATTTAAACAAAGCTACTGTGTGATATTGATAAAATTCAATATCAAATATATACACGATCAAAGTTGTCAATACATACAGCTATTAGATAATTACATTCTTGAATGAATTAACAAAATAATACGTCATACCAACTGTTTCATGTACATAAACAAAGCTGCCAGTGGGCGTATATTACCTTGCCTGGCAAGCCCTGGTTCATTTCTTCAAAAGTGAAATACATTACATATATTTACATACATTTTCAGGAGAACATTAGCTACACAATTAATAACACATTTAACACTTGAAAGGGGAAAAACAGCCAGCAAGAGAATTCAAGCTGAAGTTGTTGCCGTTTTGAGAGGATCGATTTTTCCTGAACTGTCAACTCATTTCTCAGAATTTTCTACTGAAGAAGAAGACGATCATGGAATTCAACTGATCAAAATGATATCAGAGATATTTATTAAAACTGTCCTTTTTCATCATGGGAGACATTACACTGAAACATGCGTGAATGACAGTCTAGTATCCATGCGTCATCAGCTCACAAAAACAATCCCTTTTCTCGGCCAGTAAGCCTAAACTAAAGTGGACAAGTCGTTTTTTAGTATAAATTCCATTCCTTCATGTATGTAAAAAATATTGTTCTTGCATGCGTTCAGGTATGTGCTTTTCTGAAGCGATGATCTTGTTCTAAAAACTTCTTCTTGGATCGCTCGCGTTTTGTTTTACACAAGTAACGTCAGGATATTTTGACACATTTGGTAATGGCGGACAGCTTACATAGTGGAACGGGCCATTCACTGTTAAGTCAATGATTCACGTGATCTAGTGCGCTCTCTAGTCTTCTATTTATAACTCTAAGGTGTAAGAATGTAATGTCCATAATGGTAGCTAATGTAAACAAACCGAAACAAATGAGTTTAATTCCTTTTACCGGACCAAATAATACGTTTTATTCTAGTTTCATAATTTATATTGAAAATTATAAATTATTACGAATTTGTAATTTATATACTATCAACACAGTACCAAGCATAACGTGTTTTTGTTTGTATTATGACATTGTCAATGTGATTTCATACCCGTTTGATGAAACATATTATGTGTCCAGAAAGAACTTCATTTGAATTTAACATTAATTTGTATTTGTGCCTTCTCACTTTTTGTTTTGGTTTGTTGTAAAGGCAACCTCTCCCGGTATGTGTTATATAATTCAAATGATTGTTGACCAATGAGGCAAATAGCTGATCTTGATTTATTCTCATCACCCACCTTTTCTGCTCAATAAGGTAATGGCTGTTTTTGCAAAGTGTGCATTGAGAGAATTTTTTTTATTCTGTCATTCTGTTCCAAAATATATACCCATATTTAATGATAACAAAATTAAAAGACTAAGTAGGCATGAAGACTAATCGCTAATGGTCGATATAACCACTTAGTGTAATGCATTTCACATCACTATTATTAGCATAATTCCTTTTATGTTCAGTAAATACTTATCATATACCGGTAATTAACATTTTCACAACACACACATGTGAGTGAAAAAAAAACTTTCTACTTTTTTATCTGGGTCATAATTTTATATATTATTCAGCGTATGAAGTTTCATTTTGAAAAAATTGTCATTGATGTTCTATTCTATCACTAGTGGCATACAATATGGGCTTCAACACCCAGTTAGGCTGCTAAAACAGTCATTTTAATAAATGTGACGAAGATTTGGGGTCAATAATGTCGAAATTATCCTAGATAGACAAGGTACCAAATTTCATTTGAATAAGATGAAAGCTCTAGCCTCTATCGGGTTCACAAGCCAGTGTGGATGTCCAGATATGGTTGACAACAATGAACGCCCACAAGTCATATTTTGACAGGACTAACATATATTTGAAGAAACATTCCTCTGATATGCTTACACTTACTGTGATATACTATGTATGAGAAACTTTTAAGTATTTCCTGTTACGCTTAGTTTTATTTTGTTTAGTTTTGTATTTATATCATTTTACATGATGATGGATTCGTAAACGTGCAAAAAGCGAATATAAGAAATATATTGTGATGCCTCACACTGATCAGAACAGAAAACAACATCTGGAATAATTTCCTGAAATTTACTTACAATATTTTGACTTACATTACAAAATTTATTGATCCTATCAAAATGCTCCCGAAAGACTGTTTCTAACTTCATTACAAATGAAAATAACATATAACTAGGTGTAATAAGTCCTTCTTTAGTGATGTCATATTGTTTGTTTTTAATAAAATTCGTCAATCGTCAATTCATTGATAGAGAGAAGTTCTGATTGGATTAAAATTCGCCGTTATACAGCCATATGGTTAAGGTTTATAAGGAACTGTCAACTCAGACCGAATGATAGATATTTAGGGAATGTTACACCTGAAGAAATAAAACAGGCTGAGATATTTCTAATAAAGAAGATACAATATAATTTTGATGCCGAAAACAAAGCCTTAGCAGGAATTCAACAGTTTAAAGACGACAATGGGGTAATTAGAGCCAATGGAAGATTTGATAAGGCCGAACATCTTAATTATGATATGAGATACCCAGTTATATTACCCAGAAAACATGCACTCGTAAGATTGATGCTGGAGTCGTTACACAGAAAATCGGGTCATCCTGGATATAAGAGACTCGTAGATGAATCTCGTCAAAAATATTGGATTTTAGGTGTTAGAACCATTGCCAGATCATACATTTCTCATGTTTAATTAACGGAGACGCCAGCCTTTGTTAGATCAGAAAATGGGATTGTTGTCAAGTTGTTGCTTAGATTTTAATACACCTGCATTTGCAAATACTTCTCTTGATTTAATTGGTCCATTGAAAGTTAAGATTGGAAGGAAAACAGTTGATAAAGCCTATGGATGTATTTTTGCATGTTTAACAATAAGAGCTATACATGTAGAGTTAGTCATCGACAAATCTACTGACCACTTCTTGATGGCCTTGAGAAGGTTTTCTGCAATAAGAGGTTGGCCAAAGTTTAGTTTTTCTGGTAATGGGACAAATTATGTCGGATGTCAAGTTTATTTACGAGAAATGATTCTAGGTTGGAATGTAGATCTAATTCGGAATAACCGTACTGAAAAGGAAACTTTATTTGATTGGAAGTTTAATTGCCGTACAGCCAGTCACATGAATGAAGCCGTTGAATCATTGATTAAATCAGTAAGGAAAGCTATTGACGATGTGTTTAATTTTGGTACATATACTCAATGTCAATGGATAACAATTTTATATGAAGCTAGTTTTTTAGTTAACAGTAGACCTTCATATCCGTCCTCTAATAATGTTTTGGATGCTCCTCCAATTACGCCTAAGTCACTATTATTAGGTCATACTAATATTTCGCCTCAGCCACATAAGCAAGATATTTTGAACCTTAGACAGTTAAATAATTCTGTTCAGCATAGAATTCAGTTGTTTTGGGAACAATGGTTAGGACATTTTGCTCCTAATCTGCTTGTAAGAAACAAATGGTATCATTCTAGAGATAACCTAAAAGTAGGAGATTTGTGTATTTTTTAGATCCACATTTGCCTAGAGCATAATGGAAACTGGCTTTAGTACTAGAAGTTTATCCTAGTCAGGACGGTCATGTTAGAAAGGATAAAAATAAAACCGCCTCTCGTCAGTATGATAGACCTATTCATGAATTATGTTTGATAGCCACAAGAGGCGAACTTGGTGGTACACAAATCACTTCATGATTTTCCGTCGCCGGGGGGATTATTTTTTGGTAGTTAAATAGTTTGATTACGTTATTGCTTGATATTACGTTTTGTGTTTGATTTATTGTAAACTTAGTCCTTTCTCCTCGGGCAATCTCCACCCTTATGGCCTAAACATCGACATCGTAAACAAAGGGGAAAAGCATCCTCTAGTCGTCACTAAAGCTCTACATGTGCCCTTGAAAAGTGTTAGCATGTGTGGCACTTCGCCAAATTGATTATGACTAATGACCATTTCTACCGCCTTTATGCCATTCTTAAATTCATTGCCTTCATAAAGCCGTTCATTTATGATGATGACACTGTGCAAAAACTTTATGTAAGATGCTATCTTTGAACGCCCTTGGCAACCAGTGTACCCAAAACTGACACGTTCCCATCTTTTTGTTCCCGAAGATGATTACCGCTCCTTCTATCATGACTGGGTCAGCTACTCTGAGGATTGCCGCATTTTCCGGCGAAGAAAGGGTTACCTCATATTCCTTCGGGGTCCAGCTTCGACTAATCGCTTCGACTTCAGCAAAACTGACACGTTCCCATCTTTTTGTTTCCGAAGATGATTACCGCTCCTTCTATCATGACTGGGTCAGCTACTCTGAGGATTGCCGCATTTTCCGGCGAAGAAAGGGTTACCTCATATTCCTTCGGGGTCATGCTTCGACTAATCGCTTCGACTTCAGCCTCTTTCAAAACTTCTGCAAATAAACTCAGTTAAAAAAGAAACTTCACACTTGTTTGGAGGTCGATAAATTGAACAGGGATAAAGATTGTCGGTAAATAACGATTTTATTTCATTCTATGACAGTTTTTTGATGTTGTGCAGTGATGGTCATATTCATAAGGAAGCTGGTTCCACCGGAAATGCCATGGAAACACACACGAGTGGTAATTACAAATTTGTTGACTGAATGTCAATAACGTGTGTGTCCTCAATGAGCGTTCTCAACTGCCATACAACGTCTTCTCATAGACTGCAGCATACGTCGGAACACAGCTTGGGGATGCGTTGCCATAACCGCACCATCATGGTACCAAGTTCCTGCAAGTTCTGTGGAGGGCTCCTCGCTTCACGGAGTCTTCTGCCTTGCACATCCCATACATGCTCGATAGGATAAAGGTCAGGAGATCGTGAAGGCCACTCCATAACATTGATGCCAGTGTTCCTCAGGATATTTGTCGTCAAATTGGCCGTATGTGGACTGACATTGTCATGCTGAAAGGTCAAACCTCTGCCATGAATGGTACAGGCTCTGGAAGGAGCACTTGGTCTCTTTATTCGCAGCTGTGAGGTTTCCTTGAACAAGGAACAATTTGGATCGAGCAGGACCAGTAAAGGCACCCCTAACCATCACACTTTCGCCCCCGAAGGAATCCACTTTCTGTACGCAACACTGGGCGCTGCGTTCCCCACGTCTCCTACAAACTCTGACCAAGTTATTGCAAGTTCTGTGGAAGGCTCCTCGATTCACGGAGTCTTCTGCCATGCACATCCCATACATGCTCGATAGGATAAAGGTCAGGAGATCGTGAAGGCCACTCCATAACATTGATGCCAGTGTTCCTCAGGATATTTGTCGTCAAATTGGCCGTATGTGGACTGACATTGTCATGCTGAAAGGTCAAACCTCTGCCATGAATGGTACAAGCTCTGGAAGGAGCACTTGGTCTCTTTATCCCGCAGCTGTGAGGTTTCCTTGAACAAGGAACAATTTGGATCGGACAGGACCAGTAAAGGCACCCCTAACCATCACACTTCCTCCCCGAAGGAATCCACTTTCTGTCGCAACACTGGGCGTTGCGTTCCCCACGTCTCCTCCAAACTCTGACCCTCCCATCTACAAAGCGCAAGTTGAATCTAGGCTCATCATTGAAGACGTTATTCCAGTCCATCTCAGATGCCGTCGTACCCACAGAAGCCCTTGACGTCGGTGGTAGGCGAGCATGGAGACCAACAGTGCGCAGGCAATTCCGTATGGTTTGGGCAGTCACTCGACCTCTAAACAACTCATTCCGTGTGGATGTTGCAGTGACGAAGCGATTTCGTAAATGACGTAGGACTTGTGACGTAACACGTGACCTTCCTGTAAGAGGCCGGTCCGCTGTGGTGCCTGTTCGGTGTAGACGTGACCGGAGATCATGGATAGTCCGTCGACTGCATCCCATAGCCCGGGCAACGCCAGTTACGGACGTTCCCGTATTCAGCATACCAATGGCACGTTCACGTTGGATGTTTGACAGTCGTGGCATCGAATGTCATTAGATTATTGTGGACGTATATCTTCGTCGCCCCGCTCCGTCGGTCTATCGGTCCGTCAACATTTGTTTTAGACACTATAGTATGGCGGCTGATTAGGCCCACAAATCTACCTTCGTTCGTTCCGTGCATTCGTCTAACCTTCATTCATCTAACCATGTAATATCATACTTTGTACCGATGATCATCTAACTCTCGAACGAACGAAGTAAAGATTTGTTGGCTAATCAGCCACCATACTATAGAAGCTACAATTTTATTTGGATCTTATTGGAACTTGGTATGAGCATTGGAATTGATAAGACGTACGATTTTGACGATTTTTCGATAAACGTTTTTTTAGTTATTGTCCCCGCATCAAATAAATACCAGCATCATTCAGTAAAAAAAATATTATTAAATGAAATTCATCACCCTGCAACTGAAATTTGATGAGCACTTCAAAAACTTGGATAAGAATCTAGATGATTTCTATCTTACATACCAATGATCAATCTCTGTTTATTGTTTCAACTTTTATGTTTCACATATCTATTCAGAATATTAGTTATCATACAATTAATTCATCAATCAATAATATTAATTTCTTATGTGTCAATTGTTCGACATAATGTTTTGGTTTTAAATGTCATGCCTTAAACTGATATCAGTAAATGTTAGGGGACTTGGTGAAAAATCTAAAAGGTTAAAAGTATAGAAACATTTAAAAGAAATAACACGGCATATATGCTTCTTACAAGAAACTCATAGCACCTTTGATAAGGAAAAAACATGGAGATATGAATGGGAAAATGATATATTCTTCTAACATGTAAAATCTAACTCTGCAGAAACAGCTTTGGGCAAACTTCAGCCAACCACACCTCAAGCACCCAAAGGCTGCGTGTATAAAATAACATGTCCATGCAGTGCTGAATATATTGGTGAAACCAGGCGCCCTCTCAACATTAGAACACAGGAACATCTATCTCTAGCCCCAACCCAAACAACAGCAGTATCCGAACACCTCAAAAACAATAGAAGACACAAGATCAAAACCGAATTCATCAAAGCCCTGACCAAAAACCAAAATAATAAGAAAACAAGACAGTGGAATGAAGCCATCCAAATAAGAAGACATCAACCTCAGCTTAACAGAGACACAGGTCTCTACATCCCCCATGCATATGACCCCCTCATCACATTATAATTTATTGTTCACTAGATTTAATTTACTCTTTAAATTTTTTAAATTTTCTTTTGGGCTTTGCACCTTCTTCTTTATGTTTATGTTTATTTGTATCATTGCTTGATAAAGACGGAAGTACCTTCGTCGAAACGTCGCAAGTCATTTATTAAAGTAATTGTTATCCATATAATTGTGTTGAGTTAATTATTACCCAGTTATTAAATGCCATTGAAAGAAGTTATCAGACATCAACATGGAGATGAGGCAGTACCCCTAATGAACAAATTAACCAGAGCAGAAAGGAAGTATATACGAGTTTCTAATAATCTCACCTTCCTTCTAAGATGCCGCGACAACCGAGTTGTCCCCAAAGGACTTTCCCTCAAGTCCCCTGTTGAATCTAAGGCAGCTTATAACATACTTCTCAGAGCCAGTGAAGCATTGATTCGTGAAAGAAAACAGCACCTCAGGAACAATAAACAACGCATCCTGAAGTCCATAGAAGACCTACAACTTCAACTAAAATTCAGTGTTAACCAGGACAACTACCAAACCATACGAGATAAACAGACAGAGTCCAACAACAAGCTCAATGACCAAATTAAAGCCAGACAACTCCGGACCACCAACTTACAGACGACCAAGTCAATGTTCTCTCCCGTGGCCTCAAATTTACGCCAGTACAAACTCCCCAAAATTATGACAACTTCATTGTTAATATTGAAAGAGGATTACGCCAACTTCCTCCTGGGGGAAACATAGAATTCCTTCGTCACCAAATCACAGACCTTATTTTTAAAGCTAAGCCAGAAAAACACAACCTCAACAAACAAGAAAGAACTGCCATTCAAGAACTAAAGAAGAACAACAACATCACCATTCTTCCAGCTGATAAAGGCAAGTCCACGGTAAATATGAACAACGATGACTACATGGAGGCGGTCAACAACCTACTCAAAGATACCTCCACCTACCGTCGCATACGCAAAGACCCCACTTCATCCCTAACGACCTCACAAGTAGAATACCTAAACTCGCTAGTTGAAAAGCACGAACTTACCAGCAACCAATGTTTTCTCCTCAAACCATCTCACCTACGACCACCTTATGCCCGCGCTACCATCAAGACACACAAAAACCCCATCAAAGCCAGACTTCTTGTATGCTCTCGTGACTCCGTATTTTACAACACTGCTCAATACCTTGTCAAGCTTCTCTCACCACTTGGTAGGTCCTCCCCGTCTTTCATAAAAGATTCCAAAGAATTTTGCAAGAAGATTAAAGACATCAACCAAGCTGGACGCCTAGTATCGTATGACGTTGTTGATATATTTACCAACATCCCACGTCAAGATGCCATCTCCGTTCTCCAAGACCGAATCCGAAATTTACCAGACCCCCTTGATACCAAATTAACCAGAAACAGCATCATCACACTTGTACAGAGGTGTATAGTCTCTACGTACTTCAGTTGGGGGGATGAACTTTATGCACAACTCAATGGTTTACCCATGGGAAGCCCCCTCTCTCCTCTCATCACTGAAGTATATATGACCAATTTTGAACAGCAAGCTCTACTCACTTCGCCTATTTCACCGATATGTTGGTTCCGCAAAGTGGATGATGTGTTTGCCATGTTAAAACAAACTGATGACCCCAACCAGCTACTTAATTATCTCAACAGTAGAGAAAATCGCATCAAATTTACCATTGAAACTGAGGCCAACGATCAGCTCTCCTTCCTTGACGTCCAGATCCAAAGAGTGGGCACCACTACATCCACCAATGTATACCGCAAACCGACCAATACCTCCACTTCAACTCCAACCAAGTTAAGAAAGGCATTGTATCCACCCTCACCCGTCGTGCTATCAACATTTGTAATCCCGAAAATCTTAAAAACGAGCTTAAACACCTTCAAGATGTCGTTACCAACTTCAATGGCTACCCGGAATTATTCACAAAAAAAAAAACATCATCACCAAAACGCTGAATAAGCAAGACATCCCATCAGTACCCAAACCCGCATCATCAATCCGAATCTCTCTTCCCTTCGTCGGGAAACTATCCTACAACATCAGAAGAATTCTAAGACAAACTGTTGGGATTGAAACAGTATTCTCGTCTGGGCCAACCATCAAGGACATCCTCCACGCCAATCGCAAACTTCAGCCCACCACACCTCAAGCACCCAAAGGCTGCGTGTATAAAATAACATGTTCATGCAGTGCTGAATATATTGGTGAAACCAGGCGCCCTCTCAACATTAGAACACAGGAACATCTATCTCTAGCCCCAACCCAAACATCAGCAGTATCCGAACGCCTCAAAAACAATAGAAGACACAAGATCAAAACCGAAAACATCACAGCCCTGACCAAACACCAAAATAATAAGAAAACAAGACAGTTGAATGAAGCCATCCAAATAAGAAGACATCAACAGAGACACAGGTCTCTACATCCCCCATGCATATGACCCCCTCATCACATTATAATTTATTGTTCACTAGATTTAATTTACTCTTTAAATTTTTAAAATTTTCTTTGGGGCTTTGCACCTTCTCCTTTATGTTTATGTTTACAATGTCTTCCTTTATCACCCCGATCCTTTTTTGTATTAATTAAATGTAATCATCTCTTCATACCAATCTTATGAAACCACTCTCACAGGTAATTAGTACCAACCATCTTATGCCTTTGTTGTTAATCCCCTCGCCCTATATATTCCCCTTACTCTGGTTTATTTGTATCATTGCTTGATAAAGACGGAAGTATCTTCGTCGAAACATCGCAAGTCATTTATTAAAGTAATTGTTATCCATATAATTGTGTTGAGTTAATTATTACCCAGTTACTAAATGCCATTGAAAGAAGTTATAGTTGAGGATTTTGTTAAACTGCGTAATTTAGAACATAAGTTCAAAAATGGTAAACCAGGATATGAGTGGATGTTAAATTTTGACAAAAGATGGTCCAATGTTATTTCAAGGAGAATTGGCCAGAATCTTCTTTTGAATAGAGCCTCTCAGTGCAGTGAAAAGGTTTTGTCTGATTTTTATGATTATTGAAAGATTAGATTTGCAAATTAGTCCTGCTAATATATTTAATGTTGATGAAACTGACTTTCAAACAGATGCTGGTAAACAGAAGATTTTGTGCAAAAAAGGCATGAAAAATCCTCACAAAACTGTTGGCACCACTACAAAAGGAATGTATACTGTTCAGGAATGTTGTCCTGCAGACGATAAATTTCTTAGTCCTTTTGTAGTTTACAAAGGTAAACATCTATATCAAAACTGGTGTTTTGGTGGACCAGATACAGCAAGATATACTGTTTCTAAGAGTGGGTGGATGGAAGCTGACCAATTTAAAGAATGGTTCATTCAGGTATTTGTTAAAGAAACCAAAGATATACGTGGTCCCAAACTGTTGTTCATGGATGGTCACAGTTCTCATATTTCTCTTGTAATAATAGACATAGCCATTGAAAATAACATTGAACTTCTATGTTTACCTGCCCACACTTCGCATTTGCTTCAACCACTGGACAAGAGAGTATATAAATCAGTTAAGACGACTTGGAGGGATATTGTAAAACAGCATTACCATGATACACGTCACCAAAACATCGACAAAACTATATTCCCATCTCTATTGAAAAAACTACATTCATCAGCCTGCTTTTCTAGACCAAATGCTATATCTCGCTTTGAATCTACTGGTATATATCCATACAACCCATTGAGAATTTCCAAAGAAATTACCTGTCCATCACAGCCTTATGCTTTCGCTTCTACCGAAACAGAAAAAAACAGTTGCAGGGATCAGAGCAAGTTTTATCTCCTGTACAACAAAAATCTAATGCTACAATGAGTCCAAAATCAAGTTTAGAGAAGGCGATATTAAATCATTTGCAGTTCACAATACCTGAGAAGAGGAAGACAAATCACAGAGTGAAAAGATGTTTGGCAGAATGTTTAACTGAAGCAGAGGTTAGAGAAAAAATTAAAGAAACTGAATTAAAACGTAAAAAAGAAAACAACAAATGATAAGAAACTAAAGAAGAAATGTGAAACAGTATTAGATGAAGAAGACAGTGATTGTGAAGTTGAGATGGATTTAGGAGATTCATCTGATTCTGAAATTGAAGATGAGATGCTTGCGGTAAGATGTGGACAATGGGCTCTTGTCAAATTTTCAGTAGGCAAAATCAACAGAGAAATTTTTTATATTGGTCAAGTGACAGTTATGAGTGCAGAGGGTGAAAAGACTGTTAGCTTCTTAAGAAAAATAAATGAATCTGATTGTTTTGTTTGGCCGAACTTTGAAGATAAAATGGTAATAGCTGATGTACAAATCCAGAAAATCCTAAAAGAACCAACGGTTGACAGGCGACAACGACTGAAGTTTGATAAAGATGATTTAAGCATGTACACTGTGTTATAATGTATAAGAGTTATAATAATACTTAACTGTGGTTATGGTTTTTAACCTTTTTTTTGTCTTAATCTCTTCATCTCTTCAAAATGCTTTTTATTTGAAATTACTTTGGCATCATTAGATCATCAGGCAGTAGGAAAAAAGTGATGATCTGTATAATTGTAGAATATAACAAAATAATAAAAATTTGTCCTTGCTCAATGCAAGTTACAAAAATACTTTTGACTATGACACTGTAATATAGGCTTGAGATGTCAAAGTTACCCCAACACATAGTTAAGTTCTCTTGTCATATGTCAAAGTTACCCCAAACAGACCCCCAGACAATTCAACCTTCCTGATACCGTGTAATTCATGCACAAGATGATCCATAGAGATTTCTTTGATATTTTCCAGATATGGCGGGAGCCTTAAATTAGTTCGGGTTTTAAAGTTATCCAAAATAGGTTTCCAAATATGTGATATTGATTTTGGAACAACTGTAATTCGACAATTTAGCGTAACTGCTTTTTCGTTTTTCATGAACAGCGCAACGATGCAGAGTTTACTAAGGTTAATCGGATACACCGGACTCGCAACCTTACAATAAGACATTAAAGGTGTACTGCAAGATTGAGCTTCAAATGTCGATTGATATTACATTGACATACTAATAGAATGAGAATGGTTTAAGATCGTGTATCAAAGTGATCAACCATTTCGAGATGTTGAAATGTGATTAGTGGTCTAAACATTACATTTCTACTCAACCTTAATGCCTAGGTCGATGCAAAAATCAAGTTCAGGGTAACCCACATTATCTAAATATAAACAGTGAAAATGTTGAATAATCAGTAAATTTTATGTCACACAAGGTACATACGTTTACCTTAACATAATCCTGAAAATGGATTCATTTATAACCATAGGTGTTATCACAGCAATTCAGCCAACACCTATCATGGCATCAATCGATGACCATTAATTTCATCATTTAACCGGTTTTCGTCATAGCAACTTGGCTATCACTTCTAGAAGAATTTTTGTATTTTCAGCTTTCCGTCGACGTTTCCTCTTACTGAGTGCGTCGACCTCGATCGGCTCATCATCTTCGTCAGATGACATGTCTTGATCGATATCAGATTCTTTGATCCTTTCATTTTCCAGAGCTCTTTGATCAGTTTCAGATCTTTCTTTTTCCCGAGCTCTTAAACGCTTAGAGAGTTCCATCAATGGAATGTCTTCTTCGCTGGAAGAACTTTCTCTCTCTCTTTTATAGCGTTGAGTTAACGAGGGTACATTATCATTAGCTTCGCTTTCATCACTCTCCTCACTATCAGAGGGGGTAGCAGCATAATTTGTTTTCCGGAGTGGACGTCCAATGGCCTCTTTAGGTACGTCCCATTCGTCTATGTGAGCAAGACGGAGATGTCTGGCGTGAGTTTTCGTGACGGATCCATCTAGTTGATTCCTGATTACAAAGGAAACCGGAGAAGTTTGCTTAATGATTCTAAAATAGGTAAGCCACTTCTTATCAAGTTTTCCCCTCTTTGTATGGTTCTTTAAATATACGGGCATGCCAATTTCAAACTTTGTGTCTACGGCATTTTTATCCGCATATTTCGACTGTTTGTCTTTAGCCTTTTTTAAATTTCTATGAACCATAACAAAGGATTTGTGTTGCTTCTCCAGAGCAATCTTATGATGATCTTCACCCAAGTATTTACGTCTGGGTTTAAATATATTATCAATTGGTAGAACCGGATCCCTTGAATATAACAAAGAGAAAGGCGATTGCTTGGTCGATTCGTTGACACTAAACCTTAAAGCAGCAAGTGCTTGATTTAAATAAACATCCCATGTGTTCAGGTCATCATTAACCTTTTTTGCTAAAATGTCATGAAGTGTACGATGGGATCGCTCAACTTTTGCGTTGGCTGGAGCATTATAGAAAGATGTTAGTACATGATGAATATTCATTTCGTTTAAAGTTTCTTTCATCATCTTGTTAACGTTTTCGATTTAAAATTAATACTCTGCGAATTTAGTAATATCTTATAAAAGATGCTTGATAATTTAGTTACAGGGCTAGTTAACATCTTAAACCAAAACATAATCATTCTGACTTTGACCTGTATTGCCAATGGGAAAACGCCTAGTTCGCCATATAACATAACGTTAGGCGTAGAGGTCTTAACCTGTAACAAAATTTTACAAAATCTAAGGAATAATTTTTCTAGTTTACTGTAGTCAGTACTTCCCCATACTTCACATCCATACAATAATACATGTATAGGAGAAACTAGACTATCAAAAAGACTTAATTGGGTGTCTATATCCAGATGGAGTTGTTTCCCTTTCTGGAGCAATGTGAACATAACAGCCGACGCTTTATTATATAGAGTTGAGTTTGATTTAACAAATGACCCATTATAATTAAATTTAACACCTAAATAAAGATAGTCATCTACAACTTCTATGATTTCATCATTATACTGAATTTTTGGTTTTTTACGTACTTTACCTTTGGAAAATACGATAATCTTAGTTTTACTAATATTAATACTTAATTTCCATTTAGAACAATATTCATACATTCCTGTGATGGCATCTTGTAGTTCTAATTCTGTTTCTGCTAATAATATCGTGTCATCTGCATATAATAATATAAACAATTTGAGGAATACACCTACATTTTCATAATCTGTTTCATTCAATGTTAGACCAGAGTAACACTTTGACAGGAAAGCTGACAGATCCTTCAGATACAGAGAGAATAATAGAGGTGATAGATTTTCACCTTGTCTAATACCTATGGAGCAATCGAATAATTCGTAACAACTATTATTGTGTTTGACACAAGATTTGGCAAATTTGTAAATATTATAAATAACATTAAAAACTTTTCCTTTTATGCCAGATTCTATTATCTTTTGCCACAGTTCTAGTCTAGGAATTCCATCGAATGCTCGGCGATAGTCAACAAAACATGTGTAAAGGCGTTTGTTTTGGATAGGTAGAGATCAATTAAGCACTTTAATGTAAATACATGATCTATAGTTGAGAAATGTTTACGAAAACCAGCTTGTTCTGGACCAATAATAGAATCTAACTCTATAAGTAATGCGAGTCTGGTATTAATTATCGAAGTGAAAAGCTTACAGAGGCAACTCAAAATTGTTATACCACGATAGTTATTTGCATCAGAGGTAGTTCCCTTATTCTTGTACACTGGACATATCATCCCTATCACCCATTCTTTTGGGACTGTTCCAGAGTCCAAGATTAGATTGAAGAGTAACACATAAACTGGGATCATGATTTCTTTGGTTGATGTGATGTATTCATTTAATATTTCGTCTCTTCCCCACGCTTTATTGGTCTTTGAGTTATCTATACATAATATTTCTGTTTCTGTTATTGGATTGTTTAATGGGTTCAGGCAGTCATCACTACTATTCTCCATCATTGATTGTTCTTCGTGTACACTGATTTGGTCACCACTATTAAGATTCCTGAAATGTTTATAAAATTCGTCGATATCTACAGCGCTGGGTTTTGGCTGATTTCTATTTTGTGATAATAGTTTCCAGTACTCTTTAGAATTTGTTCTTTTAGTTCTTTTCAGGTCTTGATTAAAGTTTCTGTGATATTTGGCATATTCAGTTTTGAGTTGGTTTTTGTACTCTCGGCTTTTGGTTTTTAACTAAGCTTGTCTCTGTGTACTCGGTTCTATTTTGAATTCATTCTTAGCGTTGAAGAATTCTTTTCTCTTAGTTTCACAGGATTCGTTAAACGGTTTGGTATTTGATGTCCGGCTCTGCCTTCCATTAGAAAATATCGTAGATTTTTTTAATTCTAACCATTTCAGCACTTTTATTGAATATTCATAATATATTAGTAATAATGTCATCGATAGTTGATTGATTAACGGTATCGGGTTGTAAGTTAGATATATATACCATAACAGAGTCTACAACATCAAGGTTGATGAGTTTCACATATTCTTCTCGTTTCTCATCATTCCATGTAATGTAGGTTACTTCTGTAGGTTCTCGGTATTCACAGCTCATTGGTGATTGGGTTTTGAGAGTCATTATCACTGGGTTGTGTTTGTCTGATAGTAACGGATTATACTCATCCACTTTGAAGTTCATAATATTCTCACATAGGCGAGGCGAGCAAATCATATAATCCACTACAGAGGCTGCTGCACATGTAAATTCTCCGGTATTTCTGTCTATACCACACCTCCCATTCACGATATATATACCGAGATTTGTACACAGTTCTAATAGTCTTTGTACAAAAGTATTAATATGCTTATCAAGGTTATGTCTTTCAAGTTTTATTCCATGAGAAATAAGTAAAGCCTTAGAGTCCAATTTTTCTTGTATACCATTATTCAGATCGTTTAGCTCATCAATTGTAGTCGGTGATAGAAAGTCATCAGTAGTACCAGTTCTTCCATTTACATCCCCCAAAAGGCAAAATTCTGTGTCTTTGTTGCGTAGTTTTACACATGTCTCCTCTACTGAATCAAACATTTCAAAAGAACTATAACTCGAGTTTATCGGAGGAATGTAAATAACACAAAACATTATAACCCAAGATTTTCTTATCTAATGAAAACGAAATGGAGAAGTCATTATCAATTTTGTGATGTTTAAAGTAATCGTTAAGGTCATTTTTGATGAATACAGCAACACCACCTGACTTGTGTTTAAATTTATGTCTAGAGTTAAGTATTACTTGGAACCCTTTTATTTCAAGTTTGTCCAAAGTCGCTGTTTTTGTTTCAACCAAACACACAATGTCATATTCACATATATAGGCTTCAAAATCACACGATAAAAGTTTAGACTTTAGGCCACACACGTTAAGCGTTAACACACTTAGGTTCCCCTTTCTCTTGATCGTTTTTTGCTATATATTGGATCCATTTTGACGATCGTTACTGGTCCTTCGTTCAAAGATTTTCCCATTTGAGTTTACTCTTAGCGATGTATTGTTCGGCAACCGTTTCAGTAGTGTTCTTGCATTATTTTCAATTATTCTTTCTACGTGGGTTCTTATGGTGGGTTCTATTTTCCTTGAATTTACAAAAGCATTTGATTTGATTTCCCATGAGATAATTATTGAAAAACTAAAACTATACAATTTTTCTAATGCATTAACAACCTTCATAAATTGTTACTTATCGAATCGTACTCAGCGCTGTTACGTCAATGGTACTCTTTCGTCTTCTCGCAGTATAAAGTATGGAGTACCACAAGGATCAACTTTAGGTCCCTTGTCGTTTAATCTTTATATTAATGATTTGCCATTGCATATTAACTCTTTGATCTTTTTGCGGATGATACTACGATTTATACTTCTGGTAAATCGGTTTTTGACATACAATTAAAATTGCAAGAAGATACTGATGCAATCTTGAACTGGTGTTCCTTTAATGTCATTTTTCTATGAAAATAAAACCAAATGTATGTCAATTACAACTGCTCAAAAAAGAAGATATTCATCAGATTTATCAATTGAACTTAATAATCAATTTATTGAAAACTTTAAATTACTAGGTGTTATTGTGAATCAAAATCTCTCATGGACTCCGCACGTAAAGTTCGTTGCTAAAATTTTAAAGTGAAGCTGACACGCCATAAGGTACTTCCGTACAATAAATAATAAATATAAAACTAAACAAAAAATGTGAACATTATGATAAATAAATAACTTATAATGATAGTATTCGTGTTTTCAATATTCGCGCGAGAATTCCCCGATCAATAGTTGCGTGGAAGTGGAGAAGGCGGATATGACGTCATCGCGATTTGTAAACAAGCGCCATTGATCAAGGTGTTAAAGGAATAAATATTTATGCAAAATGCCCAGAAGATGTGTTGCAGGTGGTTGTTCGAACAAATAAAATGACAACATGAATGTCAGTATTCAACTGTTACCCCGTGACCAGAAATTACGACGAATTTGAGAGGAAAGAGTGCAAAATACCCGTATGACATCTACGAAATGGAGCAGGGTCAATTTCACAGAGGACTGCTTCGACAGTACGCCCATGTCCATGTCTGAAATGGGGACGCAGTTGACAAGAAGACAGCTTTTGAAGGCAAATGCCGCTCGGACCATATTTCAGAAATCCAAAAGCTCCGGGGGCAGCGATATTGAGGACAATGTCTCAGTGCCAACAACGCGTAAGCGGCGAGCCTTTGAAGTTTGACACTGACAGTTTGAGTTTTGACAAACGGGAAAAAGCCAGAGTAAGTTTGAAACTTTCCATTTATATTTATTTTTACGTAAGACCAAAGAAATAATTAACACTGTTGAGTAGAATAGAGTTGAATAGAATAACTAGGCCTAGACCCAGGCCTAAGAATTCTATATTATTATTGTAAACACACATTATTATTAAAGACATGACAGATGAAGGGTAGGCCTACTTGTTCTAGGTCTATTGTCTAAGCAAGGTCTTTTTAGCAATATTTGATGAGAATTGGAATAGCATCCTCAAAATAGTACTGTTAGTTTAGGAATGTCGTTTTTGAAAATATCACACATGATTTTGAAATTATTTTTACAAAAGGCAATTTTCAACCATAATTTGGGATTTTTTTTGGCGAATTCTCATTGATTTTTTTAAATGCAATGTAAACTTACACAAAATACTGTTTTAATCAAAGTTTTTATTTCTAGTTGCCATGACATTATATGTTTATCTTTAATATATTTGTATAGAAGTATTCAGTTACCATTTCATACTAACACTTGCACATGTACTGTATTTTACATTTACAGAATACTCATACAGCATTTCATTTCAATAAATTTGCAAATCAGGGAAAGGAGTTTAACAAGAATGGGTATTTCTTTTTTTTAAATTTTTCAGTTAACACGAAACTGATACTATCAAAATTTACATATGAGCTAATACACCCCTTTTGTTTTTTCTTTCAGTGTATATCAACCAATTATTGGGAGAGGTCTGCCAGGCTTGTTTGGGATGGGTCAATTACAGACGAGTCTGAAACAGTCAATGTTCCACCACCACTTGCATCTAAGTATGAACATCCAAATTAAGCAGAAACTGTCCGAGACTTTGTGTTACGGTTTGGATCCCTAAAGTGAACACTAAATGTCAAGAAATAATTGAATTTTTTTATATGATTTTCCCTGAGATCTGGAGGGCTCAGGACAATGTCATTATCATTCAGTTAACCTTATTCTGAACCATAAGAAATAAAACGAGTGTTACAGTTTATTCAGCCACCTCCATTATATGGTGAAATTGTTATCAAACTCAGGCAGTGGTTCCCCGCTCTTCTTGCTGAGGAAATCCATATCCACTATACAAATCAATGGTATTATGCAGTATATCTCAGTCTGTGCTGCCTGAAATATAATTATAATAAAAATTCATCTAATATTTATTTAGAATGCATACTTAAATGCTGCTTTATTTGACATTATTTAAATTATGCTATAAGATACCCAACTTCATGTTAAAATTGTATTTTGTTGCAAAAGATGGTTTTACTTCTCAAATATGTTCACTTACTCATTTTGCGATTTGTTCAGCTGTCCATAGTGCTGCTTGTAATAGCTGTAGGCAAGACTCAGTACACCTTGATCTAAACACACCATAAGCTAAGCTATTCCGACTTTAATTACATTTTTTATTATTCAACGTTGTTCAGTCGACCTAAATCGACAGGTAAGGCGATATCAGCAGCTGGTTCGCCATCATTTTCATCACTAGACACGAGGCCTACCGCTATCGCGACTTTCGGCATTGGAGGCTTAGGGTTCGTATGGATAAAGGATAGATACGACGGGCTTCTTTTGGTTCGGCAAATTGGTCAAGAAAACCTCCACTTTCACTGTCCGCATTTTCTATCTCACAAGAACTCGCATAGCGGGATAAGACGATATTTATCTCGAACTCTGCCAGCATCTACTATTGATTTCAATGTCCGCCATCGTTTTGGGTTACCGCCATGACGTCACACAAGTATGGCGTCTTTTTACAACCGACTGATAACCGCACACTGCGGGGTTGACAGAAAAAGTATTTATTGAGGGTATTTACCTGTATTATCGCTTAATAAATTTTGATCATGATATAAGATATTCATTTCTTATTAAAAAGGTGACTTATGAACGATATTAAAATCCATATCAGCGTCTTATTTTATTTCAAGTGCGACAATTAAGAAAGATCATGCCTGAAAAATATAGATCTATTTTTTTTTAAAATGTCACTTTCAACCATATTTGGTTTTCGGGGAAGGGAGGGATTGAATCTCCCAAATGTACAGGCCTAGGGTGGAACAAATATTTTATTGAGAAATTGTGATCTGGATCTGTTGGATGATTTTCTTCTCTTCTGATCTGAAGGGCGAGAAGTATAGTACCTGTTAAGTACAGATTGTTTTTAGTTTGCTTTGGACAAGGTTGTCATTTAGGGTCTGATTTTTTGAATATGCCACTATAATTTTCTGTTAATAGACATGAGGAAATTGCTCTTGAAGACTCTTATAATGGGTTTGAACTATCTTGCTTGCCTACACTGTGGTGAATATTAAATCCTATGGGTCTTGCTGTATTTAATGTCTCAATCCAATGGGCTTCTCTAGATTGACGGAATTTGGTAGTTTCATCTTCAGGCAAGTCGATTTCTATGCGCTCATATGGGGTGAGATCGTCAAGATTGAAATGATTAGAAACAGGCTTGTCTTTTTTTAAATTTAATATCTGATCTGTGAGCATTAAAACGAGTGCGTCATTTGTTCTTTGTTTCCCCGATATATTGTTTGGGACATTTTTTTCATGAAATTAAGTATATTACATTCGAGTTTTCACATGTTAGGTGCTCTTGGAT
Source organism: Nipponacmea schrenckii (assembly GCA_030562195.1). Taxonomy (NCBI): domain Eukaryota; kingdom Metazoa; phylum Mollusca; class Gastropoda; family Lottiidae; genus Nipponacmea; species Nipponacmea schrenckii. Next base: position 31,515,524 of record JAUJPP010000003.1, on the reverse strand, counting down.
CGGGTATCTTTTATTCGTAGAGTTACTTAGAAAATAATGAGTTTCTGATATAAAGGGACATGTTTTGCATCTGGTTGACGTACACGGGGCACTCCTTAAGCCTGGAGGTACTTCGAAATAAAGTCTATTTTTAGCTGCTATAGGTGGAATTTTTTTATGTTTTGTAAAAATCGTTTAGAGTATCCACGCTCTTTCAGTTTTGAGAAAACAATCGAACAGGCTTGGTTGAAATCAGATGACCTTGTGCAAATTCGGTGAAATCGTAAAAATTGTGACTTAATTATTCCAGAAAAGGTATGTGTTGGGTGAAATGAACTCTTATGCAAAAGTTGATGAGTGTCAGTTTCTTTGAAATATACCTTAATATCTAATTCATTAGTCTCTGCTATGGAATCTCCTTTAAAGACAGTGGTATCGAGGAAATCTATGCTTTTGTGGCTGACGTTGGCTGTTAGTTTCATGGACGGGTGGCGGTTGTTGAGTATTTCAAAAAATTGCCAAAATTGTTCTATGGAGTAAGTCCGAACCATAAAAATGTCATCTAAAAAGCGTCCATAAAAAAGTGGGTCAAATGGACAAAGGGGTAATACCTCACGTTCCCACTCTGCCATGAAAAGGTTTGCGTATGAAGGTGCGAATTTTTTGCCCATGGCTGTACCTGAGGTTTGTAAATATGGTTTACCATTGAATGTGAAATCATTGCGGCTAAGACAAATCTCTAAAAGCTGTAGAATTGCATCGTCGGGTCTGTCTGGATCTGGGTTTCTATTGAAGGCTTTGCGAACTTCCATTAGGCCTGTAGTGTTGTCGGTATTGGTGTACATAGAAGTTACGTCAATACTAATTAAAATAGCATTTGAAGGGACTTGGAGATTTTTATACACCCACACATAAATGTGGGTGTATATTGTAGTCGCCCCTGCCTGTCTGTCTGTCTGTCCGTCTGCCTGTCCACAATTGTTGTGAACACGATAGAGACCACATTTCTTGATGGATTTTGACCAAATTTGGTGAGTGTGTTTGTTATAACCCAAGGAAGAAGCCTATTGAAAATCAGACCAATCGAAAAATATTCAATGAGTTATTGCCCTTGTTTTTAAAAATTTGTTGTGAACACGATTAAGAGTGTGTTTCTTGATGGATTTTGATGAAATTTGGTGGGTTGCTTGTTATTACTTAAGGATGAAGCCTATTGAAAATCAGAGTCATTTTCCTTGTTCTTGAAAACACATTTATTTTGCGTTCAAAAATGTGTTGTGGACATGATAGAGAGATGGTTTCTGGATGGATTTTGACCAATTTCGGTGTGTGTGTTTGTAATCATCCAAGGATGAAGCCTTCTGCCTACCTGCCTGTCTGCCTGTCCACAATTGTTGTGAACACGATAGAGACCACATTTCTTGATGGATTTTAATGAAACTTGGAATGAGTCTTTGTAATGACCCAAGGATGAAGCCTATCGAAAATGAAACCAATCGAAAAATATTTACTATGAGTTATTGCCCTTGTCCTAAAATTCCTTGTGAACACGATAGGAAGTCGGGTTCTTGATGGAATTTGATGAAACTTGGTGTGAGTGTTTATTATAACTCGAGGATAGACCCTATTGAAAATCAGACTAATCAAAAAATTGCATTTACTGATACCTCTTGTCCACCGCCCGAATAACTAAAGCTGCCAATGGTAGGCGTATTACGATGGGCCATTGCTATTTTTTTTTATCTTATTGATAAAGTCAGTTGTGTCCTTAAGGTAGGCTCGATGTTGACATGCTAGTGGTAGTAAGAAATGATCAATGTATTCTGACACTGCATAAGACTCGCTACCACAGTCAGAGATAATCGGGCGGCCTTTAGGGATTCTTTTAGGCATGTACCAATCCTTGGTAGGATTTTTATGAATTTTAGGCAAAGTGTATAAGTGTCTCTCACGGCAATCAGGTTTGGCAGAAAGATAGTCATATTGTTTCTGTTTTAAATGACTTGTTTCAACTAAATAGGCAAGGATATTGTTAATCATATAAGCAGTTTCTTTAAAAAAAATGGCTCTGGTAACATCGCATAGTGTTTAGGATTATTCAATTAATTTTCTGCTTCTAAAATGTAATCTTCCCTATTTAATATAACGCAAAATGAACCTTTGTCACTCTTTTTAATTACAATGCTATCGTCTTTTTTAAGTAAATTTAACGCTTCACGTTCTACTCGCGTGAGATTAGGCTTCTCGTGTGTTATGGAAAGATTTGATATTTGGTTATTCATACTTGCAAATACGTTTACTATTTCAGGATGGATGGCGGCTTTAGGTGGTTTCCACGTGGATTTGAGAATAAACATTGTTCTAGCACCACGTGGAGGGTGGTTTCGAAAAAAGTATGTACAACTGAGATTACGCTGAAATCGTTCAAGTTAACGATGGTTTGGCCTAGCGGCGGCCTCTCGGTATTTTTTATCCCCAGTAGTTAGTTTAAAGGCTTACCCGGTGCTTGAAGCTGGTTTATCCAAAACAAGTAGATATTTGTTGGCTGTTTCCGGAGACCAATGGAGATTATCAACTGGATCGAATTCTTCTTCATCGGGTGACAGGATTGTTCCGATCTCAGTGTCGGAGTTCAACATCATATCGTTGAATGTCTTAAGATTCTGCTGGGCTTACTTAGAAATTTTATTAGAGATAGGCACACATTTGAAGATGGTCTTGGAGCTAGGAAAGGTTTGGTTGGCTGTGGCAATTAATTTCTGGGCTTGGTTAAATGAAGTTTTGGCTAACTGATCGCGATTGTTGAGGCCTACATGCAGAATGACCTTAGCTGGTTTATGATCATGGTCGTAAGATTCAAGGATGGACTGGATGTGATGGATTTGGGCACCAGGGTACGAGTGTATTTCGGTGTCTGGAGCTGTTTTGGTAATACGGTTGAGGTTTGAGGACCCAATAATTAATGTAGATTTCTGTAGAGCAGGCAGATTCCATGATGATTTGTCCTTGGTCTGGTGATAAAAGGGATTGGTAGAGGATATAATGGTTGTTGATGGGGTGATTGATACTGGTTTGGTAGTTGTTAAGAATGTAGCATTGGGTACGAACTGAGATCTGGTTCGAGGTGAAGAAGGTCTGGGTACACGACTTGACCTAGTTGGAGAATTTGGAGTGGTTTGTTGATCCAAAAACTTACAGAAGGAATAAAGGTCGGCCGAACCTGGGTCACGTGGTGAAGATTCAGATGGTGTAGGCGAGGAATCTGAAAGGGAAGAGAGAAGGGGGGGGGGGTGCCCTCTCTACGAGAACGTTTACCAACATCTGCTGAACTAGGGGATGGTGAACTGCGGGCTCGTTTAGGTGTTTGGTTCGACATGGTGGTGACTCTTGTTGGTGCAGGTGTTTGTGGATCAATCTCCATTTCAGTTGGAAGGGATAAGGTTACTCTGGTTTTGATTTCGTTGATCGTTTGGTAGAATTTGGCAATCACATGTTGAGTTAGACGTTTCCAATAGGATTGACGGGCCCATGAGAGGGCATGGGAAATAATGCGGTCGATGGCTGGTTGTTATAACGACTTGGTTCGGATAAAGTCGAGTTTTTCGTATAAATTTATGTATAAAACTCTAAACATTTTGTCTCCTTCCTACCTTTCAAGCCTCTTTAACTATAAACAGACGCCTTATTCTAGCATAAATTCAAAAATTGTGGTGCAAAAACCACGAATCAATTTGATTAAACAAAGTATTAAATACAAAGGATCAATTTTATGGAATGGTCTAGACGGAAATTTTAAATCAGACTTTTCGAAGGATGATTTTTGGTAATCTTTCATTAATATAAGCATACTACCTGTAACACAGGTATTCTTTTCACCAACTATAGGCTTACTTGCTGATGGCTATCTTAACAATTGTGTTTCTTCATGATTTAATGATTCAAGTAATTCATTAATTTTATTTTTCCCTTTCCCAATGGTATATCGCCACCAACAATTCTATTTTGGCCTAACTTGAACCATTTTGAAAATCTAAATTATTTCTGTCGGGAGATGAGTAAACATCCTTAAGGCTGGTCTTGAGCATGGACAAATCCTACCTCTCCCTCCATAGAAAAATAACTATATATTATATCCATTTTATAAACAAGTTTGTAGGTTGAAAATCTGTCCATTTGATGCACATATACTTGTGTATTTTTAAACAAATTGTACGTGGAGTAGTGTATATTTATTTTGTTGTCATGCACTTGATCGCGGGAACATAGATCTGTCCATTTGATGCACATGTACTATTGTCATTGACTATTAGTAGTATGTGACCACAATATTTTCTAACTTGAATTTGCTGATTATACCTCAAAATAGTTCGGAGTATCTTAGATTGTACTTGGGTTGATAAAAATGTCAAGTGTCAATTACAAAATGATTTGGAAATATGATTTTACAGAGATGAATTTCCAGTCCAAAAAGTGGGTCTTGTCATGCAAAATCCCTTCAAGATGAATGTGTTTATTTCAAATGTAAATTTATCAAACCTTATATTTCTATGGACCCAAAGTCATTCTAAGACATGTAGTACACGATCAAAAAACTTCTTTTGAATATTCGTGACATGAGAAAATTCAATTTAGAAATTAATGTGTCAAAAGGTAGGCTTATTACTGGGTAGTCCACTTATGGACTCTGTCCAAAACTGAGTCCACGATGACTTTCTCTTGTGAGACTATAGCAATTATTGAAATCAGCGTAAGGCTTGAAAATACGCATGAAATCTTTGGTATATACAGCACAAAAACTTGGCAATTAATTTAGTTAATGACTTCCCAATATCGTACAATTGCAATTTTTCTGATTTTAGCGATAACTTTTTGAAATGTGTAAAATCATTCACGCAACCATTCCCGAGAAGAGTCTCTATTAGTGGAATAACTACATGCTTTTGATGCATAAATCATGTTGAAGATCTATGGAAGCCGGATACGGCCATCTCGTGTTCTCGCGTTCTTGCCTTTGTAAATTTTAAAAACAGAGTGCTTTTCCTCGCATTCTCGACCTTCATTTTCCTCGCTTTCTCGCTTTCTCGTGTTTGTAATTTGAACTTTTTTTTCTGAAAATGAAAGTTTCCTCGCGTTCTCGCTTTCCGGTTTCCTATTCAATGCAATATAAAAATAAAAGTTTCATAGCCCTAAAAGTTAACAAATTAGCCACTCGAATGATAAAATTCAAATAAAGGATACGCTAGTGCTGCAAAGGCTGGGGAACTTTCCGGTAATTTCGGAAATTTACCTGGTAATTTTCGGAATCTTTCAACGGTTGGGAAATTTTGGAAATATTGAATTATAATAGTTATTTGACAAAATTTTATTTTTAACATCTCCATCTGGACAAAGTAATGGACAGCCTTGTGAAGTTCAGTGCCTTTGCGTCTGCGAAACCTGGTGGAAAGGCCTATGTGGAACCGAGGCTGTATACAATTCAAACAATATGTCACCTCATAGACCTTTAATGTGTACTATATAAAAAGACTTTATAAATCACAATTGTTTTGTTTTATACAAAACGAGACAAATACGATTTTCTGAATCTCCAATTTTTCGCAATATTTCCCAAAAATTCCGGAAAGTTTCCTGAAAATTTCATTAGAAAATTTTGCAACACTAGGAAACGCATTTGTGAATTTGGAAAAGGGTCCGAAAGAGAAGTGTATCTTTGTGCCATCATAAACAAAACCCGTAAACAAAACACGTGATACGCATGCGTAGTAATCGATTGTCGAGAAACCGGAACGCGAGAACATGAGAAAGCGAGAAGGCGAAGAAATTAACATTTTGAGAAAAAAAAGTTCAATTTACAAACACGAGAAAGCGAGAACACGAGAAAGGGACAACGCGAGGAAAATGAAGGTCGAGAACGTGAGAATGCGAGGAAAAGCACTCTGTTATTAAAATTTACAAAGGCGAGAACACGAGGGTATTTTTTCTCGCTTTATCGCCCTCTTTTTCTCGCGTTCTCGCACTGTTTAATTTAACCATAAACCTTGTCTACACAGTGTAGACAGAATTGCGATTGTCTTCACCTTAGACCCAAAGTAGACGGAAGGGTATGTGCAGCGTAGCGAAACCCCTAAGAACGGGCGCATTGTATTGTATTGTTTATTCAGCAAAGCAAATACTTGCTATAGCCCAAAATATGTCATAATTATACAAAGAAACAAAAACAAAATATCAGCCTATATACAATTCAAATGCAAAGTGTTACATACATTAAAGTGATCAAATAATTACTAAAGGAAAACCAAACAATATAAAAAAGATATTACAGAACCCCTAAGTTTGAACGCATCAAAAATGAATCTACCCAAGCTCAGAAGTTCAGAGTCGGAACGCGGATTCAATAACTGGTTCATTTTGTGCAATGATGGGAATGACCAATAACGGCGGTGAAAGTACTTGCGACATAATTCAATATATTGAGGACGACATAGAAGAAAATGAAATTCATCTTCTACATATATAGAATTACAGCATACACATAATCTCTTATCTCTAGGAATTTTATTGTATCTACCTAATTCAATTTGAAGTTCCAGATTTCCAACACGAAATTTGCATAACAAATATTTAAATTTATCGTATAATTTTGAATTCAAATATGATTCAAGTTTGAAATTGCTTTTAAAATTTTTATAAAAGCTCAATTTACTAGATAAATCAAGTTGGGAATACCATAATTGGATATATTGGTCCTCCACACGTTTTCGAAATTCACAAACATTTAGGGAGCATGGATCATCTATTAAGGATGAAAAGCCGGTTTCATTAAGAAGTAATCTTAAATCAGTCACCCAGTTATGCTTGCCATTAGCGTCATCTTTGCATAAAATGTCATAGATACCAGAAATAAGAGGATTATCAGAGTAGACAACCTTATTCCAGTATTTAACAATATTAACTTTACGTTGTATATATAAAGGAAAAATTCCGAGTTCACCTAGAGCAGCAACCAGCGGAGTGGGATTACTTAAGTGTAAAATATAACGTATAAAATCATTTTGAATATATTCCAACGGTTTGCCATCCAAATAACACTTCACTGGCATATGATAAAACAGAAACTACCAGTGATTGAAACAGAGGACATTTGCTCGAAATACTTAAGTTTAAGGATTTTAGCAATGATAGAAGGGAACCAAGGGCCTTTCTGCTCTGAGAAGCAATTCGTTTAATAGCACGAACATACTTTCCATGTTGGAAAAACAATAAACCTAGATAAACATATTCACTAACTACTTCTAGATTAACAGAATTAATATTGAATGGATGATTATTAATAAGACGACCCCTATGGAATATGACTACTTTCGATTTGTTCACATTGATTTTTAGATTCAAGGAGGCACAATAAAGACTAAATTTATCTAACAATACTTGAAGGGCAGTTGCTGTGTTCGCAAACAGTACAGTATCATCTGCAAAAAGCAGCAGATAAACTAAGATAGTACCAATTTTAACGAAGCCGGGATCCGTGCTGCAAATGAAATCATCAAGATCATTATTGAATATCAGGAAAAGTAAAGGCGACAACGGTTCACCCTGCTTAACACCAGATACACAACCGAATTGCTCTGAAAGACACCCTTTATACTTGACAATAGAATTTACTTGAGTATACATAGATTTAATAATTGAGATAAATTTGCTGCTAACACCTAATTAATTTAACTTAAATAAGAGTAATTTTCTGTCAACAAAATCGAATGCCTTTTTTTAAATCGATGAAGTCACAAAATAACCGTCTTTTATTATTGAGAGAGTGGCTTATTATACCATTTAATAGAAATATGGCATCCACAGTGCTTCTACTTGCTCTAAACCCAAATTGGCAATTATCAAGTTTTTCATTTATTTCACACCAATCAGTCAGACGACGGTTCAATATTGATGAGAATAACTTAGCAAAAATATTCCTCGTTTCAGATAAAAGTAAAATGTCGAATTGACTAACAGTTGCAAGAAAAGAATTATCATCAGCTAGAGATTTCAGGCCATTAACATTCCACACCGCGAAAGACAATTCATTTGGTGGTTTCTGGAGATGCTATTCGGATTCATTAGGGTGGTTATCATCACGGGAATTTACTCTCACATTGAGCTGGGCATTGGATTCACGAGTGGCCCCAGCAATTCCTCTAGAGTCCTGAGTATTTACAAAAAAATCAGTGATCTTAGAAGCAGGTGTTGAGGTTGACGTAGGACACAAGTTTTGTGATGGTGTAGCCACAAGACGAGAAGTATGAACAGGGTCAGCTCCTCCATTACGTCGTGGAGTGCTCGATTCCAAAATTCTAGATGTACGAACATTAGGAGCTGGGTTAGCACTGTCCGGAGCAGTTACTTGGGCAATGAAAGCGTTCAACTCAGATTCAGACTGAATGGAGATAATTCTATTTTGTAAGGTTTTAGCACACACCCTTCCATCATATGTCCAGCAATTATCTATCAATTTATTTTTGTAGAGATCTCTTACTCGTTTGAAGATCGTTGCTCGTTGTTTAGTTAGGGCGTCGTTGACAAAGATATTAAAATTCCTGTCCCTATTCAAAGTAGGCCTATTGAATGTTGAGTCTGAAAGCCGAGGAATCCAAGGTCTTGGATATCAGACACTTGATATGTAGCACTCTTCTCAATAGACATGAATTTGTTAAATATTTTGGTTTTAAATCAAAATATTGTTGTCTTGTCAGTCGCCTAGCAAGGTGGGTTATGTATTAGATTCATACGCTTTCGCGCCTTTTTCGTTAATTTGGTTATCCAGTGATAAAATAAACTAAAATAAGGATTTGTGATAATCAAGACTACAGATTACGATGGCACTCTATAGTACTTCTGTTTGATTTCCGGGTGGTAATTTGGTTATATCAATAAACAATATGTGCGGTATTGATCAAAGAATTTGTGTAAGATATTATGTCCCGTACGAACGAAATATATTCAAATAGGCTAGAATTATTGTAAACGTAATTAAAGATAATTTTATTGTTTGTATGTACCCTACTAACAATTATTTTATATTTTGATCACTGTTGCATGCATTATGGTTATAATTTACGTTCTAGTCTGAAACTCTCTAGACACATTTGACGTTTTATTATAACTTTTGTGACATTAGAAAAGATAAAATATTTAATTCTTTCTTATTCTCTGAAAGAAATTTGTGCTGTATTACAAATAGAATTAAGAGTTAAAACGGTTCTCAACCAATTTAAAGTTTAGCATTAAATATTTTTTAAATACATTTAAGGTAACTCTATGTGGTACATACAAAAATATCAAATTAAATCTAAAGTTTATGTTATTTGGCCAGAATAGAATTAAATTGGGCATTGATTTTTTTTTGGTGCATAGTTAAAAAAGCATTATTGACACATAATTTTAAAGAAGTCTTTGAATAATTTCTTTGTCTCATGTTTTCATAAATTTCTTTTTTACACTGTCTCTATTCCTTCTGGCTCAGTAGCAATCCAATGCTTCACAGAATTGTAACATATAGGATAACCTTTCTTCTAACATTCAACTAATCTACTACTAGTATATTGGATATGCTTTTAAGGTTAGAAAAAAAGTGAACTCTAAAGAACTTCTTTAATTATTGCTTCTGCATTCATACAAACATGTATTCCACAATCATACCCATTTGTTTGCTTTGTGCACCTGTTTTCATAAATAGTCCAACATGAAGAGATATTTCCTTCTACCAAACTTTTCATAAATTCTCTAATAGATGTCATTACTTTCAAGAAGCTTCATTGAGTCGTAATATTTGATTGTTTTGCTTCTTGGAAACACACCAATCAAACACCAGTGATCTTGTAAATGTATCGGAATTAAAATTTTCCTGTACTGCAAAAGATTCAGATGCTGGAAAAGTTGAACTGCTTCATTCAGATTTGTAGCTATTCTTACGTATGTAAATGTGTCTAAAACCTTCACATCATCATCTTCTTCTTTTCTTTCAATGAGCTTCAAATAAAAATTTATTATCTGATCATTCAACCATCAGTTCCATGCAAGGTATAAAGATCTGCTTGGGTAATTGTATATCTAAATCCTCTACATATAACAGTATTCAGGAACATTTTTTTTCCAGATGGGCGTTTTTGTACAACAGTCTTAAGTAATGATGGACTTTTACTTTTATGTTGTACTGGTTGCTTTTTTTGAATCCTGGGTGAGTCTTACTTTTGGTGGAATCTTCTGCATAATATGCATTTTTATCATTCTCAGCAGTATATCGTTTTATGATCAGAATAATAATTTTCAATATTTCCACTCTTCATAAAGTATGTTGGTACATTGGTGTACAACAAATCAATTGTTGTGTCAGCATTAGTTGTTGGATTCACAATTTGCTGTTTAAAACCATTCAAACTCTTAGAAATCTTGTCATAATCAGAACTTCCAACCTGAATATTAAAATCTCCAATAATAATGGAATAATCATCATCTTCGTCACAGATTTAACTGCCAATATCAAATCACCAGTTGGAACTTTAGGTGGCATATATATCCCCAAAATATTCCAATGTCTTATCTTGTCTTCCTGTTAAATTCAATATGAATCATCTCAATTCCATGATTATTTCATGCTTTTACCTTTACTTCATTTAGGTCATAAAATTCACTTCTTATATAAATTGCCATCCCATGGTGATCTTGGCATTGTTCTGAATAGGCATCATTTCTCAGCAATCTATATCCAGATATGGTATAAATTTCATCATTTTGCTTCATCAATCTTGTCTCAGATAAAATTGTCATTGTGGCTCTAGTAGTAGCTGGTTGTACCTTCACATCTTCTATGTATTTCTGTATTGGTCTATCATTGTGATAGAGTTTGACCACTTTATTGCCACTGTCACTAGGACAGTCTTCAGTAGCAAACTTGATACTTTTAACATTTCGTAATTCTTCCATTTCTGTCTTCACTTTTTGACTTATCTAGATTTTTTCTTCTGATAGATTTAAAATGTGAAGTCCTTCTAGAGTTTTTACTCTACTCAATCCAACATAATGCACATGTTCCATTCTCCTTCCATCAAAAGATGTGGTTTAAACACAGTGTGAGAGGATTTGGAAAATTATAGAATTTAAATGATGCCGCATCTGCATGTTTAGAAGACGGAGAGACATGGATATGCGGAACATGTGAGAAGTATATAAAGAAGGATGTAATACCACAGTGTTCTAGAGCAACAATGGGATGGATTTTCCAGAGGTACCTGATAACGTGGATTTGCATCCTCTGGAATGGAGATTGCTTCCCTTTATGATGATATATGCTGCACCAAGAGGCAAACAAAAGAAAAGACGTGGAAATGTAGTCAATGTACCTGCTAATATCATGAACACTGTTCGGATGTTACTAAGGGCCATGTATGACACAACTTTATCTAGTGTGTCTCCCTGTGATCTATGCACATTCTCTGCAGCTGAGGGTCGCAAAGGAATTTGTGATCTCATTAATTCTGACCTTTGAAACTTCGCAATCCTTACTTGACGTGACACTGGATTAATGGGTGTCCAAGATTTTTTTGTATTCTTCTGGTATAGCTTTTTTAAATCTTCTCTAGTGTCACTTCCAATGCATTTATTTTCAAATTCAACCCAGACAATACTTCCAAGAGCCTTATTTGTTTTAGATACTTGAACCAATTTGACAGTCCAATTTGCACCATTTGTCAGGCCATCTTCATTTCGGACATTCAAACATAGTTCACATTTCAACCCTTCTTCTACTGCAATCTTCTGTGCAAATGAATAGTCTTTCTTGGATCATCTGGAACATTAGCCATTAAAACTGTACTACGAATTTTTGGCTTTTAATTTTGTCAAAAGCTGTTTCTTTGTAGGCATCTTTTTTAGCATTACTCAAAAACAGATGTTGTACTTCATAGGGATATTGTGAATCTTCCTTCTTCAAAAGTCTTGTCTCCAAAAGGTTAATATCTTTCTCCTACTCAGTATTATCTCAACCACTTTTGTCAGCGGCTGGTATCAGCCACGACAGTATTGCGGACTTCATAATGACCACAATTCCACCTTGGTCAATTTCTCCATTTCAGATAGACTTTAGTCTATCAAGCAATAAGAAGTCACAGACAAGCTCGATCGTCTTCAAGTCGAAATTTCTTGAATTAAGGGCTAAATATGGGGATTATGCTCTTTTCTATACAGATGGGTCCAAGGATGGTGATAAGGTGGCAGCTGCAACAGTGGCACCATCCGAAGTCCTGTCTGTATCTCTTCCACCAGCGGCCTCTATTTTTACTGCAGAACTCGTTGCCATTTTACAGGCACTCGAGTTCTTTCAGTCCTCATCATCATTTAAAAAATGTATTATCTATTCTGATTCTCTGTCCGCATTACAAGCTATTCATAACATCCAGCTTGTGCACCCAATAATCGGAGATATTTACAAGCTCTCTGGGCCAAAAAAGGACATTGTCCTTTGTTGGCTCCCCAGTCACATGGATATACGGGGGAATGGCCGGGCAGATGCGGCGGCTAAGGCTGCTTTGTCACTGCCGGTCTCCCCCTTTTCCTTGCCTTACACCGACTTTAAGTCGGTGATAAGGACTTTCATTTTGCAACGATGGCAGCAAAAATGGGATGCTGCAGATACAAACAAACTTCATGCCATCAAGCCTCTTTTGGGGGATTGGCCATCCTCCTATTGTGCCAACAGGAGAAATGAAGTTGTTTTGTGTCGCTCTCGTCTTGGACATACTCACCTTACCAACTGTTACCTGCTCAAGCGAGAGCCTCAACCAGTCTGTGAGCATTGCCAGGTTCGCCTGACAGTGAAACACATTCTGATTGAGTGCACGCATCTCAAACCTATAAGATCTCAGCACTACCGTGCTAGATCCTTGTTGCATCTGTTTGCGAAACCTTCTCTTTATGAGAAGGTTGTCGCGTTTTTAAAACAGACTAATCTGTATTTTAAATTTTAAAATATATTTTGTGTTATAGTTTTGTTTTTGCTATTTTGTTTTTAGCCTTTTTTGGGTTACAACCGTTCTGTGATATTGTTTTTAGCATTGTTTTGTTGCCCTTTTTGGGGTTTCTGTGATGATTTTTATTTTACTGTATTGATTTTCTAGTTTTAATTTTTGTTTTTATTTTAAATCGTATTCAAGTGCTATATAGCCCGTTTTGGTGCTGATGCACTTTAATACATTTCATTTCATTTCATTTCATTTCTCAGTATTATCTTCATATCTTCCTTCTCTAAATCGATTTAGAAGTTCTACAGTTTGCTATCTTTTTGTCGCATAATGTCTGTTAATCCATACATCATTACTAGCTATAGGACCATATCCATTGCTTAAACTTTCAAAAATATATCCATCATGATTTGCCTTCCATATTTTCATCAAGTTGACATTGAAAGCATTTATTCTTAATTCGGTGGAAGATCTCTTCATAAAGACAGTAGCAAGATTAATTGATGCTCTAACTGCTAATATATAATTGTCACATGATAAACCAGTCTTCTTCAAAAATTCATCAAATGAAATATCTTCTCCTTCAATCATCATCTCGTCCCATCTTTTATTTCCATTTCACCCCCAAGTGGACCGGGGTTAAGACTAGGTTCACCGTGCGTGTCGTAAAAGGCGACTGAATTGGGGCTCCTCGTTTGCCGTGAGGTGCGACCCTTGTCGGTTTTGAATGGACTCCTGGTGGTTGAGGGTAACATACTTCCCAATACATCACATTGGACCAGGGGATTCCTAGACGGGTGGCTAGTGTGGCCCACTGTAGGACTTCGTCACGTTGTGTTGTTCTTTTGAAATAACTTCAAGTACAAAAATAATTAGGAGTATAGAAGAATAAAAGAATAAAGATATAGATAATATCCGAAATAAAAGAATATAATAGAAATATTAATAACGTTTACTTCTTTCACGGACCCCTATAACTGTTAATTGACTATTACCTCGTGTATAATAACCCAATCCCTTTCAAGTGGGCTGGTTAAGAGTGGTATTTTGGGGACACAATACATGTTTTTAGGTGAACCTCAGGTCGGCGGTCGGCGGTCGGCCACCTTACACCTGTACAAATATCGGCTAGTCACAAAGGCATTTCAGCTCGAATACAATGATAGCCAATTAACATTGTTATTACCGATGTAAACAACGGTCCGTAAGAGAGTAAAGTAAAGAAAGTAAAGAGTTTGTTTCACACTAACTTAATTTAAGATAAGAAGATAGCTTGCCAGGCAAGGTAACATACGCCCACTGGCAGCATTGAATTTGAAAAATAAATTAAGCAATGACTCAAAAACATTCACTAAATGGATATTGAAGTCAAGGGCAAAAACTCAAAACAGTTCATTGAAAACTGTCAAATTCAATGCTCACACCAAGTTCAATGAAAATCCTCTGAAAATTGGAGGATTTATTGCATCGAAACTGGAATTTTGACAAGGGCAATTACTCAAAAACTGTTCATCAAAAAAATTGCCAAATTCAAACTCGACTGTTGTCTTATAAATTCCAATGCAGCATTGGACCATCACACCAGGTTTCATCAAAATCCATTGAAAATTATAGCTTCTATTGAACCCACAATAAAATTTGACGCAATCTTACTAAGTCAAGGGCAATAACTAAAAAACTGTTCATCGAAAATTTTCAAATTTGAACTTGACCGTCGGCTTCTATTTTGTCTACAACAAATATAGAGGCAGGGGCAATAACTCCAAAACTGTTTATCGCAAAATCGTACTTGACTGCCGTCTTATTAATTCCAATGCTCACACCAAGTTTCATTAAAATCCATAGATAATTGTAGATTCTATAGTGTCTACAGAAAATGAATTTTTACGCAATTTTACTTAGTCAAGGGCAATTACTCATTCATCAAAAAATCGTCAAATTAAAACCTGACCACTGCCTTATCAATTCCAATGCTCATACCAAGTTTCATTCAAATGCATTGAAAATTGTAGCTTCTATTGCATCAACAATAAATTTTGACGTGATGTTAATAAGTCAAGGGCAATAACTCAAAAACAGTTCATCGAAAAAAAGTTGACCACCGTCTTATCAATTCCAATGCTCACACCAAGTTCCATTAAAAATTGTAGGTACTATTGTGTCTACAACAAATATAGAGGCAGGGGCAATAACTCAAAAACTGTTTATCGAAAAATCGTCCAAATCGAACTTGACTGCCGTCTTATCAATACCAATGCTCATACCAAGTTTCAATACCAATGCTCATACCAAGTTTCATTAAAATCCATAGAAAATTGTAGCTTCTATAGTGTTTACAACAAATGTTGACGGACCGACAGACCGACGGACAGGGGCAACGACAATATACGTCCACATATTCATGCGGGCGTATAAAAACCTGTTCATTCGATAATTTCCATACATGCATACCAAGTTTCATTAAGATTGGATAAAAACTTATCTATCATGGATACAACCCAAATTTGATGCGTTTTTTTCTAAGTCAAGGGCAATAACTCAAAATCCGTTCATTCGATAATTTCCATTTTTGAACCTGACCGAGATCTGATCAATATATACATGTATACCAAGTTTCATTAAGATCGGATAAAAACTGTAGCCTCTATCGTGGATACAACCCAAATTTGACGCGTTTTTACTAAGTCAAGGGCAAAAACTCAAAATCCGTTCATTCGATAATTTCCATTTTTGAACTTGACCGAAATATCAATATATACATGTATACCAAGTTTCATTAAGATCGGGTAAAAACTGTAGCCTCTATCGTGGATACAACCCAAATTTGACACGTTTTTACTAAGTCAAGTGCAATAACTCAAAAACCGTTCATGCGATAATTTCCATTTTCGAACTTGACCGAGATATCATCAATATATACATGTATACCAAGTTTCATTAAGATCGGATAAAAACTGTAGCCGCTATCGTGGATACAACAAATGTGGACGGACCGACGGACGGACGGACGGACGGACAGGGGCGATGGCAATATACGTCCACATTTCCATGTGGGCGTATAAAAATGGCTATTTTCTTACACACGCCCCTGTGTCAAGTGTCATCGATATCATATATTTGTGATCAGGTATCCACCATATCTTGGGTACAATCTTGTTTCTGGGATCAGATATTTACCATGTTTATCTTGGATACCATTATGTGTTTGTTTTCTGGATATATCCACCATATTTTGGATTTAAGTTTTCATTGGAATTCCACCATGTCTTGGATACCATTTCGTGTTTGTTTTCTGGATATATCCACCATATTTTGGATTTAAGCTTTCATTGGAATTCCACCATGTCTTGGATACCATTTAGTGTTTGTTTTCTGGACATATCCACCATATTTTGGATTTAAGCTTTTATTGGAATTCCACCATGTCTTGGATACCATTTCGTGTTTGTTTTCTGGACATATCCACCATATTTTGGATTTAAGCTTTTATTGGAATTCCACCATGTCTTGTATAATATTCGTTGTGTAACTAAACTGCTGGAATATAACTCGAGAATACTGGATTAGTTAGTGTCAATTGTTGAATGATTGGTAAGTTTTTATACGTATATGTGAGTCACATTTTGGTCTCTGCTTCTTGACCGACTCTCTGTTGGCGAGCGAGAGTCAGTAGGGAATGCAATGCATGGCCTCCAGGTATTTCAGGATATAATTGATTGGAATCTGGGGCGCTTGTTTCTTTCATGTGTACCATGGGTATCATCTCTGGGACACGATCAGAAAGGACCTTCACAGAGCTTTCACCCTTTTTATCAGAGCGGTTACATGGGAATTTGAATTTTTTCATAAAAGGTTTGATATATAGTTTGAAAACTATATAAAGTATGAGAACACCAACAGCACTCGCGGAACACAGAATAACCCATGCCCACAATGGCCATGTTGTATTTTTAAGTTTCGCGACTAGATGTAAGTCATCTAATTCAGATACTAATTTTTCGATAGGAATAGTCTCAGTTCCTTTTAATTTTGGAGGTAATTTAGTTAGTGTATAATTGCCAAAAGGATCGGTAATGGGTTTCCAAATATCGGTAATTGATTCATTAAAATTGACCAACAAATGTTTGAATGAAGTGTCATTAAAATAAGTACTCTCATTTGTGTTATGAGAGGGCAAGGTGGTCATTTACTGCCTTACATGTCGGCTTTAGGCGAATAATTTGTATAGGTGGTTTGACAACAATAGAGGAATGTTCTAGGTGGGTATCTTGACAAACAATTGAAAATCGTGCTTGTTTGCGTACAATAACAGCCCAATAACCATTAGTGAAGTATTCACTAGTTGGTAAAATCTCATTAGGTTTGACCGAAATATCACATCTACTTGAAATCTTGGCCTTATTTTTAGAAAACAATGCCATAACACACAATTCACTGAGGTTAATTGGAAAGATTGGACTCTTAATTTGACAAAAGTTCATAACAGGATTTGTACATTGTTTAGATTCATTATCTGTTATCAAGGCGTATTTTGTACTGTCAACACAAACAGCAAGCGTGGTTGTTTCTTATTTATATCGTGCAACAAATCGGGACGTGCCCTTAGATTTTGATCAAATATGATCAGTCGTCATTGGAACTGGGAGTGAGTGAACTTTGTAAATTATATAATGGTCGTCATTGTCAAGTAATAGAATATTCAAAATAATAATGATTTTGTGGTCCTTTATTAAGGAAACACAAGTTAGAATTTTATAATAATGCCATAAATTTGTTTTGGGATTTGCCGGTAATTTTACACTAGGTGGTAATTTATCTTGAATTTCTAAATGTAATCTTCGTAACTTTTCTGGTATTATAACTGATGGACCTAGATGACCAAGTGTTAGCATACTTAAAAGAATTTTAGTATTTTTCGAATATGAAATGGCGTCTAAAAGCATTAATTTAATATCATCGAGTACTAATTTTGATCTAAGGAAAAGATGTGTAAAACCTTCTAATTTTAATATTTGTTTCTTTAATTGTGCAACAATATTTTCGAGTTTTAAATCTAATTTTCTTAACCCGTCTGACAATGCGTTAATTTGGTTACAATTATTTGATATTTGTAATCGTGAAACGTTTAATATTGATAAGCTTTCTGTATCTACATGAGATATAGCTTTTTGATTAGAAGCTAGTTGATTTATATTAAACCCTAATTTTATCTAAATCACATGAACTGACGGTACCAAAGAGCCAAGAAAATGCTCTGCCGACAAAAGGTAGCAATGAGCGTTTCTGTCGTTTGCTTATTGATAGATCTTTATATTCTTCAGTGCCTTTCAAAAAATTTTCAATTTCTAATCTCAGCGAGATTATTTCAATTTTCATTTTTTCAAAGGTGAGTCCATATTCGGCAGAGGAATTATCCTGAGTATAATAATTAGCTATTATATTGTCCACTGTCCATAAAGTGCGTCCAATGTCGTTTGATAAGTTTTTTAAGAACTTCAAATAAGGTCTTAAATCATGAACTAAGGTCAACAACCATCTAGATCGACTCGTTGCAATTCGATTTACTGGTCTGAACAATGTGTTCTTATATGTCAGAATAATGTCTGTCATTGGGATGGTTACAAAACATACGAGGAGTATTTTGAGAACTGTCTTCATCTTCGACCTGAAAATACATCGGTCAGATGATATATTATGTATTCATCCCGTCTAAAGGATACAACAATATCTACTACATGCCTCTCAACCTACAAGCAATAGACATTAATATCACAAACAACATACCTTGTTTGTCAATTTCGAAATGGGGTTGTCAATATCAATATGATCAACTCTATCAAAGGATCACATGCATTAACTCTGCGTCGAGGATCCTAGTTTCAAGGGAATAACCAATGTCTACGTTTTCATTATCCGCGAATAGTAGACATCAACATCATTAAAATCAAAAGCATTATCCCTGCATTATTAGTGATTTAATGATCATGTCAGTAAGCTACGATAGTCTCTTCAGGAAATCAAGGAGGGCCCTTTCAATCATCCCAAACTACCTACTCCGTTATGTTTCAGCGCGCTAATTCATCTCAATATCTGACATGTGTGATGACGATTCTTTGTCTGCATCGCCATTCGTATCAATTTCCTTTTTTTGCTTTTCCCTTTGGTGCAATCTTTGGGCAAGATCGAAGAGAGGTATGTCGTCCTCTTCTGAGCTTGAATCGTCTCTTGCACGTCTACACCTATCAACTAGTCGTGTTAACGACTTATCGTTATCGGGCGAATAAGAATCAGATGACTCTTCAGGGTCCGACTGGTCTGAATCACTTGTGTCAGAGGGTGGTACAACATCTTTGCTTTTTCGAACCTTTGAGTCGTGTGTAGGAATGTCCCATTCGTCTATATTTGCGAGTCGTAGTTGGTCGGCGTGTGCTTTTGTCGTCTGTTCAGTCAATTGATTTCTTATTATAAAAGAGACAGGTCCCTTTTGTTCAACTATTCTATAATAGGGTGTCCACCTATTGTCAAGTTTGTTTGCCCGTCGGTGATTCTTATAGAATACCGGATTACCTAGACTATATTCGACATTCTTAGTGTTTTTATTTAAATACTCTGATTGTTTACTCTTAATTTTCTTAACATAACCGTGGCTTTAAAATATTATCTAGGGGTAGTACAGGATCACGTGATTACAAAAGTGAAAACGGTGATTGTTTGGTCGTTTTACTCACGTTAAATCTTATCGCGCTTAAACATTGGTTAAGAAATATGTCCCAGGTAAAATGATTCGAGCTTACACGTTTCGCTAACATATCATGTAGAGTACGGTGGTTTCTTTCTACTCTGGCATTTGATTTTGGTGAATAAAATTATGTTAATATGTGTTTAATTTTAAGCTTGTCTAAAGTTTCCTTAACAATTCTATTTTCATTTTCGGTACCGTTGTTTGTACCTATTGCCAAAGGGCAGCCAAATCGTGGGAATATTTCTTCTATTATGAGATGAGCGACATTTTCTGCTATTTTGTCCTTAACTGGGAATGATTCTACCCATCCTAAATACCAACATACGAAACTAATTATATATTTGTTACCCGAGAGTGAGGTTGGATACGGTCCTGAAAGATCAAGACTTAATTTTGCCATTGGATACGGAGGAATTCCAGTTTCAACTGTATCTGGTTTATTCCTTACAGTTGATCGCATCTGGCATGTTACACATGTGTCAATACATACAGTATTCATACAGTTCTTTGTACATTTTTGGCCAAAAATATTTTACTTTAATTGTTGCGTAAGTTTTGTCAATGCCCGGGTGTGAATTTAGATCATGGTATTGTTTAATTACTTCTTTCTTTAAGTGGAGATAATAGTCTAGCTTTTGGAGACTATAGCAAATAGCGTAGGCTTCTTTCCCACACACCGCCCACTTACACTGAGTCTTCCCTAGTCTATGACTAAGAAAATAGATAGGCACTTCTATTCCGTCTACAACTTGCGTTAGGCATGCTCCGATACAGGTGTCGCTTGCGTCTGTATAGAGTACATATGGCAGGTCAGCATTGGGATATCCCAACATAGGTATCGTCGTCAAACTGTCCTTAAGATAGTCAAAGGCCTTTTGACATTCGTCAGTCCATTTGAATTTCGCGTACTTCTTAGTCAAATCTATCAATGGTTCTGCAATTTTCGACATATTAGGTATGATACGTCGGTAGTATGACATGGCTCCTATAAACGATCTTACCTCTTTGACGGATGTCGGTGCAGACATTCCACGTATGGCAATTACTTTGTCGGGATCTGGCATCAGACCTTTTGTGGTAATTTTAAATCCGAGGTATTTTGTTTCCTCTTTCATGAACGCGCACTTTTTGAGTTTTAGTCTGAGATTGTGTTCTCTCAGTCTGTTGAAAACAATGTCTAAATGTTCTAAATGTTCTTCTGGTGATTTTGAAAATATTAAGATGTCGTCAAGATAGGCGACTGCGAATTTGTCTAGTCCATCAAGTACTATGGACATTAGCTGTTGAAAAATTCCAGGACTATTTGATATACCGAATGGCATGACGTTAAATTCGTAAAGTCCTTTGTAACATACGAAGGCTGTTTTTTCTTTATCTTCTTCCTTAACTTGCCAGAATCCAGCTCTTAAATCAAGTGTTGTAAAATATTTAGCTGAATTAAGTAATGCCAATACATCGTCAATCAAGGGAAGTGGATAAGAATTCATTTTGATGATCTTATTCAATGCTCTGTAATCAACACAAAAGCGCTTGGACCCATCTTTCTTGTCCACTATTACGACAGGGAAGTTGTAGGGGGAACTGGAACGTCTGATGATTCCAGCATCCAACATGTCATCTATTGCCTTTCCAACAGTATCCCTTTTGTTTAAAGGAGTCCTATATGGTCTAAGTTTTATGGGGTCATTCGAACCTACATCAATTGTCATTTTTACAGTGTCTGTCTGTCCTAATTCTGTGTCGCTCGAGGCAAAAATATCTATGTCCGGTCAAGAATTTTAATAGGCTGTTTTTGTGTCGGGGGTCACAACCTAAGTCCTTAAACAAATCGTTATTGTTTTGATCATGTTCTCTAGTCTTTGTTGACTCTATTGAACAAATATGTTTGTCGTCTATTGTTTGGGTCATTCCTACTATACACCCTCTTTTTAATCTTATGGTCTTACTTGATTCGTTAACAATGGCAATGGGTACTTCTGCATTGACTCCATTGTCATAGTTTACTGGAACAATTGAATTCACAACCATTTACCATGTTCTTTTATGAACCCTTTATCATAGCTCTCAATAAGGAGCGTATCTCCTGTCGGGTTGTTGCCTTTAACCTTAGCCCTACCTACGTTATACGATTGAGGTTTCAATACTAGTTCGGTCGATAGCCTCAACAGTGAACTAATATGAACATCCTCTTCGAGAGGTATATACGTCCCCTCATATCTTAAACTTTTTAAATCGTAATGCAGCCTAATCTTCTTTTCTACTAGAAAATCTCTACCCAGGATTAGATTCCTATTCATGGATGATACTACGTAAAATTTGTGAGACACTTTCTTACCACCTAATTTAAAATCAAATATAGCACTGCCTTCCATATCAATTGATTTATTATTTACTGAGAACAACGCTATTTTCTCTTTCTTTAGTTTGGGTTTGTATTTAAGATTTTTATACACTCGACTGTGCATCAATGTGACTTCTGCGCCAGTGTCAACCAAGGTTCTAAAAGTTTGTTTTTCTAATTTAATGATACGTGAGCTCGGGTTATTTGAAAAGTTTGCATGTTTTGTGAAAAAGAATTTTTTATTATCATTCTTCTTGTCGGCTGAGAAACAAGAAGAGCTTTTTAGTTTCCCTGTCTATCATTTCTATTAAATCGTTCTCTACAATTTCTACTTATGTGGCCCACTTTTCCACAATTCCAACATTTAAAGTCTGGTCTTGCGTTTTCTACTGCATTTATTTTATAACGTGAACGGCAATTTGAACTTATGTGTCCTAACTTTTTGCAAATATGACAACGTTTTTGACGGAAGTGATCGACTTCCATGGGTTCCGAATAGCTTGACGAACTACTTTGTGAGGCATTGTTTCCTGTTCTTAACTGAAACCTTTTCCTTAAATTTTGTTCAGTCATTGCTGATGTGACGGCTTATTGCAAGGTGTTTTCAATCAGTTGTCTTCCGACTTCCGCGGTTGAAGGCCCAGTGTATGCTTCTGTTGCCAAAAGAAGCAGTCTCTCTCCGAAACATTGAACGTTTTCGTGAGGATTTTGTTTCACCTTCCGCAAAAGTGCCAAGGCATGTAACGGATCCATGACCTCACTAAATCTTATTGACAGTTCTTGTTTAAGGCTTAAATAGTCAGATTCCGGATTTGATTCTATATACCTTTGAATGAAATTAGAAACTATCCCTTTCGAAGTTTGAAACACTATGAGTTTCATTTTATTCGTATCAATTTTAGCAAGGACTGCATATTTTTCTATCGACTTTGTCCAGTCCCTAAATTTGGCTGGTTCACCGTCGAAAGGAGTGATAATGTGAGATATTGTGTGCGTTAGTGTGCTCAACTGATTTGATAAAGACTGAAAGAATTCTTCACCCATTTTAATGCTCTGATAAGTAAAGGCTACTCACCGGTTTGGAATCCTTCCTGATTTGTGTTGTCTGTGGTAGAGATCCTGTTTCTTTTCTGTATTTCCGTTCGGAATCCTGGTCACGGCACCAATTCGGCAAGTGTAGGACTTCGTCACGTTGTGTTGTTCTTTTGAAATAACTTCAAGTACTTGCGATGGTTAAAGATGATTTATTAAGTTTACGTATAGGTAGGCTGCGGTTGGCGATATCAGGCGTCTGAGCAGTTCGGTATCCTCGAAACTAACTGGTGAGAGAAGTATTTTTCCCGCCTGATAAAGCCAAATCACACAATACAATACAATACAAAAATAATTAGGAGTATACAAGAATAAATGAATAAAGATATAGATAATATCCGAAATAAAAGAACATAATAGAAATATTAATAATGTTTACTTCTTTCACGGACCCCTATAACTGTTAATTGACTATTACCTCATGTATAATAACCCAATCCCTTTCAAGTGGGCTGGTCAAGAGTGGTCAAGTGGGGACACAATACATGTTTTTAGGTGAACCTCAGGTCGGCGGTCGGCCACTTTACACCTGTACAAATATCGGCTAGTCACAAAGGCACTTCAGCTCGAATACAATAATAGCCAATTAACATTGTTATTACCGATAAAAACAACGGTCTGTAAGAGAGTAAAGTAAAGAAAGTAAAGAGTTTGTTTCACACTAAATTAATTTAAGATAAGAAAATGGCTATTTTCTTACACCACACTGGTCAATCGGCTTGTCGTGTTGAGCTTATGAGTCGGTGGTCAGAACAGATTGAACTTTTTCATGGAGTAAATTGTCTTTTTTCTCCAATTCATTTCACCGACTCAGAAGCAGCGGCTTGGGACAATCGGATAAAAAAAAATAAAATAAAGGTTCATGGAATTTATATGCCCCACCCAGAACTTCTATTAATTTTTTTTTGTCTGAGTATATCTCCCGATTACCCCTATGGCGCCAACGATGGTATTCCGCGCACAGCCCGCGTAGATGTCGTGGTCCGTGGTGGCCGGGGGTTTTGGGAGATGAACCTTTTTTCCTTCCTTCATGGCTACATTTAATCCAAAACAAAAAAACAATAAACGTAGACTAACCGAGACCGAATTTACTGAATCCTCAAATTTATCTAATGATTCATGGCCTCGGTTCTTAGTCATTAATAGTAGTGACCCTGAGAGATCTTTGGCATCTTTGTCGCCATTTGCTATTGCTAAAGGCATAGCTGGCTTAGCGAGTTAACCAAAATCCATCAAGAAACTTCGAAATGGTTCCTTACTGCTGGAATGCCATCGTAAAATACATTCGGAACTTCTTATGAAATCAACATCATTAGTTAATATTCCGATCACTGTTACTCCTCATTTTTCTCTGAACTCCTCTAAGGGTGTTGTGCGACACCCTGACCTTAGTGGTTGTTCTTCAGAAGAAATGAAGGAAGAACTAAAGGATATTGGAGTCACGGACGTTGATCGTATATCTATCCGCCGTGACGGCCAATTGATACCTACAAATACTTTCATACTTTTATTTAATAGACCTGATTTACCATCAGAAGTCAAAGTAGGTTATTCAAACATCAAAGTGTCACCGTATATACCAAATCCTCTCAGGTGTTACAATTGTCAGCGCTTCGGGCATGGTACTCGGACTTGTAAAAGCCCGTTACGATGTGCGCGCTGCGGCAAGTCCGGTCATGACAGCAAGGAATGTAATGATACTCCTTGTTGTAACTGTGAAGGGAAACATGTCGCTTTTTCCAAGGACTGCCTAAGTGGAAACTGGAAAAACGCATTCAAAAGATAAAAGTTGAAACCAAAGTTTCCTATCCCGAAGCGCGGAAGGCTGTAGAGGGTGAAAAATAATAGCTGACTTTATATATGACAACGATCTGTGTATCTTAAATCACGAATCGCCTACATATTTCTGCTCAAGATCAAAAACTTTTTCTCATCTAGATTAGCTCACCATCTTTGTTCCAAGATTTTTCTTGGAGTGTCCATAACGATCTCTGCCACAGTGATCATTATCCTGTTATTCTACGGAATAATGGTCCTTCACCAGTAGACAGGCCACAAAGATGGAAACTCTCTAAAGCTAATTGGCCCCTCTTTGAGGCGCTTTGCATTTCTTCTTTTCCTCAGGATGATCTAGATGAAGCAGAAGACCCGATGGATTTATTTACCACCATCTTACAAGATGTTTCGAGTCAGGCGATTCGTAAAACCTCGGCAACTCCAAAACGATTCAATAAACGAGGGTTTAATGAAGACTGTAAGACAGCACTGAAAGAACGTAATCGTGTTTTACGATTGCTTGAGCGTGCTCCTTCCGATGACAACATGGCCTCTTTTCGCATTTCACGGGCCAAGGCCAGGCGGACTATCCGCAAGGCAAAGAGGTCGTCATGGCAGGAGTATGTTTCTAGGATTAACAGTCGTACGTCTTCAAAATCAGTCTGGGATAGGATTCGTAGGATCAAGGGAAAAGCGGATACAATATCTGTGAGCCATCTAGAAGTAGCTCAACGCTCACTACACTTGCAGATATTGCTACTTCGTTAGGAAGTAATTTTTCTTTCAATTCATCCTCAAAGGTTAAATTTTACATCTCAAAATGAAGAATATTATAACGAAAAATTTACTATATCTGAACTAAAGTATTCTTTAAAACAGGCCCATGATACAGCTACTGGGTCTGACAATATTCATTATCAGATCCTCAAACATCTTCATTACCCTACATTAAAAAAACTTTTACTTATATTTAACCGGATTTGGGATGACGGTGTCTTTCCTCCTTCGTGGAGGATTGCTACTATTATTCCCATACCTAAACCTGGTAAAGATCCTACGAATCCTACAAATTATCGCCCTATTGCATTGAACAGCTGCATATGTAAAACCATGGAACGGGTGATCAATAGAAGGCACGTTTGGCACCTCGAGTCCAACAATCTACTTACTTACCTCCAATGTGGATTTCGGTCCCAAAGGAGCACTCTTGATCATCTCGTTAGATTTGAATCGTTCGTCATGGACGCCTTCATCCAAAATCACCATTTAGTAGCCATATTTTTTGATTTGGAGATATGGCATTCTTCGCGATCTCTTTGACTTCGGTCTTCGAGGAAGATTGCCATTATTTATCTCCAATTTCCTACATGATAGGACGTTTAAGGTACGACTTTGCTCCATTTTCTCAGATCCTTTTCCTCATGATAATGGAGTCCCTCAGGGTAGCATATTATCCGTTACCCTTTTTTCCATCAAGATAAATTCCATCACATCGTGCCTTAGACGGGGTGTTGATGGCTCTCTGTATGTTGATGACTTTCAGATGTGTTACAGTTCAACTAACATGCAGACGATCGATCGTCAGTTGCAGCTTTGCTTAAACAATCTACAGCAATGGGCGACTGACAATGGATTTCGATTTTCGAAATCCAAGACCGTCTGCATGCATTTCTGTAAAAGAAGAGGTTTGCACCTTGACCCAGTGCTACGTTTGGACAATGCTGTCGTTCCTGTAGTACAGGAATTCAAATTCCTTGATCTTACAGCAAGCTTTCTTTCCGTCCCCACATTAAAATCCTTAAGAAAAAATGTCTGAAAGCTCTCAATATACTGAGAGTCTTATCCAACAATGACTGGGGAGCTAACCGTAAGGTCCTCCTCCGATTATATCGAGCTTTGGTCCGATCCAAGCTCGATTATGGGTGCCAGGTGTATGGTTCAGCTCGTCCATCCTATCTCAAAGAGCTTGATACCATACACAACCAAGGACTTATAATCAGATTAGGCGCTTTTCGCACAACTCCAGTTGAAAGTTTGTACGTCGAGGCTAACGAACCCTCATTGTACGACAGACGTGACAGTCTTTCACTGCAGTACGCTATAAAAATAGCATCTTTGCCATACCATCCGGCTCACCGCCCCGTATTTAGTCCTTATTTTGAGCAGTTGTACGAGGCCAGGCCTCGTGCAATTTCTTCTTTCGGAGTCCGCATTCAACCCCTTATGTCAGCGGCTGGTATCAGTCACGACAGTATTGCGGACTTCATAATGACCAAAACTCCACCGTGGTCTATTGCTCCATTTCAGATAGACTTTAGTCTATCAAGCAATAAGAAGTCACAGACAAGCTCTATCGTCTTCAAGTTTAAATTTCTTGATTTAAGGACTAAATATGGGGATTATGCTCCTTTCTATACAGATGGGTCCAAGAATGACGATAAGGTGGCAGCTGCAACAGTGACACCATCCGAAGTCCTGTCTGTATCTCTTCCACCGGCAGCCTCTATTTTTACTGCATAACTCGTTGCCATTTTACAGGCACTAGAGTTCTTTCAGTCCTCATCATCCTTAAAAAAATGTATTATCTATTCTGATTCTCTGTCCGCATTACAAGCTATTCATAACATCCAGCTTGTGCATCCAATACTCGGAGATATTTACAAGCTCTCTGGTCCAAAAAAGGACATTGTCCTTTGTTGGCTTCCCAGTCACATGGACATACGGGGAAATGACAAGGCAGATGCGGCGGCTAAGGCTGCTTTGTCACTGCCTGTCTCCCCCTTTTCCTTGCCTTACACCGACTTTAAGTGCTAGATCCTTGTTCCATCTGTTTGCGCAACCTTCTCTTAATGAGAAGGTTGTCGCGTTTTTAAACAGACTAATCTGTATTTTAAATTTTAAAACATATTTTGTGTTATAGTTTTGTTTTTGCTATTTTGTTTTTAGCCCATATTGGGTTACAACCATTCTGTGATATTGTTTTTAGCATTGTTTTGTTGCCCTTATGGGGGTTTCTGTGATAATTTTTATTTTAATGTATTGATTTTCTAGTTTTAATTTTTGTTTTTATTTTAAATCGTATTCAAGTGCTATATAGCCCGTTTTGGTGCTGATGCACTTTAATACATTTCATTTATTTCCATTTCATTTTCTTCTTGGTCAGACATGACATGATCATCCTCAATGTAGTGTATATTAATCTACAGGGGCTTTTCTATTCTTTCTCTGGGGATTCTTTGGGCTTAGTGACAATTCGTATGTTTAAAGTTAATTCTTTTCTTTCTTTTCTTTCTCAACAATAAACAAGACGATTGACTGAAAAATACAAAAATGAATAGAAATAATAACTATTCAACTATATATATGATAATCGAGTCTACTTCTCAGTAAATTTTGCGTGTCTTCTCTATGCAAATGATAATCGAGACTACAAAAGCACGTTTTACATTATCGGACGTTTAAATGATATTTATAAGCTTATTAAAGAACACAAAATATGAGAATATTATGAATATGAGCCTAATACAACTCTCAATAAAACCTACCATAAATTAGGCCCTTTAAACTCAGTAAAACATAATTATTTCTTAAGTTAAAGTTCTATTAAATTCTATGACATGAAACGTTCTTTTCTACTTCCGTCATGCTCATTGACCAGGAAATCAACATTAATTCAATCAACTATTAAAGGGAGATAACAACTATTTAGAGGAAAGTCAGACCACAATATTTGCCTATCTAAAATGCACCTCAAATATTTGACCTTTACACCGGCTCCCTAATATTGAAGAATGAAATATTATTAAAGAAGACATAAGGGCAAATATGAAATTAACAAAAGTAAATTTTGAATAACAAACAAACCATGCATCAATAAAACAAAAAACAAACTTTTGTTTGAAACACAAAGTCTTTGGACACATGAATAAATCTAAGAATGTCTATTCACTATTAGCTTCTAGAATTAAGCAAAGTTTATCAATTGGTCTCTTTAATATATTATTTTTGGTTTTAACAGTCACTACTCTAGAAAGTCCCTTATTATCAGTGAAAACTTCTGTTACACGTCCAAGCGACCAGGAATTTCTGGGAGTTGAATCCACCAATAGTACAATATCATCTATGGATAAATTCTTTTCTGGTTTTAACCATTTCTGTCTATTCTGAAGTAGTGGGAGATATTCTTTTATCCATCTTTTCCAAAAAATATCTGTTATATACTGTATCTGCCTCCATCTTTTCTTAGCATAGTTGTCTTTCTGATTGAATATACCAGGTGACAATTCTGGACCTTTTTTAGCAAAAGAAGATGATTTGGTGTCAAAACTTCCAGGTTTAAGTCTTTAGTATCGTTTGATATCTCAGTAAGTGGTCGGTTGTTGATGATATTTTCCACTTCACAAAAAAGTGTCTGCAATCCTTCATCGTCAATCTTCAGAACTTGTTCTTTTAGTAAGGAATAGAGGATTTTACGGATAATTCTAATCATCCTTTCCCACACTCCACCAAAGTGTGAGCCTGTGGGTGAATCTCCATTTGGTTTGCTGCTGTTCTAGGCCTTTCTCCATGTATTCAGCATTCCATTTCTTTATTTCTTCTTCTATTTCAGTCTTTGAACCAACAAAATTGCTTCCATTGTCGGATATAAATTCTAAGGTTGAACCTCTTCTAGCTTGGAACCTTCTAATAGCGTTAATACAGGATGACATATCAAGTGTGTGGGCTATTTCAAGATGGACTGCCCTGAGTGAGAGACAAGTAAATACTACACCCCATCTTTTAACTACTGAACGACCTCTTTTGATCTCTATTGGTCCGAAATAGTCCACTCCTACTCTACTAAATGGTGGTTCTGCAAATTTTACCCTGCTTGATGGTAAGTCTGCCATTTGTTGACTTAGTGCCTTGGCGTTGTATTTTCTACAAATTACACATCTGGTTAATAACTGCTTCACCAATCTGTTGACACCAATTATCCAATATCTTTGTCTAATATGGCATATTGTTGATTTTCTACCAAGGTGACCTTGAAGTTTATGGCTCTCCAATATGATACTTTCTGACAATTTACAACCTTTAGGTATAACCACTGGATGCCTTTCATCATAGTTTAATTCTGCTCTATCTATTCTACCACCAATTCTAATTAGACTGTCTTCAATAAATGGGTCTAATTTGTACAATGAGCTTGATTTCTTCACAGGTTCTTTGTTGTTTAGTTGAGTCATTTCTTGAGAGAAATGTTTCATTTGAAAGTAACTAATAATAACTTTCTCAGCTTTAAATTCTAACTCTGATTTAGGTACTTCAAATTTCTGGTCTTTAGAATTTCTTCTGTTTTGTATCTTCTGTTTCATAATGTATATAAATTCTAAGACTTTCTTCATGATGTTTCTAGTTTTCCGCCAGCCTGATATTCTTCTCATCAGATCTTCTATAGTGTCGTTTTCAGGTTGAAGCTGGTTAACTACCATTGCATTTACTGGTTTGACCTCTGGATCATTCTCGACTTGAGTTGCCATAGTAACATTCTTTGGCCAAATTTCTATTTTACTTGTTTCTGATGGACATATTCCTCTTGACGCCATGTCAGCTGGGTTTAATTTTGTAGGACAGTAATGCCATTCATCCATTTCAGTAGATTCTTTGATTATTCCTAATCGATTAGCCACAAAGGTGTGAAATAGAGCTGTCTTGTTGGCTATATACTTCAACACTGTCTGGCTATCAGTCCAATAAAAGTGTTGATCTATTTTCAAATCTAATTCTTTGACTATCATTCTGGTAATTCTCACAGCCATTGTCGCCGCAGTCAATTCTAACCTAGGAATGGTTGTTCTTTTCAGGGGTACAACTCTTGATTTCGCCATCACCATAGCTACATGTATCTTCTTTTGATGATCTTCTAACCTCAGGTATATTACGACTCCATATCCAATATTGCTTGCATCTGCAAAGGAGTGCAGTTGAGTATTTGTTATAGTACCAAATTCAGCTGGCTTAAAGCATCTTGGTATACACAGCTTTTCTAGTAGAGATAAGTTCTTTAACCATTTATTCCATTTCTCTTGATCAGGCTTTGAAATTTCTGTATCCCAATCTAGATTTTGTCTGGTTAATTCTTGTAAGATAAGTTTTGCAGGTAGGATGAATGGAGAGGCGAATCCTAGTGGATCATATACAGAGCTTGTCATGGACAGAATTCCACGTAGGCTTGCGTTCTCGTACTGATATTTGAAATCCAAAGTTGTCAGTTTCTGGAAACCAGGTAACTCCAAGTACTCTTCCTACAGGTAGATCATCCTTTTCAACGTCAATAACTTTCATTTCTTTCGACCTCTCTTCTACTGGAAGTGACTGCAAAACTGTTCTACTATTACTGGCAAACTTTGAGATGGTGAACCCTCCTAGTTCACATAATTTTTTCAATTCTTTAATACGTTGTATAGCCTTTTCTTCATTTGCTTCAGATTTTAAACAATCATCCACGTAGAAATTGTTCAGTACTGTACTTATAGTTTCTTCATTGAAATATTCTGCATTGGATGTAGCTGTTAACCGTAGTGCAGCATTAGAGCAGCTCGGTGATGATGTTGCACCAAAAATGTGCAACTTGATTCTGTAGGTTTCTGGATTTAAATTAGTGTTACCATTAGGCCACCATAAAAACCTAAGGCAGTCTCTATCATCTGGAGGTACCATTACTGAGTAAAACATTTTCTTCAGATCTCCTTGTATGGCAATCCTTTCTTGTCTAAAACGTATAAGGACACCCAGCAAATTGTTAGTAAGATTTGGTCCTGGTAATAGTAGGTTGTTTAGTGACACACCTTCATATTGAGCTCTGCAATCAAACACGACCCTTATCTGATCAGGTTTTCTAGGGTGATAGACACCGTGGTGTGGAATGTACCAGCGTCTATCATCTAGCCTTTCTTCTCCATTCTCAGGAACCTTTACAGCATAGCCTTCTACAAAAAGGTCTTCGATAAATTTGTTATAATCTTCAGCATATTTATTGTTTCTTTATCAATTTTCTTTTCAGGTAATCAAGGCGAAGAAGAGCTTGCTGTTTATTATCAGGGAACTTTACGGTGTCGTCCTTGAAGGGAAGATTAATATGGTAGTGGCCATCTTTTAGAGTTATGGATTTCTTCACCTTTTCTAAAAACAGGGTGTCTTCAACTGAATTTTCTTTCTGTTCTTCTATGGTCTTTTCAGGGAAATCATACAGATATGAATCTTTCACCAATTTCTCAAGGTTTTCTGCTTCCTGTACAGCTGATATGTGAACTTTGTTGACGACCATGTTACTTTCTATACTTTCCTTCTCTCTAACTATATTCCATGGTATCCAGCCAAGGAGTGTTCGTGTCGCATGTGGTGTTCCTTTTGGTCCTATTATAAATTCTAAAGGTCTGTATGCTTCAGGGACATTGGTGCCAATAAGAAGACCTATTTCTGCATCTATATCGGGTATCTCAATATCTTTCAGGTGAGACCATTCTTCCAAATCTGTTTTTGTAGGAATATGACTTTTATTAACAGGCATCTCATCCTTAGTATAAATTGTAGGTAGGGAAAGGAACTCATCTCCATCAATGGCAGCAATTTCAATTCCATTTATAGCTGTTGAAAGGAATTCATATGGTTCTGCTACTGTATCTAGTGTAAGACGTTTCGTAATACCAGTTCCACCTATTGAATCAGCCAAGGTATTTGTACCCATAACAATACTGCTTCCATTATCAAAGAAGGCATAGGTAACTACTGTTGTCAACTTTCCTTTCATTCTGGCCTTTACTGGTATAATTGCCATCTTGCATTCCCCGGCTCCCATATCAGAACCGGATTTCATTGTTGTTGATGAAGCATTGACTAGACCGGATTTTGGTTTATCTTCAGTCGACTTTTCTTCGCTTTTCTTTTTTTCAGATTCATCTTGGTGTAACTTGTGGATGGTATCTATGACATTTTGAACATGTGATCAGTTTTCTGCAATTCTTCCTTCTGTGAGGCAACCAAAACATACTCCTTGATTTCTGATGAAGTTAAGTCGTTCATCAATAGGCTTTGCTTGAGGTTTGGATAGAATTTTCGCAAACGATAACATCATCTTGTTTGAGTCAACTGCTGTTGGTACTTCACAATCTGTACGACTTGTCTCTTGACTGGGATAAGGTTTAGGTACATATTCTTTAGCAGCTGGATTCAAATTCTGTGTGGTCTGTTGTGTGTGATTGTATATTTCTGGTCCATTCTCTTCTAGCTGTTCCATGTTATCTAGAGCTTTACATTTGGCTAAAGACTGTTCTAGCTTCATTTCTACTTCTAATATCCTTTCTTGTTGACTCAATTCCAGTTTAGCCTTTTCTAATTCTTGCTTTTTCTTCAAATATAACTGTTCAGCCTTGAGGTTTCCATCTGCTCCATATGCTTTATTTTTGCAGAAGTAATTGATGCTTTCGAAGATCTTGATGATTTGGATGACTGTGATGCTGCACTTGAATGACGAGAATATCTATTTTGGACTGATAATATAGGCATTCCATCATTGCTTTGTGTTGATAAATTTTCTTTTATAGGAGTTGGTTGTAGTACATCTAAATGCTTGTCTGTTTGGTCTTTCAAAGTGTCATCAGACAGCTCAACAATGTCAGGAACTTTACTTTTCTGTTTTGGTAAAAGTTCGTCAACATAAGACTTAAATTTTCTCAAGGATAAATCTTGTAGAGCAAATACTTGACTATAGTAAGTGACGGGCTTCAGTTAATACCATACAAAATTCATTATGTTTCATAAGATAATGTTCATACAGTGACAACCATGTTTTATATTCTGATTTTATTATTTCACTGCCAGCATCATCATCTATTGCAGCTCTAACTTTGACTGACTTTTTCTCTAAATTTCTATAAATCTTCTGCAGTTCTCTTTCCTTTGCTTCTTTATCTTTAGTTTCTTTACTCTTAGATTCTTCTTTTGATTTAGTATTTCTGGTGGCATCTCTTTCTGTATTCACTTCACTCTCAACATCTTCTAAATCTGAGTTTTCTGTGTTTTTAGTTTCTTGACTTGCCATTTCTTCCATAAGGTGATATTTATGTCAATTTATTGTAGTGTATATTAATCTACAGGGGCTTTTCTATTCTTTCTCTGGGGTCTCTTTGGGCTTAGTGACAATTCGTATGTTTAAAGTTAATTCTTTTCTTTCTTTTCTTTCTCAACAATAAACAAGACGATTGACTGAAAAATACAAAAATGAATAGAAATAATAACTATTCAACTATATATGATAATCGAGTCTACTTCTCAGAAAATTGTGCTTGTCTTCTCTATGCAAATTGATTAAGTGATAATCGAGACTACAAAAGCACGTTTTACATTATCGGACGTTTAAATGATATTTATAAGCTTATTAAAGAACACAAAATATGAGAATATTATGAATATGAGCCTAATACAACTCTCAATAAAACCTACCATAAATTAGGCCCTTTAAACTCAGTAAAACATAATTATTTCTTAAGTTAAAGTTCTATTAAATTCTATGACATGAAACGTTCTTTTCTACTTCCGTCATGCTCATTGACCAGGAAATCAACATTAATTCAATCAACTATTAAAGGGAGATAACAACTATTTAGAGGAAAGTCAGACCACAATATTTGCCTATCTAAAATGCACCTCAAATTATATTTGACCTTTACACTCAATATTACTTCTTTTTTCAGTATCACAATTGATTTCTTCTTAGTATGATTTCCAATTTTCATCCTATATGATTCCCTCTTTTTCATATAACCTTCCGTTTCCTGTAACCATCTTGCTGCTTCTACATTCATTATTGGATTTTTGTATTTTAATTGTCTTCTGAGTTGTGCAGCTACTGTCATTGTGTCATCCATGGCCCTTAGTAACATCCGAACAGTGTTCATGATATTAGCAGGTACATTGACTACATTTCCACGTATTTTCTTCTGTTTGCCTCTTGGTGCAGCATATATCATCATAAAGGGAAGCAATCTCCATTCCAGAGGATGCAAATCCACGTTATCAGGTACCTCTGGAAAATCCATCCCATTGTTGCTCTAGAACACTGTAGTATTTTATCCTTCTTTATATACTTCTCACATGTTCCGCATATCCATGTCTCTCCGTCTTCTAAATATGCAGATGCGGCATCATTTAAATTCTATAATTTTCTAAATCCTCTCACAGTGTTTAAACCACAATTGGTGACATGTTTCGCAGACATAAGTTGGTCCATTCTGTATTTTCAGCAGTAAGACCATCAATATCCAAGTTATTTTTCTTCAAATGTTTAGATTTTACTTCTGCATCAATATTTCTATAATTGGGGTCAATTCGCTTCTTTTTGTAAGCTGGGGTTTCTCTTCTCTTTTCAGATTCTTTGAAAACTGGGTAAATTCGCTTCTCTCTCTTAGCTGGAGTTTCTCTTTGCTTTTCAGTCATCTTGTAATTTTCGTCTTTTTTCCTCATACATTTGGATTTGACTTCTTCATCAATATTTCTATAATTGGGATAATTTCGCTTCTTTTTCTTAGGAGGGGTTTCTCTTCTATTTTCAGATTCTTTGAAAACTGGGTCAATTCGCTTCTTTTTCTTAGCTGGGGTTTCTCTTCTCTTTTCAGATTCTTTGAAAACTGGGTCAATTCGCTTCTTTTTCTTAGCTGGGGTGTCTCTTCTCTTTTCAGATTCTTTGAAACCTGTTTCAATTCGCTTCTTTCTCTCAGCTGGGGTTTCTCTTTGCTTTTCAGATTTTTTGAAAACTGGGTCAATTCACTTCCTTCTTTTAGCTGGGGTTTCTCTTCTCTTTTCAGATTCTTTGAAAACTGGGTCAATTCGCTTCTTTTTCTAAGCTGGGGTTTCTTTTCTCCTTTCAGATTCTTTGAAAACTGGGTAATTTCGCTTCTCTCTCTTAGCTGGAGTTTCTCTTTGCTTTTCAGTCATCTTGTTATTTTCGTCTTTTCTCCTCATACATTTTGGATTTGACTTCTTCATCAATATTTCTATACTTGGGGTTTTTCTTAGCAGGAGTTTCTCTTCTCTTTTCAGATTCTTTGAAAACTGGGTCAATTCGCTTCTTTCTCTTAGCTGGGGTTTCTCTTTGCTTTTCTTGAAATTTTCGTCTTTTCTCCTCATACATTTGGTTTTCGGGGAAGGGAGGGATTGAATCTTCCAAATGTACAGGCCTAGGGTGGAACAAATATCTTATTGAGAAATTGGGATCTGGATCTGTTGGATGATTTTCTTCTCTTCTGATCTGAAATTAGAAAAAATAAAATAACTCGCCCGATGGGCGAGTAGTATAGTACCTGTTAAGTACAGATTATTTTTAGTTTGCTATGAACAAGGTTGTCATTTAAGTTCTGATTTTTTGAATATGCCACTATCATTTTCTGTTTATAGACATGAGGAAATTTCTCTTGAAGACTCTTATAATGGGTTTGAACTATCTTACTTGCTTTATTACTGGTTGTATTAAATGGAACTACAAAGGGTGCTATGCCTACACTGTGGTGAATATTAAGTCCTATGGGTCTTGCTGTATTCAATGTCTCAATCCAATGGGCTTCTCTAGATTGACGGAATTTGGTAGTTTCATCTTCGGGCAAGTCGATTTCTATGCGCTCAATTGGGGTTAGGGTGAGATCGTCAAGTGAATGGTCGTCAAGATTGAAATGGTTAGAAACAGGCTTGTCTTTTTTTAATTTAATATCTGATCTGTGAGCATTAAAACGAGTGCGTAATTTGTTCTTTGTTTCCCCGATATATTGTTTGGGACATTTTTTACATGAAATTAAGTATATTACATTCGAGTTTTCACATGTTAGGTGCTCTTGGATCGGGTATCTTTTATTCGTAGAGTTACTTTGAAAATAATGCGTTTCTGATATAAAGGGACATGTTTTGCATCTGGTTGACATAAATGGGGCACTCCTTAAACCTGGAGGCCCTTCGGCATAAAGTCTATTTTGAGCTGCTAACTGTGCTAATGTGGAATTTTTTATGTTTCGTAAAAATCGTTTAGAGTATCCACGCTCTTTCAGTTTTGAGAAAACAATCGTACAGGCTTGGTTGAAATCAGAAGGCCTTGTGCAAATTCGGTGAAATCGTAAAACTTGTGACTTAATAATTCCAGAAAATGTATGTTTTGGATGAAATGAGCTCTTATGCAAAAGTTGATGAGTGTCGGTTTCTTTGAAATATACTTTAATATCTAATTTATTAGTCTCCGCTATGGAATCACCTTTAAAAACCGTAGTATCGAGAAAATCTATGCTTTTGTGACTGACGTTGGCTGTTAGTTTGATGGACGGGTGGTGGTTGTTGAGGATTTAAAAAAATTGCCAAAATTGTTCTATGGAGTAAGTCCAAAGTATGAAAATGTCATCTAAGAAGCGTCCATAGAAAAGTGGGTCAAATGGACAAAGGGGTAATACCTCACGTTCCCACTCTGCCATGAAAAGGTTTGCGTATGAAGGGGCGAATCGTTTGCCCATAGCTGTACCTGAGGTTTGTAGATATGTTTTACCATTAAATGTGAAATCATTGCGACTAAGACAAATCTCTAAAAGCTGTAGAATTGCATCGTCGGGTCTGTCTGGATCTGGGTTTCTATCAAAAGCTTTGCGAACTGCCATTAGGCCAGTAGTGTTGTCGATTTTGGTGTACATAGAAGTTTCGTCGATTGAAATTAGAATAGCATTTGAAGGGACTTTGAGGTTTTTTATTTTATTGACAAAGTCAGTTGAGTCCTTAAGGTAGGCTCGATGTTGACATGCTAGTGGTAGTAAGAAATGATCGATGTATTCTGACACTGCATAAGACTCACTACCACAGTCAGAGATAATCGGGTGGCATTTAGGGATTCTATTAGGCATGAACCAATCCTTGGTAGGATTCTTATGAATTTTCGGCAAAGTGTATAAGTGTCTCTCGCGGCAATCAGGTTTGGCAGAAAGATAGTCATATTGTTTCTGTTTTAAATGACTTGTTTTAACTAAGTCGGCAAGAATATTGTTTATCATATTAGCAGTTTCTTTAAAAATCGGCTCCGGTAAAATTGCATAGTGTTTAGGATTATTCAATTGATGCTCTGCTTCTGCAATATAATCTTCCCTATTTAATATAACGCAACATGAACCTTTGTCACTCTTTTTAATTACAATGCTATCATCTTTTTTAAGTACATTTAATGCTTCACGTTCTACTCGCGTTAGATTAGGCTTCTCGTGTGTTATGGAAAGATTTGATATTTGGTTATTCATACTTGTAAATACGTTTAATATTTCTGGATGGATGGCGGTTTTAGGTGGTTTCCACGTGGATTTAGGAATAAACATTGTTCTAGCACCGCGTGGAGGGTGGTTTCGAAAAAAGTATGTGCAACTGAGATTCCGTTGAAATCGTTGAATAGACGGTTGAAGATAATCAAGGTTAGGTAAATTAGGAGTCGGAATAAATTTAAGTCCACGGTCTAAGATTGAATGCTGGAGGGGTGTGAGAATTTTTCGGCTTAAGTTAACGACGGTTTGGCCTAGCGGCGGCCTCTCAATATTTTTATCCCCAGTAATTAGTTTAAAGACTTACCCGGTGCTTGAAGCTGGTGTATCCAAAACAAGTATATATTGTTGGCTGTTTCCGGAGACCAATGAAGATTATCAACTGGTTCGAATTCTTCTTCGTAGGGTGACAGGATTGTTGCGTTCTCAGTGTCGGAGTTCATCATCATATCGTTGAATGTCTTAAGATTCTGCTGGGCTTTCTTAGAGATTTTATTAGAGATAGGTATACAAGAAAAGATGATCTTGGAGCTAGGAAAGGTTTGGTTGGCTGTGGAAATTAATTTCTGGGCTTGGTTAAATGAGGTTTTGGCTAACTGGTCACGATTGTTGAGGCCTACATGCAGAATGATCGTAGCCGGTTTATGATCATGGTCGTAAGATTCAAGGATGGACTGGATGTGGTGGATTTGGGCACCAGGATACGAGTGTATTTCTGTGTCTGGAGCTGTTTTGGTAATTCGGTTGAGGTTTGAGGACCCAATAATTAAAGTAGATTTCTGTAGAGCAGGTAGATTCCATGATGACTTGTCCTTGGTTTGGTGATAAAAGGGTTTGGTAGCGGATATAATGGTTGTCGACGGGGTGATAGGTACTGGATTGGTAGTTGTTACAAATGTGGCATTGGGTACGGATTGAGATCTGGTTCGTGGTGGAGGTGGTCTGGGCACACGACTTGACCTGGTTGGAGAATTCGGGGTGGTTTGTTGATCCAAAAACTTACAGAAGGAAGAAAGGTCGACCGAACCCCATTGCGTGTCGTAAAAGGCGACTGAATTGGGGCACCTCGTTTGCCGTGAGGTGCGAACCGTCTCGGTTTTGAATGGACTCCTGGTGGTTGAGGGTAACATACCTCACAATGCATCAATTTGGGCCAGGGGATTCCTTGACGGGTGACCAGTGTGACCCACACTGGTCAATCGGCTTGTCGTGTTGAGCCTATGAGTAAGTGGTTAAATAAAGAAGTAACATTTCCTATTGTTGTTTTTCTTTTTCCAATGTTAATTACACTGACTCAGAAGCAGCGGCTTGGGTAAATCAGGTAAAGATAACAAGTTGCAAGAATTTTAACTGCCCTATCCTGGACTTTTCTTTCATCTTTATCTGAGTCTCTTTATCTAATCTCCTGATTACCCTCTAGGGCGTCAGCGCTGGTTACCCGCACACAGCCTGCGCTGAAGACGTGGTCCGTGGTGGCCGGGGGTTTCGGGAGGTGAATCTTAAATATAACATATATGGATATCAAAAAAATAAAAACTCTAAACGTCGATTAACGGAAGTCGAATTCCAAGAAACGGCGTCCAACGATAATAATTGGCCTCGTTTTCTTGTAATAGAGAGTTCGGATCCCGCAAAAAAAAATATCCCCTTTTGCGACCTCTAAATGTTTATCTGGTTTAGCCAGTGAACCAAAATCTATTAAAAAATTACAAAGTGGCCTGCTCCTTATTGATCGTCATCGCCGTATTCTTTCGGAATTGCTTTTGAAATCGACTTCATTAGCAAACGTGCCCGTAATAGTATCACCTCATAAGTCGCTGAATTCTTCCAAAGGAGTAATCAGACATCCTGATTTAGATGGCTGTTCCCGAGGAAATGCAGGAGGAATTAGCCGCCATTGGTGTTGTCAAAGTCGAACGGATGGCGTGCTGACTCCAACCCACACCTACATTCTTCACTTCAACCACCCAGAATTAGCCGCCATTGGTGTTGTCCAAGTCGAACGAAATGGCGTTCTGACTCCAACCAACACCAACATTCTTCAATTCAACCACCCAGAAGTTCCTGCATCTATAAAAATTGGCTATTTAAATATCAAAGTAAGCCCTTTTATTCCAAATCCTGTCAGCGATTTGGGCACGGTGCACGCACTTGTAAAAGTAAATCGAAGTGTGCCAAGTGCGGAAAGGAAGGTCACGACAGCAAGGATTGCTCTGACACTCCTTGCTAGGTGTAAATTGTACTGGAAGCCATGTAGCTTACTCTCGTGATTGCCCTAAGTGGCAATTCGAGAAAAATATACAAAAAGTCAAGACAAAACGTAAAGTTTCATACTTGGATGCCAGGAAGGTTGTCGAGGAATCGACGCCGTCAACCCCATCTGGTAAGACTTTCGCTACTGTAGTGAAGTCCACAAGTATGATTTCTGTTGGTTGCCAGACAGATGTTACTTGGCTAAATAAGCTGGAACTGAATTATTGTAAAGTTGCTCCACCACAACAAATGCCTCAACAAAGTGCATCCTTGGCGACACAGACAGAGTTGCGTGATTCTGTCTCTGTCAACAAGAGCGCCAAGCCTAAGGAAATTAATCCTAAAGGCACTGGTAGGGAGGCTAAACAAAAAAAACAGTAATGTATCTTCCAGTACAATTAAAAAGACTTCTGTTAAAAAAGGGCGGATATTCAAAAAAGGCAAGAAAGGATCCGATCCTGTCGTCCATTTCTGAGGAAATGGATACAATAGAAACTATTGAGGTTGCTGCAGTAGTTCACAACCCCCTACTCGCACACCTCATACTCATAGTTTAGTTCATCATACCGGACGATGAATTATAAAAATAATATAATTCAATGGAATTGTCGAGGTTTAAGGCATTATCTTTATGAAGTTCAGCTGTTAATTCAACAATACAATCCATTGGCTGTATGTCTCCAAGAGACATTCCTCAAGCCAACGGATATACATTTAGTGCCATTTAAACATTTTGTTTCTTATGGCACTGGTGGTGACAAGGTCTCGGGTGGCGTTTCTATTATTGTTAATAGAAGCGTTGCCCAGTCCAAAATCACACTAAATTCTCCCCTGCAGGTAATTCCTCTCAGAGTAACACTCCACGTAACAATTAACATTTGCTCCATCTATTTGCCACCAAACTCGACTCTCAACCCCACAGAATTGGATGACCTTTTTACCCAGTTTCCATCTCCTTGCATTTTGCTCGGAGATTTCAATGGTCACCATTCTTTTTGAGGGAGTCCTGCCGCAGTGATCATTATCCTGTAATTCTACGGAATAATGGTCCTTCACCAGTAGACAGGCCACGAAGATGGAAACTCTCTAAAGCTAATTTGCTTTGAATTTCTTCTTTTCCTGAACATGATCTAGATGAAGCAGAAGACCCGATGAAACTATTTACCGATGAAACTATTTACCACCATCTTACAAGATGTATCTGTTCAGGCGATTCGTAAAACCTCGGTAACTCCAAAACGATTCAATAAACCATGGTTTAATGAAGACTATAAGAAAGCACTGAAAGAACGTAATCGTGCTTTACGACTGCTTGAACGTGCTCCTACCGATGACAACATGGCCTCTTTTCGCATTGCACGGGCCAAAGCTAGGTGGACTATCCGCCAGGCTAAGAGGTCGTTATGGCAGGAGTACGTGTCAAGGATCAACAGTCGTACGTCTTCCAAATCGGTCTGGGATAGGATTCGTAGGATCAAGCGTAAAGCAGATACTATATCTGTGAATCATCTAGAAGTAGATGGCTCAACGCTCACCTCACTTCCAGATATTGCTTACTCCTTAGGAAGTAATTTTTCATACAATTCATCCTCAAACTTTTCCTCTGATGCTTTCCAGAGAGATCGTCTCCGGGAAGAGAGGAAACAGTTAAATTTTACATCTAAAAATGAGGAATATTATAATGAAAATTTTACTATATCTGAACTTAAGTATTCTTTAAGGATACCATATTGTAAATTTTGATGTAGAAGTAACAGGTTACCAATAGAAGCTGGCATATTCCAGATTATTGACAGAGATCTTAGACTTTGTCATTTGTGCAATTCACACGATGTCGGTGATGAATTTCATTATTTATTTAAATGTAGTTACTTTACATCATCTAGGAAATTATTACTTGCTAAATACAGTTATATATATCCCTCAACAATTAAAATGTATGAATTGCTTAATTCAAAGGAACAAAAATTAATCAACTTATGTAAATTTGTTAATGTTATATTGAAAAATTGTAAATAAGTTATTACTATATTAACAAACCTTACTAATTACATAAATTATGAATTTTCATTTTGTAAATGTTTATTTTGCTTCACATTTGAAGTTCTGAATAAAGATTATTATTATTATTTAAAACAGGCCCATGATACAGCTACTGGGCCTGATGATATTCATTATCAGATCCTAAAACATCTTCCTTACCCAACATTAAAAAATTTTTTACTTATATTTAACCAGATTTGGGATGACGGCGTCATTCCTCCTTCGTGGAGGATTGCTACAATTATTCCCATCCATAAACCTGGTAAAGATCCTACGAATCCTATTAATTACCGCCCTATTGCATTGACCAGCTGCATTTGTAAAACCATGGAACCGATGATCAATAGAAGGTTTGTTTGGCACCTTAAGTCAAACAATCTTCTTACTTACCTCCAATGTGGATTTCGGTCCCAAAGGACCACTCTTGACCATCTCGTTAGACTTGATTCGTTCGTCAGGGACGCCTTCATCCAAAATCTCCATTTAGACGCCATATTTTTATGTTTGGAGAAGGCATATGACATTACTTGGAGAAATGGCATTCTTCGCGATATCTTTGACTTTGATCTGAGAGGAAGATTGCCATTATTTATCTCCAATTTCCTACATGATAGGACGTTTAAGGTACAACTTGGCTCTATATTTTCCGACCCTTTTCCTTAGGATAATGGAGTTTCTCAAGGTAGCATATTATCCGTCACCCTTTTTATACGCCCACATGAAATGGGGGGCGTATATTGTCGTCACCCACATCCGTCCGTCCGTCCGTCCGTCCGTCCGTCCGTCCACAATTGCTCGTAAATACTCTACACAGTGTAATTCTTGACGGATTTAGATGAAACTTAATATGAGTGTTTATGATCACGCAAGGATGAACCCTATTGAAAATCAGCGAAATCAGAAAAAAAAGTAGTATGAGTTCGTGCCCTTGTTCTTGAATGGCTCGTAAACACTCTACAACGTGCAATTCTTGACCGATTTTGATGAAACTTGGTGTGAGAGTATGTTATAACTCAAGGATAAACCCTATCGAAAATCAGCGAAATAGAAAAACATTTAGTATGAGTTATTGCCCTTGTTCTTGAAAACGCGTTCAATTTTAGCTTGTAAACACTCTTGAGAGAACATTTTTTAATGGATTTTAATGAAACTTGGCCTGAGTATTTGTTATCACCCAAGGATGAAGCCTATAGAAAACCAGTCAAATTGAAAAAAAATTAATATCAGTTATTGCCCTTGTTTTTGAAAACGCGTTCAATTTTTAGCTTGTAAACACTCTACAAAGCACAGTTATTGACCGATTTTGACGAAACTTGCTGAAATTGTTTAATATCACCCAAGAATGAACCCTTTTGAAAATAGCACATATCGAAATATATTTAATAGGAATTATTGCCCTTGTTCTATAAAATGTGTTGGATTTTTGTCTTGTAAACACTCTACAAGTCACAATTGTTGAGCGATTTTGAAGTAACTTGGCATGAGTATTTGTAATCACCTAAGGATGAACCCTATTGAAATTCAGTTACATCGAAAAATATTTAGTATCAGTAATTGCCCTTGTTTTTGAAAACGCGTTCAGTTTTAGCTTGTAAACACTCTAGAAAGAACAATTCTTAATGGATTTTGATAAAACTTGGCTTGAGTATTTGTTTTTACCCAAGGATGAACCTTATTGAAAATCAAATACATGTAAATCGAAATATATTCAGTGTCAGTTATTGCCCTTATGTTTGAAAACGGGTTTAACTTTTTGGCTTGTAAACACTCTAGAAAGAACAATTTTTAATGGATTTTGATGTAACTTGGCTGGAGTA
This sequence comes from Nipponacmea schrenckii, assembly GCA_030562195.1. NCBI lineage: Eukaryota > Metazoa > Mollusca > Gastropoda > Lottiidae > Nipponacmea > Nipponacmea schrenckii. The sequence goes on along the minus strand of JAUJPP010000003.1, from coordinate 31,471,164 downwards.
TTTGTTGTCTGCCAAGGATGAACCCTATTGAAAATCGAAAAATATTTAGTACAATTTATTGACCTTGTTTTTGAAAACGCGTTCAATTTAACTGGTAAACACTCTAGAAAGAACAATTTTGAATGGATTTTGATGAAACTTGGCTTTAGTATTTTTTTCTCACAAGGATAAACCGTCTGCATGCATTTCTGTAAACGAAGAGGTTTGCACCTTGACCCAGTGCTACGTTTGGACAATGCTGTCGTTCCTGTGGTACAGGAATTCAAATTTCTTGGTCTTACATTTGACAGCAAGCTTTCCTTTCGTCCACATATTAAAATCCTTAAATGTCTGAAAGCTCTCAACATACTGATAGTCTTATCCAGCACTGACTGGGGTCCTCCTCCCATTATATCAAGCTTTGGTTCGATCCAAGCTTGATTATGGGTGCCAGGTGCATACCATCCGGCTCATCGCCCCGTATCTAGTCCTTATTTTGAGCAGTTGTACGAGGCCAGGACTCGTGCAATTTCTTCTTTCGAAGTACGCATTCAACCCCTTATGTCAGCGGCTGGTATCAGTCACGACAATATTGCGGACTTCATAATGACCAAAACTCCACCGTGGTCTATTGCTCCATTTCAGATAGACTTTAGTCTATCAAGCAATAAGAAGTCACAGACAAGCTCCATCGTCTTCAAGTCTTGATTTCTTGATTTAAGGATTATGCTCCTTTCTATACAGATGGGTCCAAGGATGACGATAAGGTGGCAGCTGCAACAGTGACACCATCCGAAGTCCTGTCTGTATCTCTTCCACCAGCAGCCTCTATTTTTACTGCAGAACTCGTTGCCATTTTACAGGCACTCGCCAGTTTCTTCAGCAATGTCAAACGCGCCAATTTCTTCAGCAATATCAAACTCATTGTCTTCTTCTTAGTTTTTGCATTCTCTTGTTCCCTTTTCTTCTTCTTATTATTTTTGGTTTTGGTTTTAGGTATATTCTAAATTTGTTGCTTTAAACTGTGCATATATTATTAGCCTGAAAGAGAACGAAATGTCAATATAAACTAAATCAACACTCAATTAGATGATTTAATGTCATATAGAAAGTTGTGTTGCAACAATATTTTCGTTATTGGGATAACACTTTCTTGGTATAGCACAGAATCTAGTGCTGACAATACCAAACTGGTCTAGACGATTGACATGTATTGCTGGTGATTAGGTGCCTGACTGAGATCGCTGTTTCGAAACCCATTCGGGTCTCAGCCAATTTTCAGCACTAGAATCTGTGCTATACAAAAAAAAGTGTTATCCCAATAACGAAAATATTGTTACAACACTCAATTACAGAATTATACTGGAATTCAAAATATCAACACATTCAAAGTGTTCAGAGTCATTTTCAACAAACATGTCAGCAAAGGGCTAGTTTCTCATGTCAGCAACAGGGCTAGTTTCTCATGTCAGCATCAAGCTCATTATCTTATTTTTCTTTTAGATTTTGCATTTTTTTCTTTCCTTCTTTTTCTTTTGTTTTGGTTTTAGGCATTTTTGAAAATTGGTACCAGTGCTTTACACTGTGTATGGATATAATATTAGTCTGAAAGAGAAAGAAATGTGAATATAAAGTGCATCAACACTCATAAACACGTAAATCATCAAATAATTTAATGATAGGAGCATGTATAACCTGAAACAAACAATGTTTATAATTTATATTGAGAAAAATAAGAGAATTATACTGGAATAAATCATAATAGAATGTGACTATGCATCTCCGTAATCGGTAAAAAAAATCACCTAGCGCTAAAATGTCATGGCTTGGCCATTGTCATTGGCAGTTTAATAGTTAGAATTATGTCCCTGTCCTGTCTCCTATTTTGTAATGCTTTTACATCATTTTTATAGTCCTTTCTTTCTTGTTTTCAACATTTTTATTATAACATAGATTTTGTATGTATCTGAAAAATAAAGAATTCTATACATGGAACTGCTTAACATTTTATATCACTTCAATACCCAAATATCAATATTATGGAATTCGATATATTTACAAAAAAAAAACCCACAAAATATCATAAGATTTATAAATATAACTCTATTAACGACTATCCAATCATTACAAAAATCAATAAGGATCATCTTTATAATGACATAGACACAAAAAATCAAAATCAAAAGAATCTGTAAAGAATTGTAGCCTGTAGAGTAAGTACGAGCCAAATGTGACGGACGGACGGACCGACAGGGCGATTACAATAAAAATCAAAAGAATCCATAAAGAATTATTGCCTGTAGAGTGAGCACGAGTTTCACCCTATGGGTAATGGAGTGAAAAACGCTAAGTCAGATGTGATATTTCCACGAAAAATTATCCGATTATAACGATAGGAATCATCTTCATAATGACACTGACCCACACAATTAAAATCAAAATAATCCATATAGAATTGTATCGTATAGAGTGAGCACGAGTTGCACCCTGTAGTTAATAAGTGAAAAAAGCTAAGTCAGACACCATATTTCGGTGAAAAATTATCTGATCATCACGAAAATCAATAGGGATCATCTTCATAATGACAATGACCCACCAAATAAAAATCAAAAGAATCCATAAAGAATTGTTGCCTGTAGAGTGAGCACGAGTTTCACCCTATAGGTAATGGAGTGAAAAAGGCAGACACGATATTTCGGTGAAAAATTATCCGATCAACACGAAAATCAATAGGGATCATCTTCATAATGACACTAACCAACAAAATAAAAATCCGTCAAGAATTGTAGCCTGTAGAGTGAGCACGAGGTAAATGTGAACGTACGGACGGACCGACGGACGGACTGACGGACCGACAGGGCGATTACAATATACGCCCATTACTTACGTGTGGGCGTATAAAATGTAAAATAATACCTTTTGCCTTCACTGATCATTCTTGTATTGCAATAGAACTACATCCTAATAAAAATTTAAGGGGTGAAGGTCTTTGGATTTTCAATTCCTAACTTTGTGTAGACAAAACTTTGTTATACTTTCAAACAAATCTTTTGACTTATGGAACTCTGAGTATCATGATAGTACTGACAAATTAGGGCTTTGTGATTTCATTAAAAAAACTGTAACTATAGAATATAGTTTAAAAAAGCTACATTAAAAAGACAACTGAAGGAATTATTGAATGGGGAACCAAACTCAAATTATCTGCCCCTGAAGATGGCGCCACCGACTAGGGTCCCGGAAGTCGACATCAGGCTTACTGACAGCCATACTTCCACGAATACGCGATATCACGCTTACTGACAGCCATACTTCCACGAATACGCGATCGTGAATCATGCCTAAAACTTGTTGTTGTGTTCCGGGATGTTCGAAGAGGGGAGGATTTTTGTTTCCCACTGAAAATATTCGTCGGAAATCAAATAGTGAATTGTAGTCGTAAGGAGACGGAAATCTTTGAAAGGAGATACACTGTGGCCCATTTCGTCCAGTGTCGTCTGCAAGTGCAAGGAATGGAAAGGAGTGGAATTTACGTCCTCCGGCAAGTGTTTGCTTTATTAGATAAGTTTCCTTTTGTAATTTTGAAATAGTTGTCATTGTATTAGTATGTCTATATTCTTTGGAAACCATGGATGAAATGAGTAGTGTTTTGTGGCAACTGATCACGGACAGCAATGTTTTACTGACTAAGCCTCTTCATATTGTCTTATGGCCTAGTTTGCCTTTGATCTACAAATTAATTTATGAGGCCTATGATATTACTGAGAATTTTAATTCTAATAAGTGGGTTTATTTTTTACTGGACATTTCTTTTAAGGTGCTTCGGAACCTTGCAAAATAAGTTGAAAATGTTTGAAGTCAACTTTTTAATTAGACCTTTATCATTTCATATTTTGTGTTATATGGATGCCCTATTATGTTTAATCACCTAAATAAAACTTTATAACAACTTTATGTCAACACAAGCTCTGATATGTAAACTACAGCACTCCAATCGTGAAATTTGGAAAAAATAAATGATATTTTATTAAAAGGTCTTTAAATTTCTTCTAAATTCAGTAAAGAAAAGCGGCCATTCTTTCTGTACTACTTTTTTTTATAGTATGGTGGTGTGTATTGGCACTAGTCAGTCCAGTAAGATAATGTAGTGGTTTCACTTTTTGCAAGAGATATTACGTTCTCCATATTAATTTCTAGCAAAAAATCTGAATTTACGGCAATACAAAAGTAATAAGATTTCCAAATAAGAACATACTACCATTTCCCAATTTCATGTTATATGGACGAAAAAGTATGTGTAGACATGTTAGGAATTCCCATTGTTCCCATACATTCACTCAAATGGCTGTTGCCACTTCCTGTTGCCATACTTCCCCATACAGCACGAAGGTTTATGTTGTACCACTTCGAACCAGATGATGTGGTTGTCTTAGGTGATGTGGTCAATTTAAAGCTCTGTATCTCTTTCCTCAGTTGATAGCCATGATGCTTTTTGGTCTAAAACAGGATAAACAAAAACAGGAGTTGTACAATCAACTTGCTATTTTCAAAATCCTGCTAGGGGCTTATATCCAGTCTCAGTATTTGTTGATATATTTATCAGCAATTTCGATTTTCACTTCATTGACCAATGCAGGAGTGAAAGTAATAAACAACCACACCAGCGAAGAACGCCCTCACAGTATGATCCAGCAGTCTTTGGTAGCCTGATCTGCGATCTTCTTCATCCAAACTTTACCAATTAAATTGCCTGGGTGAATAGCTGTAATACCGGTGAGTTGTTGGTTGAGCAGATTCTGCACTGGTACTTCTTTTTCTGCACGCTTTAGCCACCCTGTAAAGATCCACGCAGAAATAATGAGAATGACTTCCAATGTAATTATTTATAGATCTGAGGATTCTGTCCAGTTCAGAAATTTAAGCTACCAGTTGGCGGTCTTGGTCTTCGAAAACTGATGGATCTTTATGGTACCTCTTCTGGTTCCATAGAAATGTGGAGAAGTAAGGGTACTTTAACAATCTGCTGATATTTGTCAGCTATATCCCTGACTAAGGAATTGTCACGAGATAAATGACTGATAAAGCCAGATTTGTCCTTGGATATAAAGTCACAGGTTCCAAGCCAAGCATACACAGGGGGGCCTGGAACCCAATCTCCTCTGCAAGATTATCTCAGATAGTCAAGGGCATGGGAGTACTTCCTCCTTTAGTTTAGAATTGATGACAATTTGTCTTTCAACATCATTACTGTCATTAGGCCTAGCAGTAGCAGATCTGGGCCTAGATCTACTAAACTCTAAATGATTCCCCTTGCTATCTGTGAAAATTAATGGTGTGTAAACCTTATTTTCCTTCGGAATGTAGCTTTCCTTGGTCAAAAATTTATGAAGTTTCCTTTACATTTTTGAATAGCAATCCTCACCTGTAAAGAGATGCGAGCTCTAAGACACTATCATACTGACTGCCTGGTACTGGTAGACCTACGTGTCGTAGGTATGGTGTAAAAACCATATCGCAGACGTTGAGTAAGGATCGACCTGTTATGGCTGTGTATTAATTCTTCGTTCTTCTTCTGTAACTGTCCTTCTGTGATTCTTCTTCGCCTTTTTGCCGAAGACTGAGTCCACGTTCATACGCTGTCGCGTGCCGTTTTCTAGATTGCTGCACGGAGAAATCGTGTTACTTCGATCACATGGTCAAAGAGGTGACGTAATAGCCTTCACTATGGAAGACTCTGGAAGTAAAAATTTCTCTCATTGTCAAATTCGTAACTGAAGAAGAAATCCTTACTGTTCATTTCTTGTTTTGGAGAAATATTCATATTACATTGGTCCATATTTACTTATTGAGTTATATGTGGACTCAAAAGTAACTTTTATAGATAGGCCCCTAGCCTTGGCCACACATTTTATAGTTCCCATCGCAGGGGCCTCGCACCTGATTCCACATGATTGCAAAACTTGCAAGAACTAATGTTTCGAAAACTTGTTGTGAAATAGAGTAGGTTTACACGGTTCAGGTTAATAACTGAATATAGCCTGACTGTAATTTGCGTTCGTTTACAGGAGTAACTCATTGGCAAGGATGTAGACCTAATCTGTCCACTCAAGACTTAGGTGTTACAAAATTTTTATGACCTCTTTGGACTGCCGTAAACACTTGACATTTATGGTAAATATTGTGGTAAATACTAAAACATTTTTTTTTAATATACATATATAATATATATATTTAAGTAGAACCTGCATTCAGAGACCACTCAAGGGAATATTCAAAAACGGTCGCTGAGTGAAGGTGGCCTCTTAAGAGAGGAACTGCAAAACCATTTCGTTTTGACGTTTTGGAAATCATAGGATCTTACTTTTACTCATACATGTATAGTTTCTACTGCTTTTGCATGCTATCTCCTATCTACCGACGGGATACTCTATTTTGTCGTATTTTATTTTCTTTTAGATACCAAAGTTCTCACAGTTATTATCGTTTTCAATCAAAATTCTCTACCTGTACAATGACATATAAATGTTTTATTCGGTAAATTATTACCGTTTATATACAAATATGTCAATAAAATTGTATTATTCCATGTACATCAAAGTAAAAGGATTGCATAATGTAACCACATGCCAGTTTCCCGATCTTTCACATTTCATCAATGTTGACATTTTTCTTGAGAAATACCGATTGACTCCTTATGAACGAAGACCTACGCACATCAAAGACTTCTGTGTGGTTTTGATGTTTTCAAATGAAGTTTTCGTTTCAGTCAGTTTTTTAATGCATCAATTAATCAATTATTCTCAACGCTTATTTTCCAGTGTAAAAAGATGAACTGTTTGGGTTGTATTGCCATGCACAAGGATATGTGATGCATCGAGCACGAAGCTTCGTGTCAACAAATGTGATCCGTGATGTGAAAATTGGTATTGTGACCGATAATCGTTGAATCCGTGTAAGGCAATTTTGTACTACCGAAGAGAAGAGAGTCCCAGCTTCAATCTTGTGTGTATGGATGTATGTGTTCTGGAAATCAGTGGGATTAGTGTACATTTTAGTCATTTTTGACAGACAGGAGAGCCGCCATTTTCTTTACCATGTGTTGCAATTGCCATAAAATCAAGGAAATGTGGCTTGTAGGTGCCTATTATTGAAAAACTAAGGTTGGAGTGATGTACCTATAACATGTGAGCTACCTTCTGTGTATCTCTTAAGGATTATGTATGTGTAATTGTGGAGAATTATTGTTGTTAGAAACTTGTTATTTTGTATTATTTTCAAAAGCTGGGGTCATTCAGTGCATTTGATGATTTAAAGGGAAACGTTAACAAAATTTCGTTTTTGGTGTTTATGTCCATATTTTGATCGATTATCGTTGAATCCGTGTAAGGCAATTTTGTACTACCGAAGAGAAGAGAGTCCCAGCTTCAATCTTGTGTGTATGGATGTATGTGTTCTAGAAATCAGTGGGATTAGTGTACATTTTAGTCATTTTTGACAGACAGGAGAGCCGCCATTTTGTCCGCCATTTTCTTTACCATGTGTTGCAATTGCCATAAAATCAAGGAAATGTGGCTTGTAGGTGCCTATTATTGAAAAACTAAGGTTGGAGTGATGTACCTATAACATGTGAGCTACCTTCTGTGTATCTCTTAAGGATTATGTATGTGTAATTGTGGAGAATTATTGTTGTTAGAAACTTGTTATTTTGTATTATTTTCAGACTAAAAAGCTGGGGTCATTCAGTGCATTTGATGATTTAAAGGGAAGCGTTCACAAAATTTGGTTTTTGGTCCATATTTTGAGCCTTTGTATCCAAGGTGGACACTTGCTCCAACTGAAATAGCTTTTTCAATATTTGTGGACTCATTTATTGCAAGGTTCCGAAGCACCTTAAGGAAGTGTGTTTGAAATTTTCATTCATTCATCCTATGAATATATAGACATACTAAGAATTAAGATGTGTTGAATATTGAAATGCATTTTAAGATTACCAGTTTACATTATGAATGTGTGTTTCATTTTTTTAAAATAATCCATTATTATGCCTATAATTCGGTATATATTATAACATTAACAGGGCTTATCTTTCTTCTACATGTAATTTATTCTGATGAACATGAATATATTTCTATAGTTTAATTAAAAAATTTGGATGCTAATAATGAAGCCCTGATATTGATTTTTTTTCCTAAAATTATTTTTGTTCTGTTCTGCTTGTTTCCTTTCTTTTTTTCAGGTAACTCATGCCAGTCTTGTGGGTAAAGGCCATAGTTAAAAAAACACAGGTTACCATATTTAGTTGAGTTAAAAGTATTTTGTATTTTACACATTTTTTAAATATTCAATTTTACAAAATAGGCATTTGGTCAACTGACCTCATTAACTGTTACCAGAGGCTAAACTGAAAAAAAAAAACACAGCAATTAAGCTGTTTGAAAGTCTTTGAGTGCATCCAATCTCATATTTGCTTCCAAGACAACCATTTTTTTTATTTCTTTGGTGAATACTAGCTAGTGTGTTTTTGTGAATTGAAAAATTTTCGACATAATTTTGGAAGGATTAAGCTTCGAATTTCTTTTAAGTGAAGCGCAAAGGAAAATATTAGATCTAGGGCTAGTATTACCATAAATCAAACCAAAATACTCAACTAGCTTCATTGACTACATTGTGCCCTAAAAAAATATACTCAGAAAGTGTTTTTGGGTCCTTAAAAAACATTTCCCTTTTTGCCTACAAACTGTGAATTGGATCCAAATTTCAGTCTGAAATTCCCCTCTATAAAATCATGTTTCCAATTTTGAGTATAACTTAAATGGCCATGGTTGCCATTTTCAAAACCTTAAGACAATTTAAACTTGTTTTGATAATATTGCAATGATACAAATAAGATTAGAACTACTAGGCCTACCATTTTAATGTATGTAGGCCTAGCCTACTGTGTGGCCACATAAATAATTCTGATAGCCCTAGATTGACTTAAAAAGGTTTTTAAAATGGCAACAATAAAAAAATGTTTTGAAATGTGGTTCATTTTCTCTAAACATTTCTATGATTTGTAGGGTAATATGTTCAATTCCAATGCCATGGGAAAATTTTAAAACTTTATTTCTATAGACCCTAAAGTAGAAGCCATTCTTTGAGAATGGAAATTAATTGACAATTATATTTTGATTATGTGACAAGAGGAAAATTAAAAGTTCAATAAGCACTAGCCTAGAACTGTACCAGTCCGGACAGTAGACCGGTCAGTAGAACTAGAAGACCACCGTAGTTAGCATACGGTTAATTGATCATGCCTACAATCATACATGGTTATCATTATAATTTGTCTTGTTTGGGCTAAAACAATAATTAAGATTATCATTAAGATTTCAAGTATTTTTCAAGTCCAATAATCAACAAAGGACATTCGCGAAGGAAATTTGTCCAAACCCCGTCTGTCACTTGACTAGGTCTACTTTCGATTCTCACAAACTTTCAGCGGACGTATTCGTTCGAAGCTTAACCGACGGGTAATGTTTAATGTCGGTTTAATGTTTTTTCTACCAGAAACCTCCCCTATTTTAGATTTTAGTTCCTTTTCAAAGTTTAGATAGGTCCCATAAACCAAAATCACGCTTACTATTTACATAGTCGGTCATGATTGCACACAACGCTTTTGGACCGCAATAGTCGCCGCGCCCCCTACATCAAGGAAAGACAACTCGCGAATTTGGTTCCCCATTGAAACTATCTGTAATAAAACTAAATTCATTAGCAGATGATTATGAGCAAGAGTACGTTATTTATAATGAAGCTAAAAGACATTTAGACAAACTCTATGACAAGGATATTCAGGGATCTATTATCAGAGCAAAATTAGAGTGGTATAAATTTCAAGGAAAAAATAATAAACTGTTCCTTAATTTATAAAAAAAAATGATCAATATGCACTATCAAGCGATGAAATAAACATTGAAAGTTATAATTTTTATTCAACTCTCTACGAGAAAGATATCGTGTTTTATTCTTGAATAAATCTATAAATTTTTTTAAATATAATAATTTACCAAACTTAGACGAGAACACAAAACATATATTGAATTACAAGCTTGATTATTGGGAATGTGAGCAAGCCATAAATTCTTTTAAGGATAATAAATCCCCTGGAAGTGACGGTAGTAATTATAAATATTTTTGGCCCAAAAAATCCAAATATCTTTTAAATTGTTTTAATTCTGCATTTGAACATGAAATATTATCTACAACTCAAAGGCAATCTGTTATTAAACATATTCTCAAAGGATCAAAGCCAAAACTGAAATTGGTAATTGGCGCCCTAATAAGTCTAATAAATGTTGATGTTAAGATTGCCAGTAAGGCACTAGCTATGCGACTGAAATTTTTTTAAATCAATTAATTCACCCAGATCAATCAGCATTGTCCCTGGTAGGCATATCCATGAGAATATTAGAATCATTAGCGACTGTATAGAACTTGGTTAACGTAAAACAATTGTTGGTTTTTAGTATGAATAGATTTTAATAAAGCTTTTGACAGTATAAACCACGATTTTATGTTCCATATTTTCAAACTCTATTGATTTGATGGTAATTTTATAAGATGGATAAAAACTCTATACAAGAATAAAACATGTACAGTAATGAATAATGGAATTACTACAACATATTTTAATTGATAGAGGAGTGATACAAGGTGACCCTATGAGTTCTAATCTGTTGATGTTAAGATTGCCAGTAAGGCACTAGCTATGCGACTGAAATTTTTTTAAATCAATTAATTCACCCAGATCAATCAGCATTTGTCCCTGGTAGGCATATCGATTTACTCTCACTTTGCCGGTTTCACATCTGGTTGGAATCTAAACTGTTTCGTTTGTATATAATATATATTTAGACTTGATATGTTAATAAAAATGGTGTTTTATGTCTAAGAAACATTTTAATCCCTTTTTAACCTTAATCCCTGGGATTACCCCCGAACTATAGGTGCCGGCAAAGTGAGGGTACCCCGGCATATCCATGAGAATATTAGAATAATTAGCAAATATCCCTCCTTATATAAATTTGTCTCAATTATGACATCGAACTCCAGCTTGATTTTAAACTCTATATCTAAATTCCTATTTTGTGCAATTAAAAGAAGAACCGAATATAAATCACTCTTCTTCCATAATAAATATATTTTTGTATTTATGTTTCTGAATTTGTGCTTTTGTATTTGTGCTTTTGTTCTTTATTTTTATTTTTATTTTGTTTTATTTTTATTATTATGTAATGTGTATTGTATATTTGTATAGAGCTAAAAGGTATTTATCTTAACGCTCGGTAAATAAATTGTCAGCGTATAACTCTTTATACAATAATTGGTTTGAAATTTTCACTGTACACATAGATTAACTTATAGATATCAAAAACCAAATAATATGGAATAATAAAAATCTACAAATAAATAACAAAACAATATTTAACAATCAACTTTATAGAAAAGATATATCCAAATTCACGAAATACTAGTAGACAGCTCCAAGGAATTAAAAGTGCTTTGGAAAATAGGTATGTCACGAATATTCAAAAATATAAATGAATTCAAATGGAAAAACTGCATAGATTTTTTTCTTCGTAATGTGTACAATAAAGATCTCAAAAACATAAAACCAAGAGACATATATAATTTCCTCATCTTCCGGCATTATATAAAACCAACATCTTTTAAGAAATGGGAAAATATTTTGAATAAAAAGAATTCCATCTTTTCTGTGATCAATAAAATAACTACAAAAGCAGAAATATTCAATATTTTCAATATTATCTACACAAATATAAAATTGATAAAATGTAAATTGTCTGATTGCTCCTTATGTACATTTTGTTTTTCATGTCATAAAACAATGGAACATTTATTTTTTCTATGCCCCCACACTCAAGAAGCTTGGTGTGAGCATTAGAATTTATAAGATGGATGTCAAGGTTTAATTTGATGATTTTTAAATGAACGGTATTCGAGTTGGCCTTGACTGAGAAAATTATCATGGGGATCATGTTTGATATGAAATGAAATGAAATGTATTAAAGTGCATCAGCACCAAAACGGGCTATATAGCACTTGAATACGATTTAAAATAAAAACAAAAATTAAAACTAGAAAATCAATACATTAAAATAAAAATTATCACAGAAACCCCAAAAAGGACAACAAAACAATGCTAAAAACAATATCACAGAATGGTTGTAACCCAAAATAGGCTAAAACCAAAATAGCAAAAACAAAACTATAACACAAAATATACTTTAAAATTTAAAATACAGATTAGTCTGTTTTAAAAACGCGACAACCTTCTCATAAAGAGAAGGTTGCGCAAACAGATGGAACAAGGATCTAGCACGGTAGTGCTGAGATCTTATAGGTTTGAGATGCGTGCACTCAATCAGAATGTGTTTCACTGTCAGGCTAACCTGGCAATGCTCACAGACTGGTTGAGGCTCTCGCTTGAGCAGGTAACAGTTGGTAAGGTGAGTATGTCCAAGACGAGAGCGACACAAAACAACTTCATTTCTCCTGTTGGCACAATAGGAGGATGGCCAATCCCCCAAAAGAGGCTTGATGGCATGAAGTTTGTTTGTATCTGCAGCATCCCATTTTTGCTGCCATTTTTGCAAAATAAAAGTCCTTATCACCGACTTAAAGTCGGTGTAAGGCAAGGAAAAGGGGGGGGGGGAGACCGGCAGTGACAAAGCAGCCTTAGCCGCCGCATCTGCCCGGTTATTCCCCCGTATATCCATGTGACTAGGGAGCCAACAAAGGACAATGTCCCTTTTCGGTCCCGATAGCTTGTAAATATCTCCGATTATTGGGTGCACAAGCTGGATGTTATGAATAGCTTGTAATGCGGACAAAGAATCCGAAAAGATTATACATTTTTGTAATGATGATGACTGAAAGAACTCGAGTGCCTGTAAAATGGCAATGAGTTCTGCAGTAAAAATAGAGGCTGCTTGTGGAAGAGATACAGACAGGACTTCGGATGGCGTCACAGTAGCGGCTGCTACTTTATCACCATCCTTGGACCCATCTGTATAGAAAGGAAAATAATCCCCATATTTAGTCCTTAATTCAAGAAATTTAGACTTGAAGACAATAGAGCTTGTCTGTGATTTCTTATTGGTTGATAGACTAAAGTCTATCTGAAATGGAGCAATAGACCACGGTGGAGTTGTGGTCATTATGAAGTTCGCAATACTGTCGTGACTGATACCAGCCGCTGACAAAAGTGGTTGAATGCAGACTCCAAAAGAAGAAATTGCACGAGGCTTTGCCTCGTACAAATGTTCAAAATAAGGACTAAATACAGGGCGGTGAGCCGGATGGTATGGCAAAGATGCTATTTTAATAGCATACTGCAGTGAAAGTCTGTCACGTCTGTCGTACAATGAGGGTTCATTAGCCTCGACGTACAGACTTTCAACTGGAGTTGTGCGAAAATGAAATGAAATGAAATGTATTAAAGTGCATCAGCACCAAAACGGGCTATATAGCACTTGAAAACGATTTAAACAAAAACAAAAATTTAAAACTAGAAAATCAATATATTAAAATAAAAATTATCACAGAAACCCCAAAAAGGGCGACAAAACAATGCTAAAAACAATATCACAGAATGGCTGTAACCCAAAATGGGCTAAAAACAAAATAGCAAAACTAAACTAAAACACAAAATTTAAAATTTAAAATACAGATTAGTCTGTTTTAAAAACGCGACAACTTTCTCATAAAGAGAAGGTTGCGCAAACAGATGGAACAAGGATCTAACACGGTAGTGCTGAGATCTTATAGGTTTGAGATGCGTGCACTCAATCAGAATGTGTTTCACTGTCAGGCGAACCTGGCAGTGCTCACAGACTGGCTGAGGCTCTCGCTTGAGCAGGTAACAGTTGGTAAGGTGAGTATGTCCAAGACGAGAGCGACACAAAACAACTTCATTTCTCCTGTTGGCACAATAGGAGGATGGCCAGTCCCCCAAGACAGGTTTGATAGCATGAAGTTTGTTTGTATCTGCAGCATCCCATTTTTGCTGCCATCGTTGCAAAATAAAATTCCTTATCACCGACTTAAAGTCAGTGTAAGGAAAAGGAGGAGACCGGCAATGACAAAGCAGCCTTAGCCGCCGCATCTGCCCGGTCATTCCCTCGTATGTCCATGTGACTGGGGAGCCAACAAAGAACAATGTCCTTTTTCGGCCCAGAGAGCTTGTAAATATCTCCGATTATTGGGTGCACAAGCTGGATGTTATGGATAGCTTGTAATGCGGACAAAGAATCAGAATAGATTATACATTTTTGTAATGATGAGGAGGACTGAAAGAACTCGAGTGCCTGTAAGATGGCAACGAGTTCTGCTGTGAAAATAGAGGCTGCTGATGGAAGAGATACAGACAGGACTTCGGATGGCGTCACGGTAGCGGCTGCTACCTTATCACCATCCTTGGACCCATCTGTATAAAAAGGAGCATAATCCCCATATCTAGCCCTTAATTCAAGAAATTTAGACTTAAAGACGATAGAGCTTGTCTGTGATTTCTTATTGCTTGATAGACTAAAGTCTGTCTGAAATGGAGCAATAGACCACGGTGGAGTTGTGGTCATTATGAAGTCCGCAATACTGTCGTGGCTGATACCAGCTGCTGACAAAAGTGGTTGAATGCGGACTCCAAAAGAAGAAATTGCACGAGGCTTAGCCTCATACAATTGCTCAAAAAAAGGACTAAATACGGGGCGATGAGCCGGATGGTATGGTAAAGATGCTACTTTTATAGCATACTGAAGTGAAAGTCTGTCACGTCTGTCGTACAATGAGGGTTCGTAAGCCTCGACGTACAGACTTTCAACTGGAGTTGTGCGAAAAGCTCCTAGACTGATTCTAAGTCCTTGGTGGTGTATGGTATCAAGCTCTTTGAGATACGATGGACGAGCTGAACCATACACCTGGCACCCATAATCGAGCTTAGATCGAACCAAAGCTCGATACAATCGGAGAAGGACCTTACGGTCAGCTCCCCAGTCAGTGTTGGATAAGACTCTCAGTATGTTGAGGGCTTTCAGACATTTGTTCTTGAGGATTTTAATATGTGGACGAAAAGAAAGCTTGCTGTCAAAAGTCAGACCAAGGAATTTAAATTCCTGTACAACAGGAACGACAGCACTGTCCAAACGTAGCACTGGGTCAAGGTGCAAACCTCTTCGTTTACAGAAATGCATGCAGACGGTCTTGGATTTCGAAAATCGAAATCCATTGTCAGTTGCCCATTGCTGTAGATTGTTTAAGCAAAGCTGCAACTGACGCTCGATCGTCTGCATGTTAATAGAACTGTAACACATCTGAAAGTCATCAACATACAGAGAGCCATCAACCCCCCGTCTAAGGCACGACGTGATGGAATTTATTTTGATGGAAAAAAGGGTAACGGATAATATGCTACCCTGTGGAACTCCATTATCCTGAGGAAAATGATCTGAAAAAATGGAGCCGAGTCGTACCTTAAACGTCCTATCATGTAGGAAATTGGAGATAAATAATGGCAATCTTCCTCTCAGACCGAAGTCAAAGAGATCACGAAGAATGCCATATCTCCAAGTAGTGTCATATGCCTTCTCCAAATCAAAAAATATGGCTACTAAATGGTGACTTTGAATGAAGGCGTCCCTGACGAACGATTCAAATCTAACGAGATGATCAAGAGTGCTCCTTTGGGACCGAAATCCATATTGGAGGTAAGTAAGAAGATTGTTTGACTCAAGGTGCCAAACGAGCCTTCTATTGATCATCCGTTCCATGGTTTTACAAATGCAGCTGGTCAATGCAATAGGGCGATAATTAGTAGGATTCGTAGGATCCTTACCAGGTTTAGGGATGGGAATAATTGTAGCAATCCTCCACGAAGGAGGAAAGACACCGTCATCCCAAATCTGGTTAAATATAAATAAAAGTTTTTTAAAGGTTGGGTAAGGAAGATGTTTAAGGATCTGATAATGAATATCGTCAGGCCCAGTAGCTGTATCATGGGCCTGTTTTAAAGAATACTTCAATTCAGATAAAGTAAATTTTTCGTTCTAATATTCCTCATTTTTAGATGTAAAATTTAATCTTTTCCTCTCTTCCCGGAGACGGACTCTCTGGAAAGCATCAGAGGAAAAGTTTGAGGATGAATTAAAGGAAAAATTACTTCCCAAAGAATTAGCAATATCTGGAAGTGTGGTGAGTGTTGAGCCATCTACTTCTAGATGGTTCACAGATATTGTATCTGCTTTACCCTTGATCCTACGAATCCTATCCCAGACTGATTTGGAAGACGTACGACTGTTGATCCTTGAAACATACTCCTGCCATGACGACCTCTTTGCCTGACGGATAGTCCGTCTGGCCTCGGCCCGTGCTATGCGAAAAGAGGCCATGTTGTCATCGGAAGGGGCACGTTCAAGCAGTCGTAAAGCACGATTACGTTCTTTCAGTGCTTTCTTACAGTCTTCATTAAACCATGGTTTATTGAATCGTTTTGGAGTTGCCGAGGTTTTGCGAATCGCCTGACCCGATACATCTTGTAAGATGGTGGTAAATAGTTCCATCGGGTCTTCTGCTACATCTAGATCATCTTGAGGAAAAGAAGATATGCAAAGCGCCTCAAAGAGGGGCCAATTAGCTTTAGAGAGTTTCCATCTTTGTGGCCTGTCTACTGGTGAAGGACCATTATTCCGTAGAATTACAGGATAATGATCACTGTGGCAGAGATCGTCGTGGACACTCCAAGAGAAATCTTGGAACAAAGATGGTGAGCTAATTGTCAGATCTAGATGAGAAAACGTTTTTGTTCTGGAGCAGAAATATGTAGGCGATTCGTCATTAAAGATACACAGATCGTTGTCATACATGAAGTCAGCTATTAATTTTCCTCTGCTATTATCATCAGGACTACCCCAAAAAGTGTGGTGACCATTGAAATCTCCTAACAAAATGAATGGAGAAGGAAGCTGGGCAACAAGGTCATCCAATTCTCTAAGGTTTAAAGTTGAATTTGGTGGTAAATAAATTGAGCAGATAGTAATTGTCAAGTGGAGTGTTACTCGCACGGCAATTACCTGCAGAGGAGAATTGAGTGTGATTTCGGACTGGGCAATGTTTCTATTGACAATAATAGAAACACCACCCGAGGTCTTTTCATCACCAGTGCCATAAAGGTGGTAAGAAACAAAATGTTTGATTGGAACTAAATGTAAATCCGTTGGCTTGAGGAATGTCTCTTGGAGACAAATAGCCAACGGATTATATTGCTGAATTAATAGCTGAACTTCATTAAGATTATGACGAAGACCTCGGCAATTCCATTGAATGATATTATTTTTAATATCACCCATTATTGTCAGGGTGGTCTAACGGGACTTTGAGATTTGCGTTTAGTGGGATTGAGCTCTATCGCATTGTCCTCAATAGTCTCAGTTTCCATTTCTATAATGGCAGTTTGTACTAGATTCTTCCCTCCCTTTCTGGAAGAACCTGGTTTCCTAACGGAAGTCGTTAGGCTGGGAGTCGTATTTTTATTATTATTTTTTTGATGAAGCTTTGATTCTCTTCCTGTGCCTTTTGGAAGAACTTCCTTATCCTTAGGCTTTACATCTTTGCTGGTAGAGGCAGCAACTGGCATCTCAGTTTGAGTAGCCAAAGAAGTACTAGAAAGAGAAGTCAAAGATGGCTTAACAACTTTTTGACTATTTAGTTCAAGTCTGTCGATCCAGGTAACATCTGTTTGACATTCAACTGAACGTAATTTAACAGACATGGTAACAGCAGCAGCAGCATAAGTTTTATTGGCGGGGGTGGACGGGGTTGAATCTTCAACAACCTTTTTCGCCTCTAAGTAAGATACCTTACGCTCTGTTTTAATCTTTTGTATATTTTTCTCGAGCTGCCATTTAGGGCAGTCCCGAGAGTATGCTACGTGACTCCCAGCACAATTAATGCAGCAAGGAGTGTCGGAACAATCCTTGCTTTCATGACCCTCTTTTCCGCACTTGGCGCATTTCTGCTTGGCTTTACAATTGCGGGAACCGTGCCCAAAACGTTGGCAATTAAAGCATCTCAACGGATTTGGAATGTACGGTTGAACCTTGATGTTGAGATATCCAATCTTAATTGCAGCAGGAACTTCAGGATTGTTAAACAGAAGTATGTAGGTGTTCGTTGGAATAAGCACACCATTTCGTCGAACTGATATGCGTTCGACCTTGGTAACGCCAATGGTGTCTAATTCTTCCTGCATCTCTTCGGGAGTGCAGCCATCCAAATCAGGATGCCTGATAACTCCCTTCGAGTAATTTAATGTTTTATGAGGTGTTACAATGATGGGCAAATTAGCTAATGATGTTGACTTTAAAAGTAATTCCGAATGAATTCGGCGGTAACATTCAATCAAGAGAGAGCCATTACGAAGTTTTTTAATTGTTTTAGGTTCACTGGCCAAGCCAGACAAACCTTTGGATATAGCAAAGGGAGATAGTTTAGACAAGGGTTTCTCCTGGTCTGAACTTTCTACAATAAGAAAGCGCGGCCAACTATTATCGTTGGACGACGCTTCATTAAACTCGACTTCCGTTAGTCTTCGTTTATAGGTATGATTTTTTTGTGTAGCCATGAATGTAAGAAAATAGGATTCATCCCCCAACACCCCCGGCCACCATGGACCACAACATCCGCGCAGGCTTCACGCGGAATACCAGCGCTGTTGCCCTAGGGGTAATCAAGGGATATACTCAGATGAAGAATATTTATAGACTGTCAGGATGGAGCAGAATTCCATGACCAAATCTAAAATATACTAGATCTAATTGACCCAGGCCGCTGCTTTTGAGTCAGTACAGATGTGTTACTAAAGAAAAAAACAAAAGGACAAATATATGTTAATTCTGTTCTGTGACCACTGACTCATAGGCTCAACACGACCAAGCCGATTGACCAGCGTGGGCCACACTGGCCGCCCGTCTAAGAATCCCCTGGCCCAAAGTGATGTATTAGGAAGTATGTTACCCTCAACCACCAGGAATCCATTCAAAACTGACACGGGTCGCACCTCACGGCAAACGAGGAGCCCCAATTCAGTCGCCTTTTACGACACGCAATGGGGGACGGTAGACCTATTCTTAACCCCGGTCCACTGGGGGGGAGTTGTGCGAAAAGCGCCTAAACTGATTCTAAGTCCTTGGTTGTGTATGGTGTCAAGCTCTTTGAGGTAGGATGGACGAGCTGAACCATACACCTGGCACCCATAATCGAGCTTGGATCGAACCAAAGCTCGATATAATCGGAGGAGGACCTTACGGTCAGCTCCACAGTCAGTGTTGGATAAGACTCTCAGTATGTTGAGAGCTTTCAGACATTTTTTCTTGAGGATTTTAATGTGTGGACGGAAAGAAAGCTTGCTGTAAAAGGTAAGACCAAGAAATTTGAATGACAGTATTGTCCAAACGTAGCACTGGGTCAAGGTGCAAACCTCTTCTTCTACAGAAATGCATGCAGACGGTCTTGGATTCCGAAAATAGAAATCCATTGTCAGTTGCCCATTGCTGTAGATTATTTAAGCAAAGCTGGAACTGAAGCTCGATCGTCTGCATGTAGAACTGAAACACATCTGAAAGTCATCAACATGCAGAGAGCCATCAACCCCCCGTCTAAGGCACGACGTGATGGAATTTATCTTGATGGAAAAAAGGGTAACGGATAATATGCTACCCTGAGGAACTCCATTATACTGAGGAAAAGGATCAGAAAAAATGGAGCCAAGTCGTACCTTAAACGTCCTATCATGTAGGAAATTGGAGAAAAATAATGGCAATCTTTCTCTAAGACCAAAGTCAAAGAGATCACGAAGAATGCCGTATCTCCAAGTAGTATCATATGCCTTCTCCAAATAAAAAAATATGGCTACTAAATGGTGATTTTGGATGAAGGCGTCCCTGACGAACGATTCAAATCTAACGAGATGGTCAAGAGTGCTCCTTTGGGACCAAAATCCACATTGGAGGTAAGTAAGAAGATTGTTTGACTCAAAGTGCCAAACAAGCCTCCTATTGATCATCCGTTGCATGGTTTTACAAATGCAGCTGGTCAATGCAATAGGGCGGTAATTAGTAGGATTCGTAGGATCCTTACCAGGTTTAGGGATGGGAATTATGGTAGCAATCTTCCAAGAAGGAGGAAAGACGCCGTCATCCCAAATCTGGTTAAATATAAGTAAAAGTTATTTTAATGTTGGGTAAGGAAGATGTTTGAGGATCTGATAATGGATATCATCAGGTCCAGTAGCTGTATCATGGGCCTGTTTCAAAGAATACTTTAATTCAGATATAGTAAATTTTTTGTGTAATATTCCTCATTTTTAGATGCAAAATTTAACCTTTTCCTCTCTTCCCGGAGACGCACTCTCTGGAAAGCATCAGAGGAAAAGTTTGAGGATGAATTGTATGAAAAATTACTTCCTAAGGAGTTAGCAATATCTGGAAGTGTGGTGAGCGTTGAGCCATCTACTTCTAGATGTTTCACAGATATTGTATCTGCTTTACCCTTGATCCTACGAATCCTATCCCAGACCGATTTGGAAGACGTACGACTGTTAATCCTTGACACGTACTCCTGCCATGACGACCTCTTTGCCTGGCGGATAGTCCGCCTGGCCTTGGCCCGTGCAATGCGAAAAGAGGCCATGTTGTCATCGGAAGGAGCACGTTCAAGCAGTCGTAAAGCACGATTACGTTCTTTCAGTGCTTTCTTACAGTCTTCATTAAACCATGGTTTATTGAATCGTATTTTTATTATTATTTTTTTGATGAAGCTTTGATTCTCTTCCTGTGCCTTTTGGAAGAACTTCCTTATCCTTAGGCTTTACATCTTTGCTGGTAGAGGCAGCAACTGGCATCTCAGTTTGAGTAGCCAAAGAAGTACTAGAAAGAGAAGTCAAAGATGGCTTAACAACTTTTTGACTATTTAGTTCAAGTCTGTCGATCCAGGTAACATCTGTTTGACATTCAACTGAACGTAATTTAACAGACATGGTAACAGCAGCAGCAGCATAAGTTTTATTGGCGGGGGTGGACGGGGTTGAATCTTCAACAACCTTTTTCGCCTCTAAGTAAGATACCTTACGCTCTGTTTTAATCTTTTGTATATTTTTCTCGAGCTGCCATTTAGGGCAGTCCCGAGAGTATGCTACGTGACTCCCAGCACAATTAATGCAGCAAGGAGTGTCGGAACAATCCTTGCTTTCATGACCCTCTTTTCCGCACTTGGCGCATTTCTGCTTGGCTTTACAATTGCGGGAACCGTGCCCAAAACGTTGGCAATTAAAGCATCTCAACGGATTTGGAATGTACGGTTGAACCTTGATGTTGAGATATCCAATCTTAATTGCAGCAGGAACTTCAGGATTGTTAAACAGAAGTATGTAGGTGTTCGTTGGAATAAGCACACCATTTCGTCGAACTGATATGCGTTCGACCTTGGTAACGCCAATGGTGTCTAATTCTTCCTGCATCTCTTCGGGAGTGCAGCCATCCAAATCAGGATGCCTGATAACTCCCTTCGAGTAATTTAATGTTTTATGAGGTGTTACAATGATGGGCAAATTAGCTAATGATGTTGACTTTAAAAGTAATTCCGAATGAATTCGGCGGTAACATTCAATCAAGAGAGAGCCATTACGAAGTTTTTTAATTGTTTTAGGTTCACTGGCCAAGCCAGACAAACCTTTGGATATAGCAAAGGGAGATAGTTTAGACAAGGGTTTCTCCTGGTCTGAACTTTCTACAATAAGAAAGCGCGGCCAACTATTATCGTTGGACGACGCTTCATTAAACTCGACTTCCGTTAGTCTTCGTTTATAGGTATGATTTTTTTGTGTAGCCATGAATGTAAGAAAATAGGATTCATCCCCCAACACCCCCGGCCACCATGGACCACAACATCCGCGCAGGCTTCACGCGGAATACCAGCGCTGTTGCCCTAGGGGTAATCAAGGGATATACTCAGATGAAGAATATTTATAGACTGTCAGGATGGAGCAGAATTCCATGACCAAATCTAAAATATACTAGATCTAATTGACCCAGGCCGCTGCTTTTGAGTCAGTACAGATGTGTTACTAAAGAAAAAAACAAAAGGACAAATATATGTTAATTCTGTTCTGTGACCACTGACTCATAGGCTCAACACGACCAAGCCGATTGACCAGCGTGGGCCACACTGGCCGCCCGTCTAAGAATCCCCTGGCCCAAAGTGATGTATTAGGAAGTATGTTACCCTCAACCACCAGGAATCCATTCAAAACTGACACGGGTCGCACCTCACGGCAAACGAGGAGCCCCAATTCAGTCGCCTTTTACGACACGCAATGGGGGACGGTAGACCTATTCTTAACCCCGGTCCACTGGGGGGGAGTTGTGCGAAAAGCGCCTAAACTGATTCTAAGTCCTTGGTTGTGTATGGTGTCAAGCTCTTTGAGGTAGGATGGACGAGCTGAACCATACACCTGGCACCCATAATCGAGCTTGGATCGAACCAAAGCTCGATATAATCGGAGGAGGACCTTACGGTCAGCTCCACAGTCAGTGTTGGATAAGACTCTCAGTATGTTGAGAGCTTTCAGACATTTTTTCTTGAGGATTTTAATGTGTGGACGGAAAGAAAGCTTGCTGTAAAAGGTAAGACCAAGAAATTTGAATGACAGTATTGTCCAAACGTAGCACTGGGTCAAGGTGCAAACCTCTTCTTCTACAGAAATGCATGCAGACGGTCTTGGATTCCGAAAATAGAAATCCATTGTCAGTTGCCCATTGCTGTAGATTATTTAAGCAAAGCTGGAACTGAAGCTCGATCGTCTGCATGTAGAACTGAAACACATCTGAAAGTCATCAACATACAGAGAGCCATCAACCCCCCGTCTAAGGCACGACGTGATGGAATTTATCTTGATGGAAAAAAGGGTAACGGATAATATGCTACCCTGAGGAACTCCATTATACTGAGGAAAAGGATCAGAAAAAATGGAGCCAAGTCGTACCTTAAACGTCCTATCATGTAGGAAATTGGAGAAAAATAATGGCAATCTTTCTCTAAGACCAAAGTCAAAGAGATCACGAAGAATGCCGTATCTCCAAGTAGTATCATATGCCTTCTCCAAATAAAAAAATATGGCTACTAAATGGTGATTTTGGATGAAGGCGTCCCTGACGAACGATTCAAATCTAACGAGATGGTCAAGAGTGCTCCTTTGGGACCAAAATCCACACTGGAGGTAAGTAAGAAGATTGTTTGACTCAAAGTGCCAAACAAGCCTCCTATTGATCATCCGTTGCATGGTTTTACAAATGCAGCTGGTCAATGCAATAGGGCGGTAATTAGTAGGATTCGTAGGATCCTTACCAGGTTTAGGGATGGGAATTATGGTAGCAATCTTCCAAGAAGGAGGAAAGACGCCGTCATCCCAAATCTGGTTAAATATAAGTAAAAGTTATTTTAATGTTGGGTAAGGAAGATGTTTGAGGATCTGATAATGGATATCATCAGGTCCAGTAGCTGTATCATGGGCCTGTTTCAAAGAATACTTTAATTCAGATATAGTAAATTTTTTGTGTAATATTCCTCATTTTTAGATGCAAAATTTAACCTTTTCCTCTCTTCCCGGAGACGCACTCTCTGGAAAGCATCAGAGGAAAAGTTTGAGGATGAATTGTATGAAAAATTACTTCCTAAGGAGTTAGCAATATCTGGAAGTGTGGTGAGCGTTGAGCCATCTACTTCTAGATGTTTCACAGATATTGTATCTGCTTTACCCTTGATCCTACGAATCCTATCCCAGACCGATTTGGAAGACGTACGACTGTTAATCCTTGACACGTACTCCTGCCATGACGACCTCTTTGCCTGGCGGATAGTCCGCCTGGCCTTGGCCCGTGCAATGCGAAAAGAGGCCATGTTGTCATCGGAAGGAGCACGTTCAAGCAGTCGTAAAGCACGATTACGTTCTTTCAGTGCTTTCTTACAGTCTTCATTAAACCATGGTTTATTGAATCGTTTTGGAGTTGCCGAGGTTTTACGAATCGCCTGACCCGATACATCTTGTAAGATGGTGGTAAATAGTTCCATCGGGTCTTCTGCTATATCTAGATCATCTTGAGGAAAAGAAGATATGCAAAGCGCCTCAAAGAGGGGCCAATTAACATTAGAGAGTTTCCATCTTTGTGGCCTGTTTACTGGTGACGGACCACTATTCTGTAGAATTACAGGATAATGATCACTGTGGCAGAGATCGTAGTGGACCTTCCAAGAAAAATCTTGAAACAAAGATGGTGAGCTAATTGTCAGATCTAGATGAGAAAATGTTTTTGTTCTTGAACAGAAATATGTAGGCGATTCGTCATTTAAGATACAAAGATCGTTGTCATAAATGAAGTCAGCTATTAATTTCCCTCTGCTATTATCATTAGGACTACCTCAAAAAGAATGGTGACCATTGAAATCTCCGAGCAAAATGCAAGGAGAAGGAAGCTGGGCAACAAGGTCATCCAATTCTCTAGGGATTAGAGTTGAGTTAGGTGGCAAATAGATGGAACAGAGGGTAATAGGCACGTGGAGTGTTACTCGCACGGCAATTACTTGCAGAGGAGAATTGAGTGTGACTTCGGACTGGGCAACGTTTCTATTGACAATAATAGAAACACCACCCGAGACCTTGTCATCACCAGTGCCATAATGGTGGTAGGAAACAAAGTGTTTGAATGGCACTATACGCAAATCCGTTGACTTGAGGAATGTCTCTTGGAGACAAATAGCCAACGGATTGTATTGTTGAATTAATAGCTGAACTTCATTAAGATTATGGCTTAAACCTCGACAATTCCATTGCATTATATTATTTTTTGGATGCATCGTCAGGGTGGTTTAATTGGACTACGAGGTTTGCGGCAAAGGGGGTTGAAGACTTCCGCATCAACCTCTGAAGTCTCCATATCTATACTATCAGATATGGCAGACTTCAAAAGATCTCTTCCTCCCTTTTTGGAGGAAGAGGATCCATGCTTCTTTGTAGGCTTTTCATAAGAAAGACTTTCGCTACGTTTTGCCTTGGACTGTTTACCAGTCCCCTTTGGCTGAACGTCCTTGGAAGACTGACTAAAACTACTATCATCAGTACTTGACTTTACAGTCTGAGTAGCTGATGATGTAGATGCAGTTGCGTCAGGATCAGATGATAATAAGGCTGAAGACGGGGTTGGCACTCGCTTCAGCCAAGTAATGTCGGTCTGGCATTCTATAGATCTAGTAGAAGCCTTAACGACACTAGCGACACTAAGTCTTTCCAGAAGGTGTAGATGGCGTTTCCCCTTCTACAACCTTCCGCGCTTCGGGATAGGAAACCTTGGTTTCCACCTTTACTTTTTGGATATGCTTCTCCAATTTCCACTTGTCCTTGGAGAAGCGACATGGTTTCCATTACAGTTGCAACAGCAAGGAGTATCACTACAATCCTTGCTGTCGTGCCCGGATTTGCCACAACGCGCACATCGCAACGAACTCTTGCAAGTCCGAGTTTCGTGCCCGAAGCGCTGACAATTATAACACCTGAGAGGGTTAGGAATAAATGGCGATACCTTGATATTTAAATATCCTACTTTTATTTCTGATGGTATATTTGGTCTGTCAAAGAGAAGAATGAATGTATTTGTTGGAATTAATTGGCCGTCACGACGGATAGATATGCGATCGACGTTCGTGACTCCAATATCTTTTAATTCTTCCTTCATTTCTTCTGAAGAACAACCACTAAGGTCAGGGTGCCGTACAACACCCTTAGAGGAATTCAAAGAGAAATGAGGTGAGACAGTTATAGGAATATTTACTAAAGATGTTGATTTTAAAATGAGTTCAGAATGGATCTTACGGTGACATTCAAGTAATAAAGAGCCATTACGAAGTTTTTGATGGATTTGGGCTCACTAGCCAAACCAGTTATTCCTTTGGCGATAGCAAATGATGACAATGATGCCAAAGACCTCTCAGGGTCACTACTATTGATGACAAGAAACCGAGGCCAGGAATCACTAGACAAGCTAGATGATTCAGTAAATTCTGCCTCGGTTAGCCTACGTTTATTGTTTTTTTGGTTAGGGTTAAATGTAGCCATGAAGAATAATATGAGGATTCATCTCCCGAGACCCCCGACCACCACGGACCACGAACTCCGCGCAGGCTCGGCGCGGGACTCCAGCAACAGCGCCCTAGGGGTAATCGGGAGATATACTCAGATAAAAAAAAAGAGTAAAAGCTCTGAATGGAGCAAATAAATTCCGAACTTTTATTTCTTTTTCTACCCAATTGACCCAAGCCGCTGCTTCTGAGTCGGTGAAATGAACTGAAGGATAGAATATATTCTGTGATTAGAAAAAAGTTTTATTTGTTCTGACCACCGACTCATTGGCTCAACACGACAAGCCGATTGACCAGCGTGGGCCACACTGGCCACCCGTCTATGAATCCCCTGGCCCAAAGTGATGTATTGGGAGGTATGTTACCCTCAACCACCAGGAGTCCATTCAAAACCGACACGGATCGCACCACACGGCAAACGAGGAGCCCCAATTCAGTCGCCTTTTACGACACGCAATGGGGGACGGTGAACCTATTCTTAACCCCGGTCCACTAGGGGCGGATCATGTTTGAATTTGACGACTTAGATGGAGGGTTTGTTTGTATATATAGATGCTATAAATCAAAGGAAAAATGATTAAACAATGCTAGTGTGTGCGTGTATGTAACCTTGACTGGCAGGCTATCTTAGATATAATTGAAATGTTAATAAACTTCTTTAAACCTCTCTACATATTTGCAATTTTTGTTTATTAAGTGTAATAATGGCTGAAGGCAATGACAGAAAGAAAATTAAAAGAGATGAAGAAATGGTTGAATTAGTGGGCTATGTTCATAATGTATCACCTTTGAAAATTAGTGAATAAAACAATTCGTACTTTACATGCTCATGACAAACAGAAAGAGAAACACATGATGTTGTTTGTTTATGTCCAGACAAGTATAGCCTGATGATTGTGTTTTAATCTAAGGAGGCTTGGGGTTAATGTTTTCATATAAAATATAAGAATTTTGTTAAACATAATTATTTAATGTACAGAATCATTAATTGATTCATTATGGTAAAATTTTAGATGTCAGATTGAAAACAAAAGGAAAAAATTGTGTATCTTAAGGAGTTAAGATCTAATAGATATTACGCTTAAAGACATCTGTACCAAACCAGTAGATGTTTGCGGTTTTTTGAGTATTGCATTTATTTGTATATTCCATAAAATTGATGTCTTTGATATTAAATGATGTTCATTGATATATTTAGACAATTATTTTCATATGTCCAAATGAAATGACATCAACCATGTTTGTCCATCAGTTTGACCACAATTGCTCTAAAGCACTGCAAAACAGATGAACACGTTTACAAACTATAAAACAGTAATTACTAATGTAACAGAACTTGTTAATTGTTTCTATTTCACATTTAGAAATTACAGCTACTTACAAATATTTATCAAAAGTTAGTCCAAAGAATTGCAAATTATTGATTAAAAGAGTTGGTTGATAACTGTATAGATATTATGGTTTAGAAAATTGTTTTAATGTTTAAAGACACCTGCCAGACAGTTTATACAACTTTTGTTTCCGTTTTCTGTTGTTGTAATAAGATGGAACAGGTTACAATAAAATAAAACAACAATTGTTTCAATTTAAGATAAGGGTCTAGTATTGTATTTTCACAATAAGGAATATTAGGTTTGTAGGCTTATTGTGGTTTTTTTTGGAGAAGTTTGTCAGATTAATAAATTTTTTCATATTTGATACTTGTTTTCTTGCAGTACTCTTTCTCAGGAAAAGTAATAAATGTTGGAAAAGCAGTAGAAGTGACCATTTTTGGAAGCAGAAAAAAACTGCCAAAATGCGGTAATTACAGATGGTTCATACGAAGTGAATTTATCTTTGCATGGAAATTGATAAAGTGGAAAAAAGGTAAAAGCTATCGTTTTACCAATGTTGCATTGCGGAAATTGAACAATACAATCAAAATTACAGTAAGAAAGCAAACAGTAATAGTTGAAACTGATTTTGAACTTATAGGTGATATGTACAATGTTGGAAAAAAGGACACAGATTGTGAAAATATTTTTAATTGATGTTTTGGGTGTTAAGAGTGAGTTAAGGGCGAAATGTCCATGTTGTGGACATGATTATAACTATGGGCCAGTTAAACATGTTGCAACAGTACGATGTACAAAATGCGACATGTTAACCAAGACAGCCAAACTGGTTACAGTTATGACAACAAGGGTTGATGGGACTGAAGAAAATGGGTTGAACCATAAACTAACAATACGAAATTTTGTAATGGAAGAATTTACTGACCAGATAAATAAGGAATTATTTACTGACAGATCCTAAAGGATTAGAAGAGTTTATTATAAACCAAAGTGTCAAAATGCATGTAATGTTAGATTACTTAAATGTTAAAGAAATTGCATTTGATGCAGTCGTAGATTAATGTATATTGTTGCAAGTTTTTACGAATTTTTAGTTTGCTTGATTTTGAATTGACAGTATTAAAATTCTTGAACGACATTTAGAAGTATCACAGCACATTAATAGACAACAATTATTATGGATATAGACTTCTATTTATTAATTCAAAAACAACGTTTCACTACACATACAGGTAACGTTATCAAGTGATAAACCATAACAAGGTACAATAACTATATATATGTATATCTTGGAAGCCAAACTTACCAACTCAGTAAAACAAACTTGATTATAAGGGATTACCAATGATTAAAGGTGCTCCTTAAATAATAATAAGATCAAATAGATTAACAGCATTGTAGATTAGAGCACATTATGATTGGATGGACAGCAATAACAGTAAGGCTGGATGAGCTAGTGAATGAGGATTATTAATAACAACAAGAATCATACAATTTCCCAACAGTCGCTTATGTAGTGGCCATCCCTTATAATCAAGTGGTAATCCCTTATAATCAAGTTTGTTTTACTGAGTTGGTAAGTTTGGCTATTATTTGACTGTCGAGCTGTGCAGACGTATTATTAGAAGCTAACAACTAGGTTTAGAAATAGTGGATTGTAGCAATCAACACTCAGGTATGTGAAATAGAGCCAGATATTATGGAATAGCATCGTAGGATTGGATTTTGATAGTGTTGAAAGATGTAAACAACGGAACTTCCGGTGATAATACGTTAGTCCGGGAAGCAGTTTTTCTGCTGTCCCCAAAAGGTGAGAATTTTAGATATATACAATATATACATTTCTAAAAATGGAGAAACTGAACAGGCAAAATACTGTCATTCTTATGCCTGCCGCAACAATAAAACCCAACTCGACAGAATTTCTCCGAACTATATCTGAAAGGGGAATAGATATATGGCAGATACAATGCTTTCAGAACATAGGTCAGGGCAGAATCTTAGTTACATTAGAAACAAAGGATGACACGGATAAATTTATTCTAGAATTTACTTCTCTAGATACAAATTATTTCGGAGTAAAATATTCAGTAGACTTCGTTGAAAATGTATATCCCGACCCACACATTGCACAGTTCATTACGATAACTGTATTCGGAGCACCGTTCGAACTTGATGACAAGTTCATTCTCTCAAAGATCCAAAACTTTTGCGATAGCCCAAATATAAACAAAGGCTATATTAAGGACATAGGTTGCCGTATCGCTAACGGCGTCAGATATATCAAAACTAGCAAGATAAAAAAACCAATACCATCAACTGTTTATGTACAAGGATGGAGGCTAGGGATAAAGTATGAGGGTCAGGAAACCCCTAACCAAAGATGCTATAATTGCCAAAGGTATGGGCATCACGCCAGTAGCTGCCCTAATGATAGGGTCGAGAGGCTCCCCCGTCCATCCTCTGATATTAACCTTGTCAGACGAGAAACTGTAAACTCTGTAAATACCGGTACCGAAATAGCTGAAAAAAACATAGTAAATAAACAAAAAAATGAAAACGTAGAAAAAAATGATAAAACTGAAAATAACGTTGTAAATACTAAAAAAAAACCAAATAATGAGGAAAAAGACATTGTAAATAAAACCAAAAACGTCACAAAAAAAGTTAAAAAATCTAAAAATGTACATAAAAGTAAAAATGAAAAAAGTGAAAATAGTAAAAAAAATAAAAATAACATTGAAATAGGTGTAAATAAGGATAAAAATGAAATAAGTGTAAATAACGATAAAAATGAAATTTTTGTAAATAATGATAAAAATGATATATGTGTAAATAGTGATGAATTGATAGATGGAGAAGGGAATTTGATTCCAATAGCAACACAAAGTATGGAATTAGATGATAGTAAGGTATATTCTCAAAACCGGAACCATCTATTAACTATAGTCAGGACTCGATAGATGACAGTGACGGTTCAGATTACACATCTGATGATGAGGATGATTCTTAGCCAGATAATAGCTTGAGCATTGAACTACAGTATTAACTAGAGGAGAGACGCCGTAACGCGTCGACCCCTCATGACAACATAGAAAATGAGAAACCACCATCGGTACTAGCAAATATCTCGAATTTGTCTAACATTAGTCTTCCCAGACAGGCCAACCCCCAACACGCTATGTGCGGTCAGGAGGTAGCCAGTCCTTACAAACCCACAACAGAAAATATACCGGTAACCGAACTTAACTCGAAAAAACGTAAAGAAAAAAGTTTCATTGGTAATTTATTGTCTAAAGCCCGAAAAGGGGTTTCAGGGAATAACTGAAATTCTATAAGACTGTAAGAATACTTTGTGTATTCATCTTTGTGATAACCATCTTTGTGATAAACACCGTTGTGATATACACCTTTGTGATAACCACCTTTGAGATTCAACCCCTTTTGTTTTCCCCCTTAGTGATAGTCTCTCAGATTATAATTCGCTGATATTTTTAACTGATATTCCTTGCTGGGACATTCTAATTGTTATTTTTTCTTTTTTTTTTTTAAGTTTTAATAAATCTAATTGTACATATCTCTATAAATATATACTAATATTTTTAACATAATGCACATCTGCACCTTAAATGTAAATAGACGTTTTAAAAACAAAATCGATTCACTCATTGTACAGTTTCAAAAATGTAATATTATATGCCTGCAAGAAACCAATTTTATAAAAACCGAAAAAATAGAACAGCTCCAAAAAGATACCGATTTTAAATACACTGTAAATAATGGCACAAACAACACCAACGGCGTCTGCACCCTTGTACATAATTCTATTTCTTTCACTGATATCCCCACCCCACCCTTCTTCTCTGGCCGCCTTCTTCATATCTCTACTTCTATCAATAACACCCTTACTCATATCTTTAATTTTTATGCACCAGTCTATCTTCATCAAAAAACTCTCTTTTATTCTGAACTTTTTTCCTATATACTTTCTCAAATCAAACCGGACCAATATCTTATTTTAACTGGGGATTTTAATTGTGTATATAATATTTTAGACTCGAAAAATAAAAATGTAAATAGCACACCGCCAGCCACCAGAAACCTTTTTCACTCTTTTAAAGCTAAATTAGCACTTGTAGATATATTTAGAGAACAACACCCCACAAAATGTATATACACTTATATAAACTCACAGGGTGATGGGAGTCGACTTGACAGATTTTATTGTAATAAATCACTAGCACAACACTGTAAAAATATCTCACACATTCCTGTAAATAGCACCGATCACAAAGCAGTTGTTCTAGATGTAGATATTCAGAAATTTAGATGGGGGCGGGGCTATTTCAAATTAAACGAATCCATTTTATCAAATTCAAATTTAAAAAAGACAATTTCATACTTTTGGCGGGGGTGGCAAGATCAAAAATTACTTTTTCAGAACTATTTAAATTGGTGGGAGGAGGGCAAAAAAACATTTGAGCAAAATTTGTAAAGATTATTCGGCAATTTTATGTAAAGAAAGGAAACGAGAACTTATTTGTAAATATAAAACACTACAACAACTCGAAAACGACACTAATTATAATTTAGCACATGTAAATAAAGTAAAGCACGAAATTTTAATTTTAGAGCAGCACAGGGTTAGGGGGGTGTATATAAGATCAAAATCTGATTATGTAAATACCGCCGAAGAAAATGTATATATGTACAAAGATATAGAAATAAAAAATGGGAAAAAAAAATGTTTAGACAAACTTGAAAATTTAAGGGGGGATACTTGTACAAACCGGGATGATATTTTAAACATAATACACGACTTTTACAAATCACTATACACTTCACAGCATATAAATAAGCATGAAATTCACCACTATCTCTCTAACTGTCCCCTTACACCCCTCACTGACACTGATCTATCCCTCATTAACGACCCTTTTTTCTCTAAAGATGAAATTTTAGCGGCAATTAAGGACTTTAAGAATGGTAAGACTCCGGGGGTTGATGGTTTAAGTAAGGCTTTTTATGAAGAAAATTGGGAATTGTTAGGTGACGATATGTGCGAACTCTTTAATAATATTTATTTTCAGGGGGGATTGTCGAAATCTATGAGGGAGGGTGTAATCACTTTGGCGTATAAGGGGAAGGGACAGACAAGACTTCTTAAGAACTATCGACCTATTTCTCTTCTCTGCTCTGACTATAAGATTATTACTAAGATACTGGCTAGGAGACTTAAGAGGGTGATAAATTCGATTGTGTATGATGTTCAGACTGGGGCGGGGGAGGACAAGACCATCATTAACAATCTACTGTCTATTGACTACTTACTGCTCTATATCAATCAGAAAAACATTCCTTCTAATCTATCTACTTTTGACCAAGAAAAAGCGTTTGACAGAATCGAGATCAACTATATTATTATTTTATTAGAATATCTAAATTTTCCACAATATTTCATAAGATGGGTAAGCATACTCTATAAAGATATTACTAGTAAAGTTGAGGTGTCAGGTGCTTTTACTAGTTATATCGCCATAGCCAGAGGTGTCCGACAGGGTTGCCCTCTCAGCATGGCACTATTCTCCATTGCAATTCATCCGTTTGCAGTTTATATTCAGAACAATGATGGTATTAAAGGTATTAAAGTCCCTAATTTCAGTCGAGAAATCAAAATTTTTCAACACGCGGATGACTTATCTTCTATTACTACATCGAAGCAGTCTTTTAGTTTAATATTACAGGAATTTGATAGATTTAGTAAGGTATCAGGGTCCAAATTAAATGTAGAGAAAACAGAAATATTGTGTATGAACAATTCCAGGAACTTTATACCCGTTCAAAATCAACATTCGATTAGAGATGTCATTAAATTATTAGGTATTTGGTTTGGTAGGGGTCAGAAAGGGGAAAAACTGGGACATTATTGCGACTAAGACTCTAAGTATGACTCTAAGATGGACTGACCGACAGCTAAGTTTTAGGGAAAAATTAATTGTCATTAATACGTATATTATTAGTCTGTCCGTGTACGTCTCTAGAATCGTTCCACCATCCAAGTCCGCGGTAAAACAGATAAACTCTGCGATATTCAAATTTCTATGGAATAACAACTTTGAACTTATCAAACGTGACACTCTACATTTAAATCCTGAACAAGGTGGTCTTGGGATCCCCAATTTAGAACTTAAAATTTTGGCAATGCAATTACAACAGATATCCCAAGTCTTAATTGGCAATCAAAATCCGTGGGTGTCACTTTTCAAATATTGGCTCGGAATTTCTCTCAAAAACACTATTGACTTTAATTTGGCAGATACACATACCCTATATTATCCTTCAAAATTCATAACTCTTCTCAAAATTAAAAAAGAACACAATCTTATCGTTAGAAATTTGAATAAATGTAAACAAATCTATCAAGCTCTTCTTTCTACACGCACTGTTAAGTTAAAAACCATTATTATGCACCCCTTTATAGATTTCAACCAAACTTGGAAAAATTTAGCCACGATAAACGACAGTAAATTGAAGGATTTTTTATTTCTATCTCTGCATGACGCGCTCCCCACTAAAAAAGTTTTATCAGCACGTCTAGGGCACCTAATCACCACATGTAATTACTGTAAATATGGCACCGAAACTCTCGAGCACCTGTTTTTAACTTGTAAAGCGATAAGACCTTTTAGACAATTTGTAAATACGTATGTAAATAACTTTCTCTGTACTACTGACTTTGCCATCTCTGAATCAACTCTCTTTCTTAATACCGATCCCAAATTCTTTCCTTTCATCTATACTTTCACTTTCACTCTCTGGTCTAATAAGAATCTCAATATCAAACTTCTAAATGATGAACTAATTTACCGATTTTGCAAAAATTTTAAACGTCTCTAACTTTCTTCTTTCTCTTTTCAGCAATATTAGGTAAGATCTCTTTCTTTGGCATGTGTTTTTGCTCAACTACAGATAGTAGTTGATTATTGATTATTTTTTATTTTCTTACCTAGTTTATTATTTGATTTGTGTTTTCTTATGTCTACAGATAGTAGATTGTTCTTTTTTCTTTTTTTGTATTATTGTGTTTTTATCTTTTTATATATGTACATATCATCTACAGAAAGTAGATTTAATTCTTATTATTCTTTTTTAAAGCACTCAGATTCAAAATTACCTTATTTTAATTTCAACCATTTTTCACTATGTAAACTATTTTTGGCTCATAAAAACTTTCCCTTTGGCTATAAATTATTAATATTTGGCAAAAAAACTTTAGAAAAATTTACTATTACCATATCTTGACAGAAAATTCAAATTTCAAAATTTTAACCCTTTTTTTCAAAATTCTGGCTTTTGCACCTATACCATAAAATTCCGAACATAATGCGCACTTTTTCAACTTTTCAACCTTCTTTTTTTTTCTTTTTTTTTTTTTTGTATTATTATTATTTTCTTTTTTCCTTACCCTTTGTATATATTTTTTTATTATGTATATAACTACAAATAGTAGTTATACTTTTGTTATTTATTGTACATATGTTTTTTGTTAATAAAATAAATTGAGTTAAAAAAGTACACAGTGATGAGGCATAAGCTTGGTTGAATCAGCCATAAAAATTGTTCTCATGTCATGTATATAGTGTTAGGCTTTTAATCACTGCACCCCTTCAGACTAACCGTACTAACACTATCTACAATATGTTTTTAAAATAGGCTATTTGTATATAATAAATATTGTAAAAAAGTAAAAAAAAATTTGTTAGTCTGACCAAAAATATTTTAATGTCAGGGGCCAAGCTTATGTTATTGCCTAGTAGAGTGCTACTGATGCCTTGAACGGACTCTGAGTGAAAAATTGTATTGTCATATGTATGATGTTTGCAAGGATTGATAACCAGTTTAATTGTTTATGTTGTTGACTTTATTATGTTTTATTCCATTTTTATTCATCTTGTTTATTTTTAATTTTAGTTGAATATGTTTAGATGATTGTTTGTTATATTTTTGTGATGTTTATGTTCATTATTATGTTTTATTCCACTTTTATTCATCCTGTTTATTTTGAATTTTTGTTGAACATGTTCAGATTATTTTTTATTATAATTTTGTGTTGATATGCACATTGATAATAATTTCTAAATGTTCAAGTTTGCTTTTTGTAAATCGACATATTCCGATTCTCTATTAGTAAATGTTTTAGTAAATTACATAATATTTTTAAAAAATGTGTTTACGAGCAGGAATTTGGGGGTAAAAATTTATATTTGTAAATGTTAACCTTTCTTCTATCAGTGCCTTCAGTAACCCAAACTGGAATTTAGTTTTCGATATGCTGTAGTTTGTAGCGTGACACTATGATTTAAAGTACACATGAATGATGCAATCTACTTTTTGTGGCAAATTCATGTAGCCAGTATAAATAACAGTATTTCAATATAAATATAAGAATTAAACGTTGGTCGTTAGTATTATTGGTGTGTATACGCTATGGATCATGGATCATGCCACAATCATACATAAATTTGTCATTTTTTTAGTTTGTCAAATGAGGAATGGTGTTTACAATAATCTAATGAGATCAATGTTAAATTTTTAAAATGATATTGATGTTAAGCGTTTATATACTGATTTTTGTTTTTATGATAATATATTTTATATTGGTAGTCATTTCTGTTGTATTTCAAGGATAATAAAGTTTTTTATTTGACTTCTGTAGTTTTAAATCCATGTGTATGTACTGTCCAGTATATATATACTGTGTTACAACTTATTGGTTGGGGTCAGATAATGGACATATGATGGCATAATGGTATATGATTTAAACCATCCTTTTTTTTTTCTTTTTTTTTTTAAATAGTTTATTTTCTCCTCACTCATAGTACGTCTGATGCCAGGTAAGGAGTACCCCGGATTCATCAGATTACAAAAATAGTGCATATTGCCACATCAACAAAACAAAACATAACAAAAACATTTGTAATAACATATTTAACACCACAATAGTAAGTTGAAGATAAAATGACCTGGAAGATCGAAGATAGTCGGACAGCTGTCAGAGGAGGTGACTCGAGGTTTAGTTTAACTTACGGGTGAGTAAAATAATTTTTTTTCTGAAATTTTGTTAAAAGTATTAGGATAAACATTCAATAAAAAGTTTCAGGGGGTATTTACTGTTATAATTAGTGAGTATTTTAGTTTGTATATACAATGTTTGATGTTTAAGATTAACCAGTTCATGTTGTTTATAAGAGCAGGTTTGATTTTCGTAGATAGAATTCTATGAAGGATTTTAAATTGGAACCACTGAATGTTTGTATCCTTGCTGCACATGAAAGGTAATGTGTAAATTTTCTCCCATTCTTTTTGGCTAAGCTCTGCATATCCCTTGTTATGATATTTTAAAATAACTAGTGGTTTATTGAGGTTGTTTGACTGATTTAGTGTTATTTTTATTTCTTTTTTTGTTTTTTCTGTTTTATATTCTAGGAATGTATACAAGTGGAAGGGGTAGATTGGTTTTTGGAAGATTGCAGATGGAGTATTTTCTGTGTTTGTTTTTGATAGGCACTTTTTCTCATAATGTTGTAAGGTTGTAATAAGTGTTTGGTGTAGGAGGAAATTTGTTTTCACTTTATAAAAGTTTTGGATCTCTAGTTAAGAGATTATAAATAGAACAGTTTAGGGTGGATTTTGTTAGATTTACCCATGAGGCTGTAGAATTAGTAAGTCTGTTTATCCAGGATAGTTTCGTAGATATAATGAATGTATCAATATTAATCATTTTTAGAACCAGATAAATTTATAGAATATTGAATTTAGTTCATTAAGGAGTGTTTTTTCTGGATTTGGAAGAGAAATGAACAAATGAGTAAGTATTGGAAGAGCGAGCGTTTTAATTACTGTTATTTTTCCCAGAGGAGTTTTCTGCAAGACCATGATTTTAAAAGTTGTTTGATGTTGTTTAGTTTTGAGGTGTAATTTTCAAGGATATCAATCTGTTTAATAGTTGAAAATTCGATCCCCAGGATATTGAATTTAGTAGAGCCCCAATCGAGCTTCCATTTTGAGTGGTTAAAAACTTCCTTTGAATGTTTTTTACTACCCAGCCATATTATTTTCGTTTTTGAGTAATTAATTGTTAATCCAGAAATTGATGCGAAATAATCTAGTAGTATTAGTGTATTTTCAAAACTTTCTGATGAGCCATTAAGGAAAAAGCTAGTATCATCAGCGTATTGTGAGATTAGGTATTCCTTGCCTTCAATGTTTATGCCTTTTATATTTTCAGTGTTTTTTATTAGAATATTGAGAATTTCGACACAAATGATGAATATGTAAGGTGATATAGGATCGCCCTGTCTACAGCCCCTACCCAGTATTATATCATCAGATAAGAAGCCATTTTGAAGTATTCTTGACTTACTGTTATTATTTAAGGTTAGTACCCAGTTTTTTATGGATTCTTTAAAGTTGAATATTGTAAGTGATTTGTGTATAAATGCCCAGGAAACCGAGTCAAATGCTTTTTCATAATCTATTGTTAAGAGCATGCCTGGTATTTCGTGTTCATTTGTGTATTGAATAATGTCGTATAATAAACGAATATTTTCTCCTATATATCGTCCTTTGATGAAGCCTGTCTGGTCCCGGCTGATTATTTTGTTTAGATATAGTTTTAGTCTGTTTGCGATGCAGCCAGAAGCGATTTTGTAAATGGTATTTAGTAGTGTCAAAGGTCGCCAGTTTTTTAAAAATGTTTTAAGTTTGTTAGGTTTAGGTATGCATGTTATGATACCAAGTTTTTGAACTTCTGATAGCTCATGGTTTTGGTATGAATAGTTTATCGATTTTACTATAAATTGACCTAAATCTATCCAGAAAAATTCAATGAAATCAGCTGTAAAACCAGATAAACGAGGGCTCCTATCGTTTTTCATATTTTTTACACATGTAGATGCTTCCTCGTATGTGATTGGTCCTTCGATTGTATTTGATTCTGCATTAGTCAACTTGGGAAAATCTAGGTTTTTGAGTTTTTCTGTAATATCAATGCTTTGAATTTTTGCGTTTTGTTTTTTTCTTTAGGTTTTGGTAGAAGTTTTTTGTTTCTGATAGAATATCTTTTTGGTCAAAGAGTGTTTTTCCAGCTGCTGTTTCTAGTGAGTAACAAGTTTACTATAGTAATTTCTTAATTCTAATTTACAGAAGTATTTTGTAGGCTTTTCACCTTCTTCTACCCATTTAGCTCGAGACCGAATAAATTTGCCATGCATTTTTGAGATCTTAGGTTAAGTAATTCTGATTTTTTATTTTCGAGTTCTAAATTATTTGTACTATTTGTCAGGTTGCTTTCTAACATTGCTATTTCATCTATAAGTTTTTTTTCTTGTTTGTTACGCTCACGATTTTTCTCTATTGAAAAAGATATTGTTTTAGATCTGATTTCCATGAGAAGGATGTCAACAAAGTCACTATCGTTGATGACAAATTGAATATTGCAATTTTCAATATTATGTATATTATCTGTGTTATATATTGGTAGAGCATATTGCTTTTTGGTGCGAATGATTATATCTTTTACTAATTGTATATATTGTTTATCTTTTAGGAGTGAGTTATTAAATTTCCATAAGCCAGAACCTTTATTTATATTTGTCAAGTCAAGATGAAGAATAACAGGTGAGTGGTCTGACCTATAGCTTATATCTGTTTCAATTTTGCGAAAATATCTTTGTATAGACTGTGAAATCAGAAAGAAGTCTAAGCGTGCTTGTTTCAGTGGTTTTTTCTTTCTCCAAGTGAATTTTTTAAGACCTGGGTTTGTTACGCGGAAGATATCGCAGAGTGCATATTCATCTATTTTTTTTAAAATTATTTTTTTTTGCATTTGGGTTATTGATGTGCTTGTAGTTAAATGTGTCATGTTCTTGGTTCAACACCAAGTTAAAATCGCCACATAAAATTAGGTTTTCATTGTCGAATTTATCAATCAAGTAGAAAATGTTTTCAATGAAAGTTGGGTTGTCTTGGTTGGGACAGTAAGTGTTGACTAATGTGAAGCGGATGCCCTATATTGTTATGTCTATTAGTAGCAGGTTACCTATATCGTCATGTTCAGAGTTGTGAATTGTGAAGTCAAAGTTGTTGTTAAATAATATAGCTACACCTCTTGAATTACTTGAATATGAGTTAAAGATGCATTTGTATCCCCATTGGGTTTAGGTGTATTTTTTCGAGTGTTTGGTAAAGTGTGTGTCTTGGATACAGTATATATTGCAATTTTTCTTTCTAAAGAAGTCAAAAACATCTCTTCTCTTTTCAGAGTCA
This sequence comes from Nipponacmea schrenckii, assembly GCA_030562195.1. Classification (NCBI taxonomy): domain Eukaryota; kingdom Metazoa; phylum Mollusca; class Gastropoda; family Lottiidae; genus Nipponacmea; species Nipponacmea schrenckii. The sequence goes on along the minus strand of JAUJPP010000003.1, from coordinate 31,431,283 downwards.
CCAAGCCCCTGACAGTTTGCCGTTAAAATCTTAATTTGATTCATTATTTAGTGTAATTTGGAATGTAACTAATAAAAGTATTAATGGTTTGCATTTGAGTTTTATTAATGGTCTTACTAATTGAGCAATTATCATCAGACAAAGTTTGTTTGGTAGCATATTGATAGAGGAGAGATTATAAAACAGAAAAGTGAGGCAAGAGGAAAGAGAAAAAAAAAAAAAAAAAAAAATAAATAAATAAAAAGAACAGAAGAAAAGGAGGAAAAAAAGAAAAAACAAAAGTTTTAAGTACATACATAAACAATACTGTTCACAGTTAAAGTATATGGCAATTTTACAAACGGTCTGTCATTGCCATGTATATTGCCTAGTGGCACAGATATAGGGCAGTTAAGGTTCATTTAGGGTAAAAAGTTTTAAGGGAAATACTTCGAAGCTAAAAAAAATTGTTTAAATGTAATGCATTTTGCACTGCATATCACCATTAAACCATCCTTTTGTTATGCTAGATGTCTTTGTGGTGGATAGGTTGACATAGAAAAAGTACATGTACCTGCTTGTTCTGGTGGGACAAACTCAACTGTCTAAGTTAGATCAAATGCCAGAGAAATCTTTGTAAAAAGTAGTGAATACGACATGATCCGAAAGAACACGGTAATTTCGAGTGTTGTAGAATGCTGCATTAAGTCAGTTGTCTTGTTCCGAGATAAACACGTGACTTAAGAATATTTTTAGTGCAGGTGATTCTTGATTGAAACTGAAAGGTAGGTGTGAATAATTGTATATACACGTATGTGTTTGTTTTTGGTTTGAATATTCTTTTCCTTTGATTGTCTAAAGTGTGATAATTGTGTTATACGTAAAAAATTGAGATGTTAGAAGATTTTGCTGACTGTATTGTGAGATTGGGTGTTCCAGTTTTAGGCTCGTGATGTCCTACATTCTGTTCATGACTGTGTTTTTGTTTTGCATTTTAACTAAATAAAAATTGTTTTAACGTGATGCACAAGTGGTAAGCTGTATAACAGTTGGGTTTTAGTTGTTACATAAATATTCGAGTTTGGTTGCATCAACGCCATCAACCTTGTTTGTTTAAATTGGCGTAATTGTTTTTCGGCAGAGGATTAATTATTTGCCACGGGTTTTCATTATTTGCCACTTGTCTTCATAAATGATAAAACAAACGATATTTTTACAACTAAGATGAACATCCTGATTTTTGATGAATGACGGAGTCATAATTAAATCAAATTGAAGCGATTTTGACATAATCAAAATACGAAAATAAACAGCATTTTTGATCGCAAATAGAAGTCAAACGAGAAGTCGCGATTAACAAGTTGGCGGTATTGATTCAAACACGCATATTAAACAAGTCATTTTTTATATAGACAGACCCGTGGTAAATAAGATAAAACTAGTAGGGATTGTGAGCTAACCACTTGTTTTAGTTTATTTACCACGGGTCTGTGTATAATAGTTAGCTTACAACCTCTACCACTTGTTTTAGTTTATTTACCACGGGTCTGTGTATAGTAGTTAGATCCCTACCACTTGTTTTATTGTATTTACCACTGTTCTGTGTATAGTAGTTAGCTCATAATCCCTACCACTTGTTTTAGTTTATTTACCACTGGTCTGTGTATAGTAGTTAGCTCACAATCCCTACCACTTGTTTTAGTTTATTAACCACGGGTCTATGTATAGTAGTTAGCTCACAATCCCTACCACTTGTTTTAGTTTATTTACCACTGGTCTGTGTATAGTAGTTAGCTCACAATCCCTACCACTTGTTTTAGTTTATTAACCACGGATCTGTGTATAGTAGTTAGCTCACAATCCCCACCACTTGTTTTAGTTTATTTACCACGGGTGTGTGTATAGTAGTTAGCTTACAACCCTTACCACTTGTTTTAGTTTATTTACCACGGGTGTGTGTATAGTAGTTAGCTCACAATCCCTACCACTTGTTTTAGTTTATTTACCACTGGTCTGTGTATAGTAGTTAGCACACAATCCCTACCACTTGTTTTAGTTTATTTACCACGGGTCTGTGTAAAGTAGTTAGCACACAATCCCTACCACTTGTTTTAGTTTATTTACCACGGGTGTGTGTATAGTAGTTAGCTCACAATCCCTACCACTTGTTTTAGTTTATTTACCACGGGTGTGTGTATAGTAGTTAGCACACAATCCCTACCACTTGTTTTAGTTTATTTACCACGGGTCTGTGTAAAGTAGTTAGCACACAATCCCTACCACTTGTTTTAGTTTATTTACCACGGGTCTGTGTATAGTAGTTAGCACACAATCCCTACCACTTGTTTTAGTTTATTTACCACGGGTCTGTGTAAAGTAGTTGGCTCACAATCCTACCACTTGTTTTAGTTTATTTACCACGGGTCTGCGTATAGTAGTTGGCTTACAACCCCTACTACTTGTTTTAGTTTATTTACCACGGGTCTATGTATATTAGTTAGCTCATAACCCCTACCACTTGTTAGTTAGCTTACAATCCCTACCACTTGTTTTATTGTATTTACCACGGGTCTGTGTAAAGTAGTTAGCTCACAACCCCTACCACTTGTTTTAGTTTATTTACCACGGGTCTGTGTATAGTAGTTAGCTTACAACCTTTACTACTTGTTTTAGTTTATTTACCACGGGTCTATGTATAGTAGTTAGCTCACAATCCCTACCACTTGTTTTACTTTATATACCACGGGTCTGTGTATAGTAGTTAGCTTACAACCCCTACCACTTGTTTTAGTTTATTTACCACGGGTCTTTGTATAGTAGTTAGCTCACAACCCCTACCACTTGTTTTAGTTTATTTACCACGGGTCTGTGTATAGTAGTTAGCTCACAATCACTACCACATGTTTTATTGAGTGACAAATTAGAAATATGCCACTCTTTGTTTTCATTAGAAAAAATGTTTCTACCACTTCCGGTTTTTGCGTGAGAACTTCCGGTTTTAAGAACCACGTTGGGTGACCCAACCTCCGGTGTATGTAAGAATTGAGTACAAAAGCTATACATATAAATTATCAGACATAAATAGAACCCAATTACAGGAAAAAAATTCTAACCGGAAGGGAAACTTTGTGTTATCACAGAACGGTGACTTTTAGCACAATTTTAATAAGTCCGCTAATTTTTCTCGAATTCATCGAATTGGAAGTGCTGAAAGAATAAACTTTTAGATATTTGTAGAACTTTTTCTTCACTGCCAATTTCACCATATATATCTAAATCTTCTTTTTCCAAATTGTCTTTAGCAACGATATGAAATTCTTTCTTCTTTTTCAGATTCTCTTCATTTATTATATTTCTAAACGATCCATTATATTGAGCAAAAGGTCAATATTTGAAATTTAAATGTACAAATCTTTGTTTGAAATTAAGATGTACCAATCTTTGTCCCGCTATCTTGCCATACATCATTTATGCAGTAATTATATCATGAGCCTAATCAAATCTGAACAGTAGAATTAATTATTTGTTATTACTGCTTGCTTACCTTTATAGATTGTATGTCGTTAACATTCAAAATGTTACATTTGTGAAAGGTATTATAACTAACATTACCGTCCATACGTTCTTTTACGCTGCATGGTCTATTTCTAATTTCAAGAATACGAGTTTGTTCTTCCTGTAATATAAAATTATGATTCTCCTCATATACATACAAGCCCGTGAACCTGCCACAGAAAGAGGGGCAAACTTTTTCGTAAAGATCTTGCTGTTAAAATCCTAAAATATCATTTTTCAAAGTCTATGAATAAATGCAATTGACCCATCATTGACTTGGAGAAAGATCTGCAAGATCTATAAAAGAAAAGATGGATACAAGATAGATAATAGAAATGAAATGAAATGAAATGTATTAAAGTGCATCAGCACCAAAACGGGCTATATAGCACTTGAATACGATTTAAAATAAAAACAAAAATTAAAACTAGAAAATCAATACATTAAAATAAAAATTATCACAGAAACCCCAAAAAGGGCAACAAAACAATGCTAAAAACAATATCACAGAATGGTTGTAACCCAATATGGGCTAAAAACAAAATAGCAAAAACAAAACTATAACACAAAATATATTTTAAAATTTATAATACAGATTAGTCTGTTTTAAAAACGCGACCACCTTCTCATAAAGAGAAGGTTGCGCAAACAGATGGAACAAGGATCTAGCACGGTAGTGTTGAGATCTTATAGGTTTGAGATGAGTGCACTCAATCAGAATGTGTTTCACTGTCAGGCGAACCTGGCAATGCTGACAGACTGGTTGAGGCTCTCGCTTGAGCACGTAACAGTTGGTAAGGTGAGTATGTCCAAGACGAGAGCGACACAAAACAACTTCATTTCTCCTGTTGGCACAATAGGAGGATGGCCAATCCCCCAAAAGAGGCTTGATGGCATGAAGTTTGTTTGTATCTGCAGCATCCCATTTTTGCTGCCATCGTTGCAAAATAAAAGTCCTTATCACCGACTTAAAGTCGGTGTAAGGCAAGGACAAGGGGGAGACAGGCAGTGACAAAGCAGCCTTAGCCGCCGCATCTGCCTAGTCATTTCCCCGTATGTCCATGTGACTGGGAAGCCAACAAAGGACAATGTCCCTTTTTGGCCCAGAGAGCTTGTAAATATCTCCGATTATTGGGTGCACAAGCTGGATGTTATGAATAGCTTGTAATGCGGACAGAGAATCAGAATAGATAATACATTTTTTTAAGGATAATGAGGACTGAAATAACTCGAGTGCCTGTAAAATGGCAAAGAGTTCTGCAGTAAAAATAGAGGCTGCTGGTGGAAGAGATACAGACAGGACTTCGGATGGTGTCACTGTTGCAGCTGCCACCTTATCACCATCCTTGGACCCATCTGTATAGAAAGGAGCATAATCCCCATATTTAGCCCTTAATTCAAGAAATTTCGACTTGAAGACGATCGAGCTTGTCTGTGACTTCTTATTGCTTGATAGACTAAAGTCTATCTGAAATGGAGCAATTGACCAAGGTGGAATTGTGGTCATTATGAAGTCCGCAATACTGTCGTGGCTGATACCAGCCGCTGACAAAAGTGGTTGAATGCGGACTCCAAAAGAAGAAATTGCACGAGGCTTTGCCTCGTACAAATGCTCAAAATAAGGACTAAATACAGGGCGGTGAGCCGGATGATATGGCAAAGATGCTATTTTTATTGCGTACTGCAGTGAAAGTCTGTCACGTCTGTCGTACAATGAGGGTTCGTTAGCCTCGACGTACAGACTTTCAACTGGAGTTGTGCGAAAAGCGCCTAAACTGATTCTAAGTCCTTGGTTGTGTATGGTATCAAGCTCTTTGAGATAGGATGGACGAGCTGAACCATACACCTGGCACCCATAATCGAGTTTGGATCGGACCAAAGCTCGATATAATCGGAGGAGAACCTTACGGTCAGCTCCCCAGTCAGTGTTGGATAAGACTCTCAGTATGTTGAGAGCTTTCAGACATTTTTTCTTGAGGATTTTAATGTGTGGACGGAAAGAAAGCTTGTTGTCAAATTTAAGACCAAGAAATTTGAATTCCTGTACTACAGGAACGACAGCATTGTCCAAACGTAGCACTGGGTCAAGGTGTAAACCTCTTTTTTTACAGAAATGCATGCAGACGGTCTTGGATTTCGAAAATCGAAATCCATTGTCAGTCGCCCATTGCTGTAGATTGTTTAAGCAAAGCTGCAACTGACGCTCGATCGTCTGCATGTTAGTAGAACTGTAACACATCTGAAAGTCATCAACATACAGAGAGCCATCAACCCCCCGTCTAAGGCACGATGTGATGGAATTTATCTTGATGGAAAAAAGGGTAACGGATAATATGCTACCCTGAGGAACTCCATTATCCTGAGGAAAAGGATCTGAGAAAATGGAGCCAAGTCGTACCTTAAACGTCCTATCATGTAGGAAATTGGAGATAAATAATGGCAATCTTCCTCGAAGACCGAAGTCAAAGAGATCGCGAAGAATGCCATATCTCCAAGTAGTGTCATATGCCTTCTCCAAATCAAAAAATATGGCTACTAAATGGTGATTTTGGATGAAGGCGTCCCTGACGAACGATTCAAATCTAACGAGATGATCAAGAGTGCTCCTTTGGGACCGAAATCCACATTGGAGGTAAGTAAGTAGATTGTTGGACTCGAGGTGCCAAACAAGCCTTCTATTGATCATCCGTTCCATGGTTTTACATATGCAGCTGGTCAATGCAATAGGGCGATAATTAGTAGGATTCGTAGGATCCTTACCAGGTTTAGGTATGGGAATAATAGTAGCAATCCTCCACGAAGGAGGAAAGACACCGTCATCCCAAATCTGGTTAAATATAAGTAAAAGTTTTTTTAATGTAGGGTAAGGAAGATGTTTGAGGATCTGATAATGAATATCGTCAGGCCCAGTAGCTGTATCATGGGCCTGTTTTAAAGAATACTTCAGTTCAGATATAGTAAATTTTTCGTTATAATATTCCTCATTTTGAGATGTAAAATTTAACCTTTTCCTCTCTTCCCGGAGACGGACTCTCTGGAAAGCATCAGAGGAAAAGTTTGAGGATGAATTGAAAGAAAAATTACTTCCTAATGAATTAGCAATATCTGGAAGTGTGGTGAGCGTTGAACCATCTACTTCTAGATGGTTCACAGATATTGTATCCGCTTTACCCTTGATCCTACGAATCCTATCCCAGACTGATTTGGAAGACGTACGACTGTTGATCCTTGACACGTACTCCTGCCATGACGACCTCTTTGCCTGGCGGATAGTCCGCCTGGCTTTGGCCCGTGCAATGCGAAAAGAGGCCACATTGTCATCGGAAGGAGCACGTTCAAGTTATCGTAAAGCACGATTACGTTCTTTCAGTGCTGTCTTGCAGTCTTCATTAAACCATGGTTTATTAAATCGTTTTGGAGTTGCCGAGGTTTTACGAATCGCCTGACCCGATACATCTTGTAAGATGGTGGTAAATAGTTCCATCGGGTCTTCTGCTTCATCTAGATCATGTTGAGAAAAAGAAGAAATGCAAAGATGGAGTTGCACCTTCTACAACCTTCCTCGCTTCGGGGTATGATAATTTATTTTCGATTTTTACTTTATTGATTTTTTTTTCAAGTTGCCACTTGGGACAGTCTTTAGAAAATGCTGGATGTTTTCCTTCACAATTGAAGCAGCAAGGAGCTTCAGTGCAATCCTTGCTGTCATGTCCCGACTGTCCACAACGCGCACATCGAATCGAACTCTTACAAGTTCGAGTTCCATGCCCGAAGCGTTGACAGTTGTAACACCTAAGAGGATTTGGTATATATGGTGAAACCTTGATGTTAAGATAACCTACTTTAATTTCTGATGGTAAATTAGGTCGGTTAAATAACAAGATGAAAGTGTTTGTTGGTATTAATTGGCCGTCACGACGGATAGATATTCGATCAACGTTCGTGACTCCAATATCTCGCAACTCCTCCTTCATTTCCTCAGCAGAACACCCATTGAGGTCTGGATGACGAACGACCCCTTTTGAAGAGTTCAAAGAGAAATGAGGAGAGACTTTAATAGAAATGTTAGCAAGTGAAGTTGATTTAAGTAATAGCTCTGCATGGATTTTTCGAGAGCATTCAACCAACAAAGATCCATTACGCAATTTTTTGATCGATTTTGGCTCACTGGCGAGGCCAGTTAAACCTTTAGAAATGGCAAATGAAGATAATGATGATAAGGACCTCTCAGAGTCACTACTGTCAATGACAAGAAACCGAGGCCACGATTCGTCTGAAATAGACGAATCGGTAAATTCGGCCTCGGTTAACCGGCGTTTACGCTCGTTTGTTACTTTTTTTTTTTGTGTAGCCATGAAGAAAAAATTAAGGATTCATCTCTCGAGACCCCCGACCACCACGGACCACGACCTCCGCGCAGGCTCGGCGCGGGACTCCAGCGCCAGCGCCCTAGGGGTAATCGAGAGATATACTCAGATAAAAACAGTGAATAAAAAGTTCTGGATGGAGCAAATAGAATTCCGAACTTTTATTTTATTTTTACCCAATTGACCCAAGCCGCTGCTTCTGAGTCGGTGAAATGATTTGGAAGATAATGATAGAAACTATAACATAGGAATCCCCTGGCCCAAAGTGATGTATTGGGAAGTATGTTACCCTCAACCACCAGGAGTCCATTCAAAACCGACACGGGTCGCACCTCACGGCAAACGAGGAGCCCCAATTCAGTCGCCTTTTACGACACGCAATGCGGGACGGTGGACCTATTCTTAACCCCGGTCCACTGGGGGTAGATAGATAATAGAATATTTAATAATATATCATGACATTTTCAGACAACCTCCTAAGATCCATGCTTTTACTTTATGGTTTCAATGTCTATTGAGTAATTTCGGTCATATGCACAACATTAAAAGCAAGTAGTATTAGAGCTTACAGATATCCGGCACCTCTCCGCTTCGCTCCGAGCTACCTGATATCTGTAAGCTCCAATACTACTATTTGACCAACCACCCTCCCTCCCTTTTAAATTAACAAAAAATTTCTTTAATTAACATTCAGTATCTAAACTTTATAATATATAATAAATTAATCCAAATTAATGAGGAGATATTACTAAGGGCGCATTCGGCTCTATTCACACCAGTGGAAGAACTCGTGCCATGTTCTACATTTACTTCACAGTAATCAGAGTACTCTTTTAACTCATCAATTTATTCCATATATTTACCACATCATTTATTTACAACAATCGATATGTGATATATATTTATACATACATCATAATTTACATTCATATCTACCAATATCATGTCTACACTTATATTTATATCTATACCTCTATATACAATTATATTTGGTGTCTATATTTATATTTACGTCTGTATTTAGTATTTATATTTATATTCATATTTACATCTATATTTAGTATTTATATTTATATATACTATTTACATCTACATTTACATTACAAGTATATTTACATCTATATTTATATTAATATTTAGATCTAAATTTATATGTACAGCTTCTATTTATGTAATATTCATATTCGTATCTTTTTTAGTATAATATTTATATTTATATGTATACCATTTATGTCAAGAACAATATTTATACTATCCAAATGTGAAAAAAAAAAGAATAGAAAAAAAGAATTTAACAAAGAATATCAAAGTAACACGATGATGACTGCTCACAAAACCCCCCTTAAATTTTTAAGATCTATATTTTTAACTAGAAATACTAACATAAAATTCAAATTATATTATAATAAACTAATTAGTATATCTGTGAGTGGTAGTTTTCTCGCCTCTTATGGGGCAGAGAGACTACCATGTCTGAGTGAAAAAAAACGAAAAGGTAAGCCAAAGATTCATATTTTTTTGGGTATCTTGTTGAATTCGTTTTAGGGACATAATGAGAATATTGCCCTACTGAATATTAATAAGCATTTAAATATAACCTCAATTTAACCGTGATTAATTGGAATTCAAAATGAGTTACAAGTTTTGAATTTTCCAGAGTTTTAATTTGTACAAATTAGGTAGAAATTGATTTTTACTCTCCATGTTTGTAAAAGCATTTTTTTCCACAATTTTAACTGGTACAGATTAGTTATACTGGGCTACCAAATGATAAAAATGATGAAAATTATTTACAGCAATAGTCCAAAATGGCGGCCACTAAAACAGGAGAACAAAGAACTTCTTGACTTTTCATAAGATGGCGCTCTACTTGTTCACGCATGCGAGATACATGTGAAACAGTGTTATTACATTACACGCGTTCTCTCAACATAATAAATTTGGCGGCATAGATACTGCAAAAAAAAAAAAAAAAAATGAAATCTTAAATTCCACAATCATAATTATGATCATTCATATGTTACTCAAAACTATTTATCAGGTCCATCGTTTCTTAGGACATATTTTATGGAAACTTCTATGGATCTATTAAACATTGCATAGAGGCTATTAACTATTCTAAAAAAATACGTTATCTGTATTTTTCATTTCAGATTTACCAAAATCAAGGAATTAATTCCTAATGATTAAGTCTTTACTAAGAAACTGCATGTTATGATCACCGATGTATCACATCACGGATGCACTTCGAGTGAAAATATTAATTTGTAGTAGCAGATGATACTGAATTCAGCAGGATCACGTTGTACAGCAAAAAATATTTGGAAAAAATAATTGCAAAGAAATTTATTATAATAAATAACTACACAGTAACTGATTTTGGCATTGTGCTGAAAGAAAATGCAATAATCATGCAGTAAGTATAAATACCATTTAGAATTATTATTTTAACTGCAAGTTTATGTATAATCGTCAAGTAATTTTAATGTTCGATATGTTTTGTATACTATGTAATGCATTTTCTTTTTACATTTCAGTTCAAAGCCGATCCAAATTAATGAGGGCGCATACGGCTCTATTCACACCGGTGAAAGAACTCGTGCCATGTTCTACTTTAAAAAAATCACCCGTCAGGTCCGTCATAACAATAAAAGGCACGGTAGTAGCTGTAAGTAAAAACAAAATTGATGATCGATAAGATGCCTTAGTAGTATCCAAAACAGTTCTAAGATTTTGAAAGGTGAGTTAAACACTCACCTTTCAAAATCTTAGAACTGTTTTTTAATAATAAAAAATAATAATAATAATATTTAATTCTATATATAAATTCTCCATTTTATGTTTAAGGTTTACGTGGCAAATATTCACAGATGTCACAATCAATAATACAGTATTATGGTACACGTGTTTGATCGAGCAATGAAAGTTAATTACTTGTGAACTTCCGACCTGCGTTGTTATACCTAAGAACATAACAACAGTTGGTAACAGACTTATAGGAGCGGTTTCGACCATGCTCAGTTCAATAGCAACTTATCAACAACATCCGTAACTAACGACCGATCCTACAGTACCGTTTTCGATCATGCGCAGTTGAGAAAACAATTAATAATAATTTATGATGTGTTTGTAAATAGAGTATTGAATATGAAAACCTTTGAACAGAATTATCGCAGTGCGTTCTATCGAACGCACTGCTTTGTTGTCGAAATGTTTTTTTTTTTTTTCGAATTCTGCTCAGAGCGCCCAGCCAAAACTACATGTGCCACGTACAAACTGTTAACATTCCTCCCGCAAATGTCGAGAAACTAAATCATATGAATATATTTTCACGTCATTTTGTCCAACCGGAAATGACGTACGACGCTATGTCATACTTTAGGTTTTTTCTCATTAGCGAAGCTAGTTTTCAATCAATGTGGATTGTGTTTTTTTTGTTTATTACTTTTATTCTTTGTTACAAAGATAGCACTTTCAAAATTTTGAACTTTGTCGCTGACTTTTTTAATTTTAATTTACTGCATTTTTTCAACTTCTACATTTTTATTTCGATCGATCTGAAAGTTTTCAGATATATATACATTTTGATTGCGAACTATAATAAATTTTCAAAATTTTGATATAACTTCCGGTTTTAATGTTATTTGCTCTTAAAGTTGAAATTTGCACTTCCGGAATATTGAAAATATTTGAAAAATGTCTTTTGCAATAAGCTAGAATTGTTCATTTAATGATGTTAAATTTGAAAAATCCGAACCGGAAGTAACGGATCAGCCGCCATTTTGATATGTCTAACTTTTGTAAAACTAAAAATTCAGGCTCAGGTTGAAATTGAATTTGCATAATTTTCGGGTTTCTGCAAACGACAATCGATTGCGCAAAAAAGTATGCGAAGGGATTTTTGAATTTCGATTTTGCTTTTCCTTTATTTCCGGTTGAAATTTTACAGTAATAGTCAAAACTTTTAAAGGTCATATTTTGCCATATTGACCTTTGGTGACCTTGTGACCTGAACAAAAGTTATTGCCCTTGATTAAATCTGCCCAATGGTATCTTCACTTTTGTTGTCCGGTGTTCACTTCCGGTTTTGCAGCCAATTGGAAATCACAAATTTTAACTTTAAAGAGCTCTATCACGTGACCTAATTTACACAGGACAGAATTTCTTACATATTCTTTTACGTTTAATGTCATCTTTCCATTAATATATCAAACTTGGTATTTTTATCAAAATTGCGCGTTTAAAAATTTCAAAATTCTGTAATTTCTTCTATACTTACTGTGCGTGTTTTTCTTTAAATCGAAATAGAGCCTCAGGGGATAATTCGATTTGTGTTATTTTGATGTATATAGAATCTATAACCGATTGCCGAAATATATATGGAAACCGATTTTTGAATTTTGATATTGATTTTGATTTTTTTTACGATTAAAATTTTTAAAAACTTTGAAGGGTCGTATATTGTGACGTTGACCTTTGACGAATTTTTGACCTGTACAAATATGATAGCTCTCGAGAAGTCTATCCAATGATATATAAAGCTTTATTGTAAGATGTATACTTCCGCTTTTATCGCCATTTGAAAATTGCGAATTTTCCCTATAAAACAATCTGTTTAATGTGTTGCATTTGGGCCACCTACAAGATATAAGTTTCAGCGATCTGAAATTATTTTTTTAGTTTAATCGTTCTACATCCAGTTAAAATGATTCAAAGTTGTTATATATGTTTTTCCTGTTGTGGGTGATGTAAATATTGAATATTTGGAACGAAATTACAACCTTTAGAATTTTAAATTTTATCTCTCATAATTATGCAACAATAATATACAGTTGACTGGAATAATGGTCTAAGGGAAGAAACTCTATTCAATATAAATTTTAAAATGTTAAGCCGCGCTATTTATGTGGTGTCTCAATGTTATACCCTGGCGACTTAAGACAACTTGAACCATTAGTGACCTTTCGTTTTGTATATAGCTTCGACATTGTCTATCCAATGCTGTATATATATTTTTTGTACGATATCTACTTTTGGTTTCATCGCCATTTGAAAATTGCGAATTTAATATATAAAACAATCTATTGGGTATTATTCTCTACGTTTGGACGATTTACAAAATATGAGTTTCGGCGATCCGGATATCTTTTAGATTAAACGACCCTCTATCCATTTTTTATTATGATTTTAACTTATTATCTATCTTAATTGATGATGAGGGCTAAGGATGGGGTAGGGCAAAGAGGGGGAAAGGGGGAAAAGGGGGGAGGGGGTATGGGAGCGTTTGTTATGAAATCAAAATCCATTTCTGATGCACATTTTTTTATTTTAATAAACCCTTTTTGTCTTTTGCTTAACGAACGAATACCTGGATGGAACGCACTGCTTCAGGCGTACGGCTCTAGTTTTCGAAATGACTATTTTTTTATTTTTTTTTCCGATTTAGTCCGAGTCCACAGCCATAACTGCAAATGACACACATAATCTGACATGATAATGTTATATGAAATGTGTGTCATTAGTGGATGAATGTAAAATGACGCATTTGTGCCCAACCGGAAGTGACGTACCTTAAAATACGCATTTTCGTTTTTTTTGCCTCTACCGATCTAATTCTGAACCGATTTTGACCGCGTTTTTTTTTATTCTATGTTTTAGGGATAATCGCTACATAATAGTAGTTTCACAATATGGAAATTTTGACTTTTGTCGCTGACTTTTTGTAATATAAATTTAACACTTTTTTAAACTTCTACAATTTTGATTAGATCAAAATAAAAATTTGCAGTTAGATGACATTTTATTTGTCAACATATTTCCGTTTTCATAATTTCGACATCACTTCCGGTTTTGACGTCATACGACCCTAAACTTGAAAAACCAACTTCCGGAATTATTAAGATATTTGAAATTTTTTTTTTGCAATTAGTTGCATTAAACTACTTACTTTTGAAAAACGAATAATGGGGCCTTAGGGGTTAATCGGACAATTGTAATTTTGATGTCTACTTATTCTTCAATTGATTGCTAACAATTCTCAGGAAGCCGAATTTTGAATTTCGATTTTGCCTTTTCTTTATTTCCGGTTACGTTTTTTCACCAAGTGCCTAATTTTCGAAGGTTAATATCTCGTGACCTTGACCTTTGGTGACCTTGTGACCTGCACAAAAGTTCTTGCCCTTGTCAAGACCTTTCTATTGATGTCTTCATTTTTGATGTGCAATGTCAACTTCCGGTTTTACAGCCATTTGAAAATCGCAATTTTTAACTTTGAAGAGCTCTGTCACGTGACCTAATTTACATACATCAATGTTTCTTTCATGCCCTTATTACACGTTATCTATTCTTTCCAATGATGTATAACACTTGATATATTGATCAAAATTACGCTTTTGAGAATTTGAAAATTTTGTTCTAAGTTCTATAGTAATTGTGCGTGATTTAAAAAGAGCACGTGTTTTTTTTAAATTACGTATTTTTACGAAATGAAAAAATAAAATGAAATGTATTAAAGTGCATCAGCACCAAAACGGGCTATATAGCACTTGAATATGATTTAAAATAAAAACAAAAATTAAAACTAGAAAATCAATACATTAAAATAAAAATTATCACAGAAACCCCAAAAAGGGCAACAAAACAATGCTACAAACAATATCACAGAATGGTTGTAACCCAATATGGGCTAAAAACAAAATAGCAAAAACAAAACTATAACACAAAATATATTTTAAAATTTATAATACAGATTAGTCTGTTTTAAAAACGCGATAACCTTCTCATAAAGTGAAGGTTGCGCAAACAGATGGAACAAGGATCTAGCACGGTAGTGCTGAGATCTTATAGGTTTAAGATGCGTGCAGAATGTGTTTCACTGTCAGGCGAACCTGGCAGTGCTCACAGACTGGTTGAGGCTCTCGCTTGAGTAGGTAACAGTTGGTAAGGTGAATATGTCCAAGACGAGAGCGACACAAAACAACTTCATTTCTCCTGTTGGCACAATAGGAGGATGGCCAATCCCCCAAAAGAGGCTTGATGGCATGAAGTTTGTTTGTATCTGCAGTATCCCATTTTTGCTGCCATCGTTGCAAAATAAAAGTCCTTATCACCGACTTAAAGTCGGTGTAAGGCAAGGACAAGGGGGAGACAGGCAGTGACAAAGCAGCCTTAGCCGCCGCATCTGCCTTGTCATTTCCCCGTATGTCCATGTGACTGGGAAGCAAACAAAGGACAATGTCCTTTTTTGGCCCAGAGAGCTTGTAAATATCTCCGATTATTGGGTGCACAAGCTGGATGTTTTGAATAGCTTGTAATGCGGACAGAGAATCAGAATAGATAATACATTTTTTTTTAGGATAATGAGGACTGAAATAACTCGAGTGCCTGTAAAATGGCAACGAGTTCTGCAGTAAAAATAGAGGCTGCTGGTGGAAGAGATACAGACAGGACTTCGGATGGTGTCACTGTTGCAGCTGCCACCTTATCACCATCCTTGGACCCATCTGTATAGAAAGGAGCATAATCCCCATATTTAGCCCTTAATTCAAGAAATTTCGACTTGAAGACGATCGAGCTTGTCTGTGACTTCTTATTGCTTGATAGACTAAAGTCTATCTGAAATGGAGCAATTGACCAAGGTGGAATTGTAGTCATATTAAAGTCCGCAATACTGTCGTGGCTGATACCAGCCGCTGACAAAAGTGGTTGAATGCGGACTCCAAAAGAAGAAATTGCACGAGGCTTTGCCTCGTACAAATGCTCAAAATAAGGACTAAATACGGGGCGGTGAGCCGGATGGTATGGCAAAGATGCTATTTTAATAGCATACTGTAGTGAAAGTCTATCACGTCTGTCGTACAATGAGGGTTCGTTAGCCTCGACGTACAGACTTTCAACTGGAGTTGTGCGAAAAGCGCCTAAACTGATTCTAAGTCCTTGGTTTTTTATGGTATCAAGCTCTTTGAGATAGGATGGACGAGCTGAACCATACACCTGGCACCCATAATCGAGCTTGGATCGGACCAAAGCTCGATATAATCGGAGGAGGACCTTACGGTCAGCTCCCCAGTCAGTGTTTGATAAGACTCTCAGTATGTTGAGAGCTTTCAGACATTTTTTCTTGAGGATTTTAAAGTGTGGACGGAAAGAAAGCTTGCTGTCAAATGTAAGACCAAGAAATTTGAATTCCTGTTCTACAGGAACGACAGCATTGTCCAAACGTAGCACTGGGTCAAGGTGCAAACCTCTTCTTTTACAGAAATGCATGCAGACGGTCTTGGATTTCGAAAATCGAAATCCATTGTCAGTCGCCCATTGCTGTAGATTGTTTAAGCAAAGCTGCAACTGACGCTCGATCGTCTGCATGTTGGTAGAACTGTAACACATCTGAAAGTCATCAACATACAGAGAGCCATCAACCCCCCGTCTAAGGCACGATGTGATGGATTTTATCTTAATGGAAAAAAGGGTAACGGATAATATGCTACCCTGAGGAACTCCATTATCCTGAGGAAAAGGATCTGAGAAAATGGAGCCAAGTCGTACCTTAAACGTCCTATCATGTAGGAAATTGGAGATAAATAATGGCAATCTTCCTCGAAGACCGAAGTCAAAGAGATCGTGAAGAATGCCATATCTCCAAGTAGTGTCATATGCCTTCTCCAAATAAAAAAATATGGCTACTAAATGGTGATTTTGGATGAAGGCGTCCATGACGAACGATTCAAATCTAACGAGATGATCAAGAGTGCTCCTTTGGGACCGAAATCCACATTGGAGGTAAGTAAGTAGATTGTTGGACTCGAGGTGCCAAACGAGCCTTCTATTGATCATCCGTTCCATGGTTTTACATATGCAGCTGGTCAATGCAATAGGGCGATAATTTGTAGGATTCCAGGTTTAGGTATGGGAATAATAGTAGCAATCCTCCACGAAGGAGGAAAGACACCGTCATCCCAAATCTGGTTAAATATAAGTAAAAGTTTTTTTAATGTAGGGTAAAGAAGATGTTTGAGGATCTGATAATGAATATCGTCAGGCCCAGTAGCTGTATCATGGGCCTGTTTTAAAGAATACTTCAGTTCAGATATAGTAAATTTTTCGTTATAATATTCCTCATTTTGAGATGTAAAATTTAACCTTTTCCTCTCTTCCCGGAGACGGACTCTCTGGAAAGCATCAGAGGAAAAGTTTGAGGATGAATTGAAAGAAAAATTACTTCCTAATGAATTAGCAATATCTGGAAGTGTGGTGAGCGTTGAACCATCTACTTCTAGATGGTTCACAGATATTGTATCCGCTTTACCCTTGATCCTACGAATCCTATCCCAGACTGATTTGGAAGACGCACGACTGTTGATCCTAGAAACATACTCCTGCCATGACGACCTCTTTGCCTTGCGGATAGTCCGCCTGGCCTTGGCCCGTGCAATGCGAAAAGAGACCATGTTGTCATCGGAAGGAGCACGTTCAAGCAATCGTAAAACACGATTACGTTCTTTCAGTGCTGTCTTACAGTCTTCATTAAACCATGGTTTATGGAATCGTTTTGGAGTTGCCGAGGTTTTACGAATCGCCTGACCCGATACATCTTGTAAGATGGTGGTAAATAAATCCATCGGGTCTTCTGCTTCATCTAGATCATCCTGAGGAAAAGAAGAAATGCAAAGCACCTCAAAGAGGGGCCAATTAGCTTTAGAGAGTTTCCATCTTCGTGACCTGTCTATTGGTTATGGACACTCCAAGAAAAATCTTGGAACAAAGATGGTGAGCTAATTGTCAGATCTAGATGAGAAAAAGTTTTTGTTCTTGAGCAGAAATATGTAGGCGATTCGTCATTAAAGAAACACAGATCGTTGTCATATATAAAGTCAGCTATTATTTTTCCTCTGCTGTTGTCATCAGGACTACCCCAAAAAGAATGGTGACCATTGAAATCTCCGAGCAAAATGCAAGGAGAAGGAAGCTGGGAAACAATGTCATCCAAATCTCTGGGGTTTAAAGTTGAGTTAGGTGGCAAATAGATGGAGCAGAGTGTAATAGGCACGTGGAGTGTAACTCGCACTGCAATTACCTGCAGAGGAGAATTGAGTGTGATTTCGGACTGGGCAATGCTTCTATTGACAATAATAGAAACACCACCCGAGACCTTATCATCACCAGTGCCATAATGGTGATAGGAAACAAAGTGTTTAAATGGCACTAAATATAAATCCGTTGGTTTGAGGAATGTCTCTTGGAGACAAATAGCCAACGGATTATATTTTTGAATTAATAGCTGAACTTCATTAAAATTATGACTTAAACCTCGACAATTCCATTGTATTATATTATTTGTTTGATGTTTTGTCAGGGTGGTTTAATAGGGTTACGAGGTGTGCGGTAAGGGGGGTCGTGGACTTCCACATCAACCTGCAAAGTCTCTATTTCCATTTCAGAAATAGCAGACTTTAAAATATCCTTACTTCCTTTTTTGGAAGAGGATGAATATTTTTTTGTAGACTTGTCATTAATTTTGGAGACATTGCTAATTGTCGTATCAGATATTACTTTTTTTTTAAAGACTCTTTACCAGTCCCTTTGGGTTGTACGTCTTTGGGCTTCACAGCCTTGCTGACATCATCTTTTCTCAGATTGTCAGTCTGAGAAGCCGATGAAGCAGAAACAGAAGCAGATGTTGTAGATTGGCCAGATTGATTTGATGGTATCGCATGGAGTTGAGAAAGCCAGGTTAGATCAGTTTGGCATTCCACAGATCTAGTGGAAGATCTAACCACATTAGCAAATGTCTTACCAGAAGGTGTTGAGGGAGTTTCACCCTCTACAGCCTTCCGCGCTTCGGGATAGGAAACTTTGGTTTCAACTTTAATCTTTTGAATGCGTTTTTCCAGTTTCCACTTAGGGCAGTCCTTGGAAAAAGCGACATGTTTCCCTTCACAGTTACAACAACAAGGAATATCATTACATTCCTTGCTGTCATGACCGGACTTGCCGCAGCGCGCACATCGTAACGGGCTTTTACAAGTCCGAGTAACATGCCCGAAGCGCTGACAATTGTAACACCTGAGAGGATTTGGTATATACGGTGACACTTTGATGTTTAAATAACCTACTTTGACTTCTGATGGTAAATCAGGTCTATTAAATAAAAGTATGAAAGTATTTGTAGGTATCAATTGGCCGTCACGGCGGATAGATATACGATCAACGTCCGTGACTCCAATATCCTTTAGTTCTTCCTTCATTTCTTCTGAAGAACAACCACTAAGGTCAGGGTGTCGCACAACACCCTTAGAGGAGTTCAGAGAAAAATGAGGAGTAACAGTGATCGGAATATTAACTAATGATGTTGATTTCATAAGAAGTTCCGAATGTATTTTACGATGGCATTCGAGCAGTAAGGAACCATTTCGAAGTTTCTTGATGGATTTTGGTTCACTCGCTAAGCCAGCTATGCCTTTAGCAATAGCAAATGGCGACAAAGATGCCAAAGATCTCTCAGGGTCACTACTATTAATGACTAAGAACCGAGGCCATGAATCATTAGATAAATTTGAGGATTCAGTAAATTCGGTCTCGGTTAGTCTACGTTTATTGTTTTTTTGTTTTGGATTTAATGTAGCCATGAAGGAAGGAAAAAAGGTTCATCTCCCAAAACCCCCGGCCACCACGGACCACGACATCCACGCGGGCTGTGCGCGGAATACCAGCGCTAGCGCCATAGGGGTAATAGGGAGATATACTCAGACAAAAAAAAAATTGATATAAGTTCAGGGTGGGGCATATAAATTCCAAGAATCTTTATTATAATTTTTTTATCCGATTGACCCAAGCCGCTGCTTCTGAGTCGGTGAAATGAATTGGAGAAAAAAGACAATTTACTTCATGAAAAAGTTCAATCTGTTCTGACCACCGACTCATAAGCTCAACACGACAAGCCGATTGACCAATGTGGGCCACACTGGCCACCCGTCTAGGAATCCCCTGGCCCAAAGCGATGTATTGGGAAGTATGTTACCCTCAACCACCAGGAGTCCATTCAAAACCGACACGAGTCGCACCTCACGGCAAACGAGGAGCCCCAATTCAGTCGCCTTTTACGACACGCAATGGGGGACGGTGGACCTATTCTTAACCCCGGTCCACTGGGGGTACATATTTTTACGAAAGTCGTCAAATTCGTCAATAGGTATGATAGAACATGATAAAGAAAGATAATAAAGTGAAAAAAATTGAACTGGGAGTAACACTTAAACCGCTATCATGAAATGACTAAATTTTGTAAAACGAAAAATGGGGCTTTAGGGGTTAATCAGACTGTAATTTTGATGTCTATGTCATCTTCAATCGACTGCTAACAAATCTCAGGCAGCCGAATTTTGAATTTCTATTTAGCTTTTCCTTTATTTCCGGTTCTATATTTTTAATACGTGCCTAAATTTCGAAGGTCAATATCTCGTGACCTTGACCTTTGGTGACCTTGTGACCTGCAGAAAAGTTATTTCCCTTGTCGAGACCTATCTATTGATATCTTCATTTTTGTTGTGTTATGTCAACTTCCGGTTTTACAGCCATTTGAAAATCGCAATTTTTAACTTTGAAGAGCTCTTTCACGTGACCTAATTTACATACGTCAAAATTTCTTTCGTGTCCTCATTACACGTAATCTATTCTTTCCAATGATGTATAACAATTGATATTTTGATCAACATTGCGCTTTTTAGAATTTGAAAATTTCGTTCTTTGTTCTATAGTAATGCGTGATTTTTGGCGGGAATTTGCACGTGTTTTTTTTTAAATTACATACTTTTATGAAAGTCGACAAATTCTTTTAAAGATATGATAGAACATGACAAACAAAGAAAAAAAAGTGATTTAACCCTTTCAACCCTACTTTTGTGTAATTTATTGATTTGTCTATTCTGTGATGAAATACTATCAAAATAGGTTTATTTGAAATACTGAACACTTTGATTGCGCATGCGCAATTATTCATCCCTATAATCAACTGGGACATGTATGTCCCGTCCGCCATTTTGAAATGGTCCCACAGTCCCAGTAGTATTTATTGTTGGGACAAATAATTCCCATTCGTTTTTGGTTGTTCAATGTAAAGATAACACACAACATTGGTTGATCAAGATTTTATGTATGATATGGTGTGAAACAGTCTTTACATAATGGTAATTTACAAGATCTACAGATGGTGTTTGTCCTCTTCTCCTGGCCTCTTCTGGAGCACCTGAAACATCGTCTTCGACTTGGACCCTGATCTGGCAAATGATCTCCAACATTCAGCAAAAGTTTAGCTGTTTTTGAAGGTCGTCCACTCCCTCGAGTTCTCTTATATCTGGCTTTACTTCTACCAATCGAAATCAACCCTTCAGCCAGCTCGATTATAAACTTCAAAAATGTAATCTTTGATTGTCGAATATCGTTGCACACTATCCACCCATTCACGCATGATGTCATCAAAAGTTTGAAAAATACCTTCTTCCACCACTTTGATGACTTTCTATCATGATCATATAAAGCTGACATTTGATCTGCTCTGTCAACACCCCCCATAAATTGGTTATAAAATTTAATTGCTTCAGGACAATCAAATTCCGATCTTGTTCCATCTTTCAATCGTCTCTGGACAGTTCCAACCTTGTTAGAGTGACAATTGCTCATTACAAACACTTCCTTGGTGTCTTGCCATTTAGTTGCTGTTGTTCCATTTCTATTTTGTTGGAATGTACTACAACCTCTAGTGAGCTTTTCCTTCATTTCAGGAGTATTTTTCCTATTACTCATATATGTTCCAACAGATGGGTATTTTATGGTGTCAAAAAGTTTGACTGAGGAAAAATATCTGTCAAAGCACAGGGAGACGCTGGGGATTCTAATAGAGTTTGACAATTTCTGCACGACTCTTTCACCTAAAGTAGTGTTCATTACTGCTGCAGCATCATTTCCTCTTCCCGAATATATATCAAAATCGTAAGTGTATCCTGTAAGAGAGTCACATCTCTGCCAAATTTTGATGCCCCTCTTTATTGGTTTCATAGGTAAGTATTGCTTGAGACTGGATCTTCCCTTGAACTTTGTCATCGATTCGTCGATGCTTTGTCTGGAACTTTCTGACCAACACTCTGGAAAGGTTTTTTTCAAGCATGATACCAATTCATCAATGTAATACGTTTTTGAAGCATCATCTGGCTTTTGAGGATCATTGAAATACAATTTGGACATTATCAATTCTGCTCTATCTCTTGATATAGCTTGTTGGATAGCAGTATTTCCCATGGATTCGTTTTGAGACCAATAACATGAAAAGTCTGGCACTTTATTGTAAGACATAATCAAGCAACATCCAAGAATGATCATTATTTCCCCCATATCTGTTTCCTTTATAGTGATCTTTTTATCTTGTTCTAAGATTTTAATCCTAGAATTTGTGCATTGGGCTATAAATATAATCAGACTGGGTGGAAATATTTTCAAAAATATATCTGTGGCAGAAGAAGATCTATTGACATTAGTCAAAACATGCCCCGGACGCTCTTCTGGTACAGAGAACCTGGGTGCATATCTATCAGTTACCTCAAACCATTCGACGACATTAGACCTTGCATCCCCTGAGTCATTAGGTGGAAGGAGAGGAACAGTATCCAAATCGTCTTCAGTTGAGGTTTCAGACGAATCAGAATTATCACGATCGATATTTTTGTATGTGGGATCATTGACACTATCTGTATCGCTTTCACTTTCTGTATCATCATCAGTACTAGCAAGATCATCTCCACTAAGAAGACTTAGAACATCACCAGCAGACATACGTTTTTTTGCCATTTATCTGAAAAAACATGGACAATATACATTCATCTATTGGTATGCATTATTCCAACTATAGTACTATTGGGACATAATATCCCATCCATGAAAACTAATGGGACATATATGACCCGAAATAAATTTATCAACTTTTCTCATAAAATCAATCAAAGTTACTATGGCATCATTCATCAATAAGACATACACATGTTTTCCATTATTTTGTAACATGAAATAAACATAAAGATACCTGTAAAATACTAACAATTATAGAAAATCTGTCATCCACACACTTGAATTGGTTATCCAGGCTTCAATTTGCGCCAAAACATGACAACTTCCTGTTATGACATCACAAAATAAGCCTATGGAGGTCTAAAACACTGAATCGCCATTAATACATGCATAATTGGGACTAAGAACACCCAATAGTAAAAGACCCAATTTCATGGGACATATACCACCCAAGAGTATCGAAAGGGTTAAACGGATCCGGAAGCCGTCATCTTAGTTAAGCAACTTTTCTTTAAATAAATATAATTCACAAAGTCATCATCCGATTTGCTTAATTTTGATGTTTATGGAGTCTTTAGTCGATTGTTTACAAAATTCTAAGGTTGGGTATTTTAGTTTCGACCAGGATTCGTTTTTTATTTCCAGTAAAATAATTTCAGAAATGGCCAAAACTTCCATAGCCCATACCTCATGAATACCGGTACCTTGTTTTATTTTCGATATAGATAGTACGGTACCTATTATTTATGATAAAGAAATCTCGTTATATATTTCGTCGTCAGTGTATATCTTATAATGTTTATGTTTACGAATCAATGTGTCTCAATTCGTATTGCAAATAAGTCCTGCTAGTTTTCTCCATATTTAAAAGTTTATACGTCAATCTAACGACGACAAGGGAGATAACTTAATATTTAAACTTATGAAGTAATTAGGAAAAAATATTTAATTAAGCTAATTTATCAAACTCTGAAATATTTTATAATTGTATAATGTTGTCAATGTTAACAAAATGCCCTTGTTTGATATTCTAAATTGATTCGTTTGTCTTTTTGTAATTTATATGTAATTTATTAAGTGACCAGTCGTTTATTTTTATCAAAAAGAAAGTAGTCTAACGATTGTTGAACAGTTTGCTATAACTTGGAAGATACGAACCATGAATCTGTGCTACTATAGAACAGGCATCGTAGTAGGTCTTTGATCAAGAGTAGTCTATCTGTCGTCAAATGAAAATTAACAGCGGTTTAAAAGGGACACGCACTGCATCAATACCGTTCACGGTTCTAGTTTATACTTGTAATATTATTATTATATTGATTTTATAATAGCATTCTTTTATTGTATTTCTTTTATCAAATTTACTATATTAGAAATACGGGATTGATTTTAAAGCATGAAAAAGAAAAGTTCAATTATACTGGCGATGGTTTCTTCTCTGGATTAATGTCTCTTATTCCAAAGGTTACATCCTTTCTAACTAAAAACAAAGACCTTATATCCTCGTGGGCCAAAGCGATTATATCAGTTAGCCAGGCTGTGAGTTGAATTAGCAAATCTGTCCACCAAAAAAATGAATTAGATGAATTGCGCAAAATAAGAAAACTCAGGCATAATGCGAAACACGGAAAAGGATTTAAGGTGTTGGGATAAGGCTTAAATCCTATTATGTAAAAATGGCAAAACTTGACCCGATCTTTCAACTTTATAAACCAATCGGATATACATTCAATAAGAAAATAGAAGACTACATCATTATATCTCCAACTACTGGGTCCAAGTCTCAGATTAATGACGGAGAAAGGGTAACATTTGAAATCAATTCGTTGTCCAATTGGTTACTTCTTTCCGACGCTTACTTCCGTTGTGATTTCAAAATTAAAGACGGTACTCCAAATCTAAACAGAATTCCACAGCAAAACGTAACATTAGAAAACATTTTCCACTCTTTTTTCAGCGAAATGGTTTTAGAAGCCTGTTCAAATATAATTGAAACAATCAAACACCTAGGTGTTTTTTTTCCAAAAAAATATTCTACAGCATCAGGTTGGATACCAGACACGGGAGATGGGGAAATACAATCTCAACAAGCAAATTTACAAGCGGACGACAACCTAGCGACGGTTCGAACTACTGTCAACAATTTGATCAATATCACAAAATTTCAAAATAATGAAGGTTATAAAAAGAAGGTTGTAGTTTACAATAAACATATAGATAGAAAAAGCTGGGGTTCGTACATAAACTGGAGTTTCTACCCGTTGTTTACAGACAATACTTGAGCACAGAAAAGTTTACATTGGTCTACCCTTCAAAATCCAAAATGTCCAAAACAATATATCGGGGAAACAAAGAATGAATTAAGCACTCGTTTTAATGCTCACAGCTCAGATATTAAATTTAAAAAAAACAAGCCTGTTTCTAACCATTTCAATCTTGACGACCATTCACTTGACGATCTCACCCTAACCCCAATTGAGCGCATAGAAATCGACTTGCCCGAAGATGAAACTACCAAATTCCGTCAATCTAGAGAAGCCCATTGGATTGAGACATTGAATATAGCAAGACCCATAGGACTTAATATGAAAAAGGTGAAGAACTACAAAATAACAAAACACCTGAAGAATTTATAAATTATTGTATAAAAGAAAAAAAACCAACATCATTAACTAAAGATATTTAGTTTTACTAACCAAAAATGTGAATGATTTCGATTTGTCTAATATCGACAAGAAAAGGAAAAACTTGATCATTTTCGATAATTGCGTAGCACAGTCAAACCAAACAGTTCAACAAGGATTATTTACTAAAGGAAGTCATCAAAATTGTCATTGTATATACCAATCTGAATCATTTTATGGAATGTTTATTAGAAAGAACGCTAATTGTTTTATTTTGTTTGAATTAAACGATAAAGATCTATCTCAATCAAATACTCTAGTCAATAATTCGTGGTATGGAGTAAAATGAATTTAAAAAACTTTGTAGAAGACAATGGAACAATCCTGACGATCATGGATATATCTTTGTTAATACAAGAAAACCAGCTGGACAAAAAGTTATGACAAATATTTGTAATTAAAAAATGACTGATTGGAATAAAATATTAAAGAGAAATAATGAATACATTAAAACTAAAGATAAAACTAGAGCCACACGTGGCACAGAGTGGGACTTTGCTAACGTTGCAAAATTGCAACAAACAGGCCGAAACATCTGATTTTCTGGGAGAAACTGGCCAAAGCAACGAGGTATCTGTGTGCAAAAATTTTTTTGGAAAAACGTTATTTCCTACAGATGTAAAGCGCTGACCGATATAACTGGTAAATTGGAAGTGTACCCGTATGTGCCACGCCCATCTAAGTTACTTTTGCGTAAATCTAATCTCATACAAAATAAATATTCATGGTACAAATTTGAAGCTTGTACATCTAATAGATCACGAGATATACACAAATACGTTTCAAAAAAGCAAAATGTACTTTAATTTTAAAAGTCCAAAAATTAAATTTTCATTTTAAAAACTTTTGTTGTGCATCGCTGGAAAGAGGACAAAAGGCGCCTTCGGAATGTGAAAAAAATAATCCTCTAAATTAATTAGGTCACGCTCTAGAGCAGTCCAACGTTGCAAATTTTGCTGCTTTCCAGCAGCTATAAACCCGGAAATAGACGTCAGAAGTCTAATGCCAAATTGTCAACTGATAGCTAAAGTCAGTGACCAATGACCTTGTAAAGGTCAAGGTCACCAAAGGTCAAAGTCACTAGAAATAAGCCCCCAAACAAAAAAAAACTGATTTTTTGCAAATGTCGCAAAATTGCAACAAACACGCAAAAACATTTGATTTTTTGGGATAAACTGGCCAAAGTAATGAGATATATGTATGCAAGGTACTTTTTTGAAAAACGCTATTTACTGCAGCCGTAATTCGCTGACCGATATAAATGGTAAATTTGAAGTTCACCCGGATGTGCCACGCCCATCTCGTTTTTTTGGAGGGGAATCTAATCATATTCAAAATGTATATTCACAGTAAAAATTTGCAGCTTGTACAGCTAATAGATCACGAGATATACACACATACATTTCAAACAAGCGAAAATACGGCAAAATGTACTTTTCTTTGCAAAAATCAAAAACTTCAATTTTCATTTTACAAACTTTTGTTATATATCGTTGGAAAGAGGACAAAAAACAATCTAAGAATCTGAAAAATTTAACACTCTAAATTAATTAGGTCACGCTCTAGAGCAGCCCAAAGTTGCGAATTTTGCTGTTTTCGGGCAGCGATAAAACCGGAAGTAGACGTCGGAGGTCAAAGTTCAAAGTATCAACTGATAGCCAAGGTCAATGACCTTTGACCTACTAAAGGTCAAGGTCGTCAAAGGTCACGAGAAATAAGCCCCCAAACTTCGAAAAAATTCAACCGGATGTTGCAAAAAAGCAAAAGCGAAATTCAAAAATCGACTTCCAATGTTTTGTTGCAATTTTTATGTTCTTTCATTTGACACCAAAATCGTCTCAATCGGACAAGCCATAATCTCTGAATTAAATTCGCACAAATTCAGAAAAATCAAAATGGCGGCGAAAGTTGCGAATGCGGCCTTGATTTTATTTTCTTCGTTTTTTTGTATGGCTAATGGCTACATGATGAAACAAGTTTGAATATCATACATTAATAAAACCGGAATTTATTCAACCGGACGTAAAACTCCATTTTTTGCAGAAACCGGAAGTGGCGCAAAAATTTTGACCTACTTTTTGAAAATAGTTTCATGGGCTTCTTATGCTCAATTTTTTTCAGATCGATCACACTAAAAACAAAAAAGTTGCAAAAAATTGCAAAATACGGCAAAAAAATGTGTGCTACGAATCTTTGAAAATTGAAATTTTTGAACTGCTATCTGATCAGAAGTTACTTGCAGATTACAAAAATGAAAACCCGAAGAAAATCGATCAAAAATTGCGCCAGCTAGAGCCAATTTGCTACTTTTTAGGTTTGTTGCAACGCAGCACTTCCGGTTTGCGGTAGCAAAGTCCCACAATGAGATTGAAGATAGAAGATTATCACAAATGGGAATGGAGGAGAGTTTATCAACTTTATTTAAGCCTCAATTATTACAGCAACAAGAAAATGTTCCTGCTATAGAAAATGTCCCAGGAAATGAATTTATTATAAAATCACTTGATGATATAAATTTTTTCAAATCCTGACCCAACTTTACCAAAGTCTATTACACCAGTTGTAGATGATTATGGGTTATTGTTAAATAGTTATAGAATATTGTTTGATCATCGTTACCCTCAATTCAAGATAGATACAAAACCCTTTATATATAAATTAACACAAGGATTAATTGATTTGATTAACAGAGGAGAAATTGTCATTGGGGAATACAATGATTTGATAGAATATTTAAAACTTCTTCACGCTATTAAAATGAAATGAAATGAATGGAGTTTTACGTCCTACTCTTCTGCACCTTATATTCACACTATCAAAAAAACAGGAGCTATAACAAATAGATTGAAGGAAGTAGAGCTACATATCAGAGCCATGAATGAAGTTGATGAATCGGATGAATATGTTGAAAATAATCCAATCATAGAAGAAATAGGTGAATTCAATAATTTGATATCTTGAGTAGGTATGACATTTTTATCAGATGATCCCGAACAATTACTTAACAGACTTAATATAATTATTGAAGCAATGCAACATGGACATCAATCTGATTCAAATGAAATCCAAGCTATTTTAAAAAGTTTATTAGAAAAAGGAATTATAAATAAAGACGATTATATACATGTTATGAGGAATGGTTGAGGAATTTTTCATTATAACATTTAAGTCCTCGAAAATGACCCCTCATCCAAGCATTTAATGTGAAGGATGAGAGGCATTATTGAAGTAAAGCCGGAGGCTTAGCATTGTTATGAAGCATACTATCCTAGTTATCGCCCTAAATATCGCTCTTCAAAGAAAGGTAAAAAAGGTCACTCTATCACATGACACAGTACCATACTATAAACAACTCAACTTCACCAATTAATCATTATTTAAAGCCCTTTGTTCTCTTTTTACCAACATATACTAGGGTGGGAGAAATATATGGGCTGGGTAGATGCATGCTAAGCCTCCGGCTTTACTTAAATAACGCCTCTCATCCTTCACATAAAATGCTTGGATGAGGGGTCATTATTTTCCGCAAAGCCTTCGGCTTAGCATTGTTATGAAGCATCTTTAAAGAAAGACAACAAAACAAGTTGATTTCATATTATATTTAGCTCCCATTACAGACTGGTTGAAACCTACATTCGTAGTATCCACTTCCCTAAGATAAAACTTTTAAAAGTTTTTAGCTGATGACCAATCTGCTGCTTTTAATATGTCCGGAATTGAACACCCATTGAAATATGCAGCCGATACCGAAGCTGATCTATACGAATGTGCCTTATGAACATCTGCATTAAATCCTGACAATAATAGCACATGTTTGAGCCAACGAGCAACAGTGCTAGTCGTAACTGGCAAAAGAGTGCTGAAGGAAATTAACAATTGATCTACCCTATTTGAAGATCTTGTTATGTCCAAATAATACAACAAAGTGTGCATAACACATATTGTTTGATCATGAAAATGAGACAAATTAAGAATATAGCTAGATGAACCGTGATGGTTTTTTAACAATTGTGTAAAACAAAACTGAATTCGATCATTGTAGATAGACATGTTCGAGAGTTTCAATGCTACCAGAGTCTGAGATCTCGGGGCCGATGCCAAAGTTATCAGAGCGACTAATTTGTAAGTTAAAAGTTTCAAACTCAAACTTGCAAGAGGGAACAGGGACGACAAATATTTTTTAAAAACACCCTTCATAAATCGACTTATTAACATGGACTCACAACACCAAGTATTACCTAGGAGCTTCAGGGTTTGGAGCAACATGGATTTGTATTAATAACACTGTAAGATTTTCCATAATCCAACATATAACCAAGATATTGTAACAAAATTATTTCAGTGGTAACAATGGGATCAAAACCCCGTGACTCACACCAAAGAATCCACTGTTTCCATGCCAAGTCATACTGCTTATTTGTGGCTTGTCTCCAGGAGCTAATAAGGGCATTGACAACTGATTCTGGAACGCCTCTATCTTTGAGACATCGCCTGATACACTCACTGCGACAACAGACATCGACTTGGCCAAAGGATGACAGGTACCATCATGTGCCATCATTAACAGATCCTTGTGTCGAGGTATCCTAAGAGGAAAAGAAACCAAACAGTTCAAAAGCACGGGAAACCAAGGTTAAGAAGGCCAAAAAGGCACAATAATAATAGCTTCACTAACTTGGTCTAAAGTTAACTTGTTTAAAATCTTACCTATCTGTCCAAGAAAAAGAAAAAGCATCAGATTTATAAGAACCTGGTTCGGGAAACCATGAACAGAAGTTTGATAACTAACAATTAAAACGAGACGCAAATAAATCTATACTTGGCCAGAACAATTGATTACATATCCTAATAAAAATACTATTTTTCAACATCCACTCAGTCGAATCAGAAAAATTTCTTGATGAAAAATCAGCCCGGCTATTAGTTTTGCCTGGGATATAAACTTCAGTTACGTATAGTGATCTCTCTATACACCAGTTCCAAATATCTTTGGCCAAATCATCGAGTGCTTTTGATGTTATTCATAAGAATAATGTTTACATAAGAAACCGCACAAACATTGTCAGATCTAACTTCAATATGTACACTTAATAAATCAGAAAATAAAGATTTCAACCCAAAAAATATGGCCAATAATTCTAAAAAGTTGATGTTATTTTGACGTTCTGCTGCAGTCCATCTACCGCCGAAAGAAATATTCTCATCATTGTGATACACGCCCCAACCATCTAAGGATGCGTCAGTGGTATAAGATATTGAAGGCTTTTCTTGTCTGATTAGTTTGCCATTTTTATTGTCAACATTTCTAATCCACCAATATAAATCATCGATTCCTTCTTGGGATAAGAACAATTCGTTATCATAATTCAGAGAACTGCCCAAACCTTTCTATTTATCCCTTTCTAGATTTCTATGATGCAATGGCGCGTCGAAAATGGCATAAAAGGCATTTATAAGTAAACCTATGAATGACGCAATATCTCGTACTGAAATTGTGCGACGGATTCCCAAAATAAAAGTAGCAGAATTGCAAATTTTGTTTACTTTTTCTGGTGTCAAAAATACTTTAAATTTCGCTGAGTCAATAATAAAACCAAAAAATACTATAGTCTGACAGGGTTCAAAACTTGATTTATTCTCGTTTACAGTATACCCTAAGGATAATAATTTATCTTTGATCACTTGTGTATCATTACGACATTTTTATTTGTCTTGATCCATAATAATAGAATCATCAATATAATAGTTACATCTTATTCCTTGATATCTAAACCAAGCATATACAGGTTTTAAAATTTTGGTAAACACTCTTGGAGCACTTGATAGCCCGAAAGGTAGACAAACAAACTTATATAAAACTAGATTCCATGAAAACTTAAAATATTTTTGATAATTCTCATGAATAGGAATACTAAAATACGAATCTGATAAATCGATTGATGAAAAGAAGTCATTCTTTTGTAAAGTATCTAAAACTACTTGAAATGTTTCTTGTTTAAAATGTTCGTACAGAACAAATTCATTCAATGGTTTTAAATTTATAACAGGTCTATATTTACCATTAGGTTTAGGGCCAATAAATAAATTTGACACAAATTGATCTTTCTCCCAGTATGAAGGTACAATGGCGCCTTTGGTAAATAAAGCAGACACTTCATTGCTAATAATATCTTTTAATTCATCAGAAAACATAATTTCATTAGGTATCTTATACTGATATACATTTGAACAGAATTCTATCTTGTAACCCTTCACCACATCCAATATCCATGAATCTGTAGTAAACGTCAACCAATTATGTAAAAAATATTTTCATTTGAAACATTTAACTCACATTTTCGTTTGATGGATAGTGGAGTTTAAATTACCTCGACGACCTCTCTTATTACCACGATAGTTCGTATTGTATGGCTGAAACCTCGACCTTTGACCTCGAATCTGACCACCACGACGAAAACCTCTTCTTTGGTTGAAGTTATTTGTCTCATAACTTTGATTAACAAAGAAATTAGATTCCTTATTTGACAAAGAAAACCCAGCATCACATTTTTTGATCTCTTTTGAAATATCATCCCCAAATAGAAAGCTAGTGATTGAAGTATTAATATTGCAGAGATTTGAGTATCTCTTTTTAAGATTGGGACGAATCAAATATCTACGACGTAAAGAGATATTGTATTGGGCCTGACAAATCAATGTTATAGAATCCGAAATAAGTGTTTTTGCCTCATCGTTATGTTTGATGTGATCTTTTAGTACATTAGCTAATTTAATGATAGGAACAACGCCAGCAGCTAATAATTTCTGTATACCTTTAAAATTTTTGTCATAGGTATGAGTTTTTATATCAATCCCCCCCCCCCCATATCTCTTGATTGACTAGTGGTGGGGCTAACATTTCACAGTTTTCGGGTATGTTATGCCGATCAATTATATCATCAGTTGCACATTGAGTGGTACCAGCTGTATTAATTAAATTAGCCAATGATTTAGATATAGGATCACCTCTCAAAGGAGTTTTTAATTTAGGTAATGTCCACAAAGTATCATCCAAAATTGCTGGACTAACACTATTATTATTCAATTCAGATTTGCTATTATATCTACTAAACTCGTCAAATAATGCTCCACTAATTCTGTTATTAACAGGTAGTGGATATATATTAAGTCTAACATCAGACGAATTGTCAACTTGAACAGTTAAATTAGGCAAATGGTTAAAATCTTGAAAGAAATAATTACTTTCATCATAGTCATAGTCAATTTCATTAGCCTGTGATTCCACAAGACCTAATTTACATTTCAATGTTAAGAGATCTGCTTCTGAAAAATTATCTAAATCAATAAGATTCGATTTACTAGACTGAACAGTACTGCCAGTAATTTTGTTGACAACATCTGAGTTGTTATTAATAGTACATGGCGAACTCGCTTTACGAGTACTTGTTGAAGCCTTCTGCTTTCCCTTTAAGACCTTAACAGCAGATCTTAATTTTGATTTGACTGGTGTTTTACACTTACATGTGGAAGGAATATCATCCTCTAAAGTAAATATATTATCGTCCTGTAAAGACTCGGTTATCATCTTTTTGCATTATAAGCATCATCTTTTTTCAGTATAAGCATCTTTTTGCAGTATAAGCATCATCTTTTCGTATTATCATCTTTTCGTATTATTATCTTTTCGTATTATAAGCATCATCTTTTTGCAGTATCAGCATCTTTTTGTATTATCAGCATCATCTTTTCGTATTATCTTTTTGTATTATGAGCATCATCTTCATATTATCATCTTTTTGTATTATCATCTTTTTGTATTATCAGCATCATCTTTTTGTATTATCATCTTTTTGTATGATCATCTTTTCCGTTACTGGCCGTAGGTTTACGGAAATCAACGTTAATCTTCGTCAAAAGTCGACGTAAAGAAGATGTTGTAGACTAGGTTAATGAGACGCAACTTTTATTTTGTCAAAATGGATACCATTTTAGAAAATTTACACCTTTAATTGCATATGCCTGCTTTCAAAGAGAAAAAATAACTCCTGATTTAGTTTGCCATTTGTCCAGATATGATATGGAATGCCTTGGGATATCAAATTCTTCAGATATGATGAAAATCGGAACAGAATGTATTAAATATGCCCAGTCAGAATGCAAACACAACAGAATTGTTTTGAATCAAAACAATTGTTAGAGAGTTTATTAGACTCTGGTTTCAAAATATCTGAAATTTCAAAGTTGCTGTCTGTATTGGAAAGAACTGTATATCGGCGAATGTCATTTTTTGACTTATCCGTTCGCAGTTTTACTCAAATTAACGATACTGAGTTAAAATCTGAAGTCAATGATGCATTTTCAATTTCCAAGAAGTGGGGAAAATATGTTGAGACAAATCCAAAATCAAAAGGGAATTAACATTAACATTACATGAAGATTTAACCATATGGTATTAAAAAAAAACTGGTGCAATAGAAATATTCAAATTCTTTTATTCATAGCACAAATAGTTAACGATAGCAAATTTAATTTAGTGTCACACAAATGATTTTGACATTGTTAGAGAATTAGCTGCAATACGATTCTCAATTTTCTCTTCATGCTAGACTTTGTCAGAACACATTTAAAAACCATAGCATTTTCATTTTTCTAAACCCCCGTGAAAATAGAACTTCTGACCTCCAACAACCTACATCAGACTGTCACTTTCAACTTCATACGTGATTCCCAACGTCCTAAATCTGATTACCATGTCCGACTTCCTATTGCTAGACTTCCAACCAGTTTTTTACTTCCTACCTCTGAATCTATATTCCTTCAGGCTTAAATATTTGACTGTTTACTGCCCCCACCCCCTTTAAACAGCTTTCTAAATCAGACCATCATTTTTTACTTTCTACACTTCTACTTCTCCGAGTTCTTACTTCCAACTTCTTTAGCGTGACATGCTACCTTTTAATCAGTATTAGAGAAACATCTGATAAGATTACTTCAAGATGGCGTCGACAGTGAAGTCGTGTCAACGTGCTGTCTGAAAAAAAACCTTTCTGTGTTAGAGTGGGATTAAGTGAAAAGTATGACATTACGTGTGGTTAAAGAACTTTAAACATTGTCCGTAATATGTATGTGTTCATTTTACAATAAGCTTTTTCTTTTCTCGAAGTTATGAGTATCGAGCTGGTAAATTTGACTTTGTAAATTGTAGTCACGAAACCAATATGGACGTCAGTGTGTTGTCATTATGACATTTGTAAACTGTGTACAGTTCTGGTCATTCTACTAAGTTGGAGCTACATTAAGGGTTAGCACGAAGTTAAAAAAAAGGAGCAAAACTGGTAGATTAACATCTATTTATGTTGTTAATAAATCTGGTATCGACGGGAAAAAAGTGTGAGTGAGTAGTGCTCTTTAACAATTCTAGACTGTAATATTTCTATTAAAATAGTAATGTCCATGTCAAACGCTTTAGACAAAATCAAGAAGAGACTAAATTCGTCATCATCCACCCCTAGCCCAGGTAAAAAGCTATGTGAAAATCTAGACGAGATCGAAATCGAAGAAGTAGACATGAGTGATTCAACATCGCCTTCCACAAGTCCACTTCCACAAAATACCTCTCAAAGCCCATTCATCCATCTCCAGAAACCTTATGAACTCGATGATCTGGACTTACCGTCCGATATCACAAACAAATACCCTAAATTATCAAGGGATAAAACTGCCTTATTAGTGATCTCAAATGAAATTGGTAACATTCTTTTTCCCCAGCTAGAAAAAAGTGTCAACGCCATCATCACTTCCCTTGGGCTCAAAATCAAAGATCTTGATGACCTGGAGCAATATGGTAGACGTGAAGCTGTTAGAATTGTTGGTATTCCTGAGACCAATGACGAAAGTACTGACAATCTTTTAATTCAAGTTGGTAAAACTATTGGTATCAACATCACTGATAAGGACATAAATAGGAGTCACAGAGTCGGAATACCTGCTAAATATCACCCCTCAAACAACCCACGACCCATTATAGTCAGATTTAAAGGGTATTATACAAAACGAGCCTTTATGAAACATAGGAAAAACTTAAGATGTCTTATAAAAGATAACAACCAGATGGAAAACAATAGCTCCAACAGTTCAAATTTCCAACCCCCTAAAATCCTCCAAAACAAGAAAGTGTTTATAAATGAAGATTTGACAAACAAACGCTCAACATTAGCCTATAAAGCTAGATGCCTTTTAAAAGAAAAGAAAATTGAAAGTACCTGGTGCACTGATGGAACAATCTTTGTTAAAACTAAGATTTCTGACAAAATCGAAGTCATTAAAAGTGATCGTGACTTCAATTCCCTCTTGGATAAAGTCAAAATTAAAATTACACTCAGAAGGAACTAATTAAAAATGTTCACATTGGTTATAACTTCCTGCATTTCATGTTGTTTATTTGATACCGTCAAACTTAACTTAAACTGTCTTATAATATATTTCTATCATGACAGTTAAACATTCCAAATCAAAATTTGAGATTGCTTACACTTACCAAATACTAGCATATTTTATAATGTTCATTTGATACTGTCAAACTAAACTTATACTGTCTTATAATATATTTCTATTATGACAGCTAAACATTCCAAATCAAAATTTGAGATTGCTTACACTTACCAAATATTAGTATATTTTATAACGTTTATTTGATACTGTCTAACTAAACTTATACTGTCTTACAATATATTTCTATTATGACAGCTAAACATTCCAAATCAAAATTTGAGATTGCTTACACTTACCAAATATTAGTATATTTTATACTGTTTATTTGATACTGTCAAACTAAACTTATACTGTCTTATAATATATTTCTATCATGACAGTTAAACACTTCAAATCAAAATTTGAGATTCCTTACACTTACCAAATACTAGTATATTTTATAATGTTTATTTGATACTGTCAAACTAAACCTATACTGTATTATAATATAGTTATATTATGACAGCTAAACATTCCAAATCAAAATTTGAGATTGCTTACACTTACCAAATATTAGTATATTTTATAACGTTTATTTGATACTGTCTAACTAAACTTATACTGTCTTATAATATATTTCTATTATGACAGCTAAACATTCCAAATCAAAATTTGAGATTGCTTACACTTGCCAAATATTAGTATATTTTATAATGTTTATTTGATACTGTCTAACTAAACTTATACTGTCTTATAATATATTTCTATTATGACAGCTAAACATTCCAAATCAAAATTTGAGATTGCTTACACTTACCAAATATTAGTATATTTTATAATGTTTATTTGATACTGTCTTATAATTTATTTCTATTATGACAGCTAAACATTCCAAATCAAAATTTGAGATTGCTTACACTTACCAAATACTAGTATATTTTATAATGTTTTTTTTTGATACTGTCAAACTAAACTTATACTGTCTTATAATTTATTTCTATTATGACAGTTAAACACTTCAAATCAAAATTTGAGATTGCTTACACTTACCAAATACTAGTATATTTACAGCATCTGTTTATCGAATGTACCCATAGTCAATCGATATGGAATGAACTTCATAAAATTGTATTAACAAATTTTCATAATATCGATATGAATTCAAAACATAAATATTTTGGAATTATTTCGAAGGATGAATTCAAAACTTTGAACGATTGGAAAATAACGAACCACCTTATCTTGATAACTAAATATTATATTTATAAAACAAAAATCGAAAACAATGTTCCGTCACCTATTAGCTTCCACAAATATCTTAGCCAACAGAAACTAATTTCAAAGGAGTTAAAGTATATCTGAACGAGTCTTAAAAATTAAACATAATAACAGACATACCCCTAGCAGGCTTTCAGAATATTCTGATGTATAATTTATTATTATATATATTTATTATTGCAGTGCGTTCTTCGAACGCACTGCTTTGTTTTCGAAATGTTTTTTTTTTTTTTTTTTTTTTCGAATTCCTCCCATCGCGCCCAGCCAAAACTACAAATGCCACATGGGAACTGTTAACATTTCTTCTGGGAAACCCCCGAATTCAAATCATATGAATGTATTTTGACGCCATTTTGTCCAACCGGAAATGACGTACGGGGCTATGACTAACTTTAGGTTTTTTCTCATTTTTCACACAAGTTTTTAATCAATTTTGATCGCGTTTTTTTTGTTTATTGCTTTCAATTTTTGTTTACAAGATAGCAATTTAAGAATTATACATTTCCCAACTTTGTCGCTGACTGCTTTAATTTTAATTTTTGGGGTTTTCTCAACTTCTACAATTTTATTTCGATCGATCTGAAAATTTACAGATATAT
Source organism: Nipponacmea schrenckii (assembly GCA_030562195.1). Taxonomy (NCBI): domain Eukaryota; kingdom Metazoa; phylum Mollusca; class Gastropoda; family Lottiidae; genus Nipponacmea; species Nipponacmea schrenckii. The sequence continues at coordinate 31,393,519 of JAUJPP010000003.1, read as the reverse complement.
AGACATTTTGATTGCGAATTATAATTAATTTTCAAAATTTCGATATCACTTCCGGTTTTGATCTTATTTGCTTTTAAAGTTGAATTTTGCACTTCCGGAATAATGAAGATATTTGAAAAATTTATTTTGCAATTAGCTACAATTGTCTATTAAATAATGCTAAATTTAAAAAATTCGAACCGGAAGTAACGGATCAGCCGCCATCTTGATATGACTAACTTTTGTAAAACTCAAAATGGGGCCTCAGGGTTAAATCTAATTTGCATAATTTTAGATTTTCTAAAAACATCTATCGATTGCGCAAAAAAGTATGGGAAGGGATTTTTGAATTTCGACTTTGCTTTTCTTTTATTTCCGGTTGAAATTTTTCAGTAATAGTCAAAACTTTTAAAGGTCATATTTCGCCATATTGACCTCTGGTGACCTTGTGACCTGAACAAAAGTTATTGCCCTTGATTAAATCTGCCCAATGGTATCTTCACATTTGTTGTCCGATGTTCACTTCCGGTTTTGCAGCCAATTGAAAATCACGAATTTTAACTTTAAAGAGCTCTATCACGTGACCTAATTTACATAGGACAGAATTTCTTACATATTCCTTTTACGCTTAATGTCATCTTCCCATTAATATATCAAACTTGGTATTTTAGTCAAAATTGCGCGTTTAAAAATTTCAAAATTTTGTAATTTCTTCTATACTAACTGTGTGTGTTTTTCTTTAAATCGAAATAGGGTCTCGGGGGATAATTCGATTGGTGTTATTTTGATGTATATAGAATCTATAACCGATTGCCGAAATATATATGGAAACCGATTTTTGAATTTTTATTTTGATTTTGATTTTTTAACGATTAAAATTTTTAAAAACTTTGAAGGGTCGTATATTGTGACGTTGACCTTCGACGAATTTTTGACCTGTACAAATATGATAGCTCTCGAGAAGTTCTATCCAATGATATATAAAGCTTTATTGTAAGATGTATACTTCCGCTTTTATCGCCATTTGAAAATTGCGAATTTTCCCTATAAAACAATCTGTTTAATGTGTTGCATTTGGGCGACCTACAAGATAATATAAGTTTCAGCGATCTGAAATTATTTTTTAGTTTAATCGTTCTACATCCAGTTAAAATGATACAAAGTTGTTATATATGTTTTTCCTGTTGTGGGTGATGTAAATATTGAATATTTGGAACGAAATTACAACCTTTAGAATTTTAAATTTTATCTCTTATAATTATGCAACAATAATATACAGGTGACTGGAATAATGGTCTAAGAGACGAAACTCTATTCAATATAAATTTTAAAATGTTAGGCCGCGCTATTTATGTGGTGTCTCAATGTTATACCCTGGCGACTTAAGACAACTTGAACCATTAGTGACCTTTCGATTTGTATATAGCTTCGACATTGTCTATCCAATGCTATATATATATTTTTTGTACGATATCTACTTTTGGTTTCATCGCCATCTGAAAATTGCGAATTTAATATATAAAACAATCTATTGGGTATTATTCTCTACGTTTTGTCGATTAACAAATATGAGTTTCGGCGATCCGGATATCTTTTTAGATTAAACGACACTCTATCCATTTTTTATTATGATTTTAACTTATTATCTATCTTAATTGATGATGAGGGCTAAGGACGGGGAGGGGCAAAGAGGGGGAAAGGAGGAAAAGGGGTGTATGGGAGCGTTTGTTATGAAATCAAAATCCATTTCTGATGCACATTTTTTTTATTTTAATAAACCCTTTTGTCTTTTGCTTAACGAAAAAATCCCTTGATGGAACGCACTGCTTCAGTGCCGTTAGGCGTACGGCTCTAGTTGTGGGACTTTGCTACCGCAAAGTCCCAGTTTGTTTTCGAAATGTCTCTTTTTTTTTTTTTTTTTTTTTTTTTTTTTTTTTTCGAAATTTACACACCTCACACAGCCTAGGCTGCAATAGTTGCAGCAATTTCACAACATCTCCAGACCTTCTGTAGTGGCGACGTTTCTAATGAATGAACATTTGAACATTTTTGCAAAACCGGAAGTGCTGCATTGCAACATACCTAAAAAGTCGGTCAGTGGCCCTAGAAGTCGCAATTTTCAATCGATTTTCTTCGGGTTTGCATTTTTGGAAACGTGAAATAATTTCCAACAAGATAGCAGTTGAACAATTTCATAATTCGAAAATTCGTAGCACACATTTTTTTGCCGTATTTTGCACATTTTTGCAACTTTGCTATTTTAAGACCGATTGATCTGAAAATTTGGGTGCCTTCAAGTGTCATGAATATGAAAACATTGGCAGAGTCAAAATTTTGGCTTCATTTCCGGTTTCAGCGTAAAATGGGTTTAAACTTCCGGTTGACCTACTTGTGCTGTAATTGATGTATCGCAACAAAATTTATGTCAATCTTAATTAAATTAGAAGACAAAAAAACGAAGAAGAAAAAATCCGAACCGGAAGTGAAACTTTGGCCGCCATCTTGAAATGTTACTTTTTTGTAAAAGTAAAAATGGGGCCTCAGGGTTATGTCTAATTTCTGCGATAATTACATTTCTGGAATCCTCAGTCGATTGCGAAAAAAACATTGGGAGCCGATTTTTGAATTTCGCTTTTGCATTTTTGCAACATCCGGTTGAATTTTTTCAAAGTTTGGGGGCTTATTTCTCGTGACCTTGACCTTTGGTGACCGTGACCTTTAGTAGGTCAAAGGTCATTGACCTTGGCTATCAGTTGATACTTTGACCTTTGACCTCCAACGTCTACTTCCGGTTTTATAGCTGCCCGAAAACAGCAAAATTCGCAACTTTGGGTAGCTCTAGAGCGTGACTTAATAAATTTAGAGCGTTATTTTCTCCAGATTCTTAATGCGCTTTTTGTCCTCTTTCCAACGATATATAACAAAAGTTTGTAAAATGAAAATTGAACTTTTTGATTTTTGAACATAACAGTACAATTTGCTGTATTTACGTTTGTTTGAAATGTATGTGTGCATATCTCGTGATCTATTAAATGTACAAACTTCAAATTTGTACCGTGAATATACATTTTGAATGTGATTAGATTCACGCTAAAAAAAATGAGATGGGCGTGGCACATCCGGGTAAATTTCGAATTTACTCTTTTCATGGGTCAGCGAATTACGTCTGTAGGAAAAAGCGTTTTTTTTAAAAAGTACTATGCACACAGATACCTCATTGCTTTGGCCAGTTCATCCCAGAAAATCAGATGATTCGGCCTGTTTGTTGCAATTTCTCGACAATAGCAAACCGGTTAATTTTTTCTAATTTTGGAAGCTTATTTCTCATGACCTTGACCATTGGTGACCTTGACCTTTTGAAGGTCAAAGGTCATTGACCTTATCTATCATTTAATACTTTGACATTTGACTTCCGACGTCAACTTCCGGTTTTATAGCTGCCCGAAAACAGCAAAATTCAAAAATTTGGACTGCTCTAGAGCGTGACCTAATTAATTTAGAGGTTTATTTTTTTCAGATTCTTAAGGCACTTTTGTCCACTTTCCAACAATGAATAACAAAAGTTTTTAAAATGAAAATTTAATTTTTGCACTTTTAAAATTAAAGTACATTTTGCTTTTTTGAAATGTATTTGTGCATATCTCGTGATCTATTAGATGTTCAAGCTTCAAATTTGTACCGTTAATATACATTTTAAATATGATTAGATTTACGCCAAAATAAATGAGATGGGCGTGGCACATCCGGGTAAACTTACAATTTTTCATTTATGTCGGTCAGCGCTCTGCGTCTGTAGGAAATAACGTTTTTCAAAAGGTACTTTGCACACAGATACCTCGTTGCTTTGGCCAGTTTCTCCCAGAAAATCAAATGTTTCGGGCTGTTTGTTGCAATTTTGCAACGTTAGCAAAGTCCCACTCTGTGCCACGTGTGGCTCTAGTTGTGGGACTTTGCTACCGCAAAGTCCCAGTTTGTTTTCGAAATGTCTTTTTTTTTTTTTTTTTTTTTTTTTTTCGAAATTTACACACCTCGCTGTGCCTAGGCTGCAATAGTTGCAAATTTGTCTCAACTTCTCCAGACCTTCTGTAGTGGCGACGTTTCTAATGAATATAAATTGGAACATTTTTGCACAACCGGAAGTGCTGCGTTGCAACTTGTTTAAAAAGTAGCAAATTGGCTCTAGCTGGCGCAATTTTTGATAAATTTTCTTCGGGTTTTCATTTTTGGAATCTGCAAGTAACTTCTGATCAGATAGCAGTTCAAAAGTTTCAATTTTCAAAAATTCGTTGCACACATTTTTTTGCCGTATTTTGCAATTTTTTGCAACTTTGTTGTTTTTGGTGTGATTCGACTAAAAAAAATTGAGCATTAGAAGCCCACAAAATGATTTTCAAAAAGTAGGTCAAAATTTTTGCGTCACTTCCGGTTTTTGCGAAAAATGGAGTTTTACGTCCGGTTGAATAACTTCCGGGTTTATTAATGTATGAGATTCAAATTTGTTTCATTCGGTAGCCATTAGCCATACAAAAAAACGAAGAAAATAAAATCAAGGCCGCATGCGCAACTTTCGCCGCCATTTTGATTTTTCTGAAATTGGGCGAATTTAATTCAGACATTATGGCTTATCCGATTGAGATGATTTTGGTGTCAAATAAAAGAACATAAAAATTGCAAAAAAACATTGGAAGTCGATTTTTGAATTTCGCTTTTGCATTTTTGCAACATCCGGTTGAATTTTTTCAAAGTTTGGGGGCTTATTTCTCGTGACCTTGACCTTTGATGACCATGACCTTTACAAGGTCATTGGTCACTGACTTTGGCTATCAGTTGACAATTTGACATTAGGCTTCCGACGTCTACTTCCGGTTTTATAGCTGCCCGAAAACACCAACATTCGCTAATTTGGACTGCTCTAGAGCGTGACCTAATTAATTTAGAGGGTTATTTTTTCAGATTCTTAAGGCACTTTTTGTCCACTTTCCAGCAATGTATAACAAAAGTTTTTAAATTGAAAATTTAATTTTTGCACTTTTAAAATTAAAGTACATTTTGCCTTTTTGAAATGTATTTGTGCATATCTCGTGATCTTTTAAATGTACAAGCTTCAAATTTGTACCGTGAATATATATTTTGAATCTTATTAGATTTACACAAAAAAAGAATGAGATGGGCGTGGCACATCCGGGTAAACTATCAATTTAGCATTTATATAGGTCAGCGAATTACGTCAGTAGGAAATAACGTTTTTCCAAAAAATTCTTTGCACACAGATACCTCGTTGCTTTGGCCAGTTTCTACCAGAAAATCAGATGTTTCGGCCTGTTTGTTGCAATTTTGCAACGTTAGCAAAGTCCCACTCTGTGCCACGTGTGGCTCTAGTTATAGTTTGTTTTCGAAATGTCTTTTTTTGTGGGACTTTGCTTCCGCAAAGTCCCAGTTTGTTTTCGGTTTGTCAATTCTTTTTTTTTTTTTTTTTTTTTTTTTCGAAATTTACACAGGGCACACAGCCTAGGCTGCAATAGTTGCAGCAATTTCACAACATCTCCAGACCTTCTGTAGTGTCGACGTTTCTAATGAATATAAATTGGTACATTTTTGCAAAACCGGAAGTGCTGCATTGCAACATTCCTCAAAAGTCGGTCAGTTGCTCTAGAAGTCGCAATTTTCAATCGATTTTCTTTGGGTTTGCATTTTTGAAAACTTGAAACAATTTCCAACAAGATAGCAGTTACAAAATTTCGAAATTCGAAAATTCATAGCACACATTTTTTTGCCGTATTTTGCAAATTTTTGCAACTTTGCTATTTTAAGACGGATTGATCTGAAAATTTGGGTGCCTTCAAGTGTCATGAATATAAATACATTTGCAGAGTCAAAATTTTTGCTTCATTTTCGGTTTAAGCGTAAAAAGGGTTTAAACTTCCGGTTGACCTACTTGTGCTGTAATTGATGTATCGCAACAAAATTAATGTCGATCGTAATTAAATTAGAATACAAAAAAACGAAGAAGAAAAAATCTGAACCGGAAGTGAAACTTTGGCCGCCATCTTGAAATGTCACTTTTTTGTAAAACTCAAAATGGGGCCTCTACGGTAAGAGTGACTTGTGTGTTATTAGTATTTTTAGAAAGTCTAAACGATTGCGAAAAAAAGTATGGGAGCCGAATTTTGAATTTCGCTTTTGCATTTTTGCAACATCCGGTTGAATTTTTTCGAAGTTTGGGGGCTTATTTCTCGTGACCTTGACCTTTGATGACCGTGACCTTTAATAGGTCAAAGGTCATTGACCTTGGCTATCAGTTGATACTTTGAACTTTGACCTCCGACGTCTACTTCCGGTTTTATAGCTGCCCGAAAACAGCAAAATTCGCAACTTTGGGCTGCTCTAGAGCGTGACCTAATTAATTTAGAGTGTTAATTTTTTCAGATTCTTAAAGTGCTTTTTGTCCTCTTTCCAACGATATATAACAAAAGTTCGTAAAATGAAAATTGAATTTTTTGATTTTTGCAAAGAAAAGTACATTTTGCCGTATTTTCGCTTCCTTGAAATGTATGTGTGTATATCTCGTGATCTATTAGCTGTACAAGCTTCAAATTTTTACTGTGAATATACATTTTGAATATGATTAGATTCCCCTCCAAAAAAACGAGATGGGCGTGGCACATCCGGGTGAACTTCAAATTTACCATTTATATCGGTCAGCGAATTACGGCTGCAGTAAATAACGTTTTTCAAAAAAGTACCTTGCAAACATATATCTCATTACTTTGGCCAGTTTATCCCAAAAAATCAAATGTTTCTGCCTGTTTGTTGCAATTTTGCGACATTTGCAAAAAATCAGGTTTTTTTTTTAGTTTGGGGGCTTATTTCTAGTGACTTTGACCTTTGGTGACCTTGACCTTTACAAGGTCATTGGTCACTGACTTTAGCTATCAGTTGACAATTTGGCATTAGACTTCTGACGTCTATTTCCGGTTTTATAGCTGCTCGAAAGCAGCAAAATTTGCAACGTTGGACTGCTCTAGAGCGTGACCTAATTAATTTAGAGGGTTATTTTTTTCACATTCCGAAGGCGCCTTTTGTCCTCTTTCCAGCGATGCACAACAAAAGTTTTTAAAATGAAAATTTAATTTTTGGACTTTTAAAATTAAAGTACATTTTGCTTTTTTGAAACGTATTTGTGTATATCTCGTGATCTATTAGATGTACAAGCTTCAAATTTGAACCATGAATATATATTTTGTATGAGATTAGATTTACGCAAAAGTAAATTAGATGGGCGTGGCACATACGGGTAAACTTCCAATTTACCAGTTATATCGGTCAGCGCTTTACATCTGTAGGAAATAACATTTTTCCAAAAAATTCTTTGCACACAGATACCTCGTTGCTTTGGCCAGTTTCTCCCAGAAAATCAGATGTTTCGGCCTGTTTGTTGCAATTTTGCAACGTTAGCAAAGTCCCACTCTGTGCCACGTGTGGCTCTAGTTTTTTTTTTTTTTTGAAATTTACACACCTCACACAGCCTAGGCTGCAATAGTTGCAATTTTTTCTCAACTTCTCCAGACCTTCTGTATTGGCGACCTTTCTAATGAATATAAGATGAAACATTTCTGCACAACTGGAAGTGCTGCGTTGCAACTTGTCTAAAAAGTAGCAAATTGGCTCTAGCTGGCGCAATTTTTGATCAATTTTCTTCCGGTTTTCATTTTTGTAATCTGCAAGTAACTTCTGATCAGATAGCAGTTCAAACATTTCAATTTTCAAAAATTCGTTGCACACATTTTTTAGCCGTATTTTGCAATTTTTTGCAACTTTGTTGTTTTTAGTGCGATTCATCTATAAAAAATTGAGCATAAGAAGCCCACGAAATGATTTTCAAAAAGTAGGTCAAAATTTTTGCGTCACTTCCGGTTTTTGCAAAAAATGGAGTTTTACGTCTGGTTTAATAACTTCCGATTTTATTAATGTATGAGATTCAAACTTGTTTCATCGGGTAGCCATTAGCCATACAAAAAAACGAAGAAAATAAAATCAAGGCCGCATGCGCAACTTTCGCTGCCATTTTGATTTTTCTGAAATTGAGCGAATTTAATTCAGACATTATGGCTTGTCCGATTGAGATAATTTTGGTGTCAAATGAAAGAACATAAAAATTGCAATAAAACATTGGAAGTCGATTTTTGAATTTCGCTTTCGCATTTTTGCAACATCCGGTTGAATTTTTTCGAAGTTTGGGGGCTTATTTCTCGCGACCTTGACCTTTGATGACCTTGACCTTAAGTAGGTCAAAGGTCATTGACCTTGGCTATCAGTTGATACTTTGACCTTTGACCTCCGACGTCTACTTCCGGTTTTATAACTCCCCGAAAACAGCATAATTTTCAACTTTGGACTGCTCTAGAGCGTGACCTATATAATTTAGAGTGTTATTTTTTTTAGATTCTTAAAGTGCTTTTTGTCTTCTTTCCAACGATATATAACAAAAGTTTATAAAATGGAAATTGAATTTTTTGATTTTTGAAAATTCAAGTACATTTTGTCGTGTTTACGTTTTTTGGAAATGTATGTGTGTATATCTCGTGATCTATTAGATGTACAACCTTCAAATTTGTAACGTGAATATACATTTTGAATGTGATTAGATTTACATAAAAAAAATGAGATGGGCGTGGCACATCCGGGTAAAATTCCGATTTACCATTTATATGGGTCAGCGAATTACGGCTGCAGTAAATAGCGTTTTTAAAAAAAGTACTTTGCACACAGATACCTCATTGCCTTGGCCACTTCATTCCAGAAAATCAGATAATTCGGCCTGCCTGTTGCAATTTTTCGACAATAGGAAACCGGTTGATTTTTTTCTAATTTTGAAAGCTTATTTCTCGTCACCTTGACCCTTGGTGACCTTGAACTTTAGTAGGTCAAAGGTCATTGACCGTGTCTATCATTTAATACTTTGACATTTTAAACTCCGACGTCCACTTCCGGTTTTATAGGTGCCTAAATACAGCAAAATTCACAACTTTGGACTGCTTTAAAGCGTGACCTAATTAATTTAGAGGTTTATTATTTTCAGATTCTTAATGCGCTTTTTGTCCACTTTCCTGCAATGTATAACAAAAGTTTTTAAAATGAAAATTTAATTTTTGCACTTTTAAAATTAAAGTACATTTTGCCTTTTTGAAATGTATTTGTGCATATCTCGTGATCTTTTAAATGTACAAGCTTCAAATTTGTACCGTGAATATATATTTTGAATGTTATTAGATTTACGCAAAAAAAAATGAGATGGGCGTGGCACATCCGGGTAAACTTTCAATTTAGCATTTATATAGGTCAGCGAATTACTTTAGTAGGAAATAACGTTTTTCCAAAAAATTCTTTGCACACAGATACCTCGTTGCTTTGGCCATATGCTCCCAGAAAATCAGATGTTTTGGCCTGTCTGTTGCAATTTGGCAACGTTAGCAAAGTCCCACTCTGTGCCACGTGTGGCTCTAGTTATATATTTGTTATTATTATATATTTAGTGATGCACCCCAGGATAATGATATCTTATAAGATCTTTCTCACTTTCGAATTTTCGCGAGAAATATCCCAAAGATGAAGATATATTTTTAACGATCACATAAAATAACACCCTTATGACTTCTCTTTCAGAGATGTCAAACAAAGGGTTGTTTTTTCATGAATTTTACAATATGCTTGTATAAAGTAGATATATGTACACATTTTGTTTGTTCTTTTTGTATATCTGTAACTATGTTGATTTATGTATCGTGTAAGATTGGTAATAAAATGTTTTTTAAAAAAAAAAAAAAAAAAAAAAAATACTAGTATATTTTATAATGTTTATTTGATACTGTCAAACTAAACTTAAAACTGTCTTATAATATAGTTCTATTGTTGACGGTTAAACATTTCAAATCAAAATTTTAAGTTCAGTTTCATATCTCTACCGATTACTACTGCTGCTGTGCAATGATATAGAGCAAAATCCAGGACCCAATAGCCTACAATCAGAATTGTCTATTGTTCACCAAAACGTCCGGAGTCTGACAAGTGATGACACCTTTGACCTTGTACAAGCCGCCTTCAATGATATTGACATAATAACTTTGTCTGAAACCTGGCTAACCAATGATACAGATGTCAAAAGTATAAAACTTAAAAATTATCACAACCCGTTGACTTGCAATAGAGAAGATGCACCAGGTGGAGGGGTTGCTATCTTTGTTCATAAACGACTATCCCTCAAACCCCTACCCAATTTAAAAATATCCGGACTTGAAGCTGTATGGGCAGAGGTAAGTAACAAATCCTATCACCTCCTCATAGGCTCTTTCTATAGAAGCCAACGTGAATCAGCTGACTATTGGAACCTTATAGAAGAGAGTATCGATAAGGCTAAAGACTTAAACAAACCCATTTTCATTCTTGGAGATTTCAATGTTAATTTCTTAAAGCCTCTTACTAATAGACTCAATAATATCATTGCTCGCTTTAACTTAACACAACTTGTGACAGAGCCAACCCGAATTACTGATATTTCTTCCAGTATCCTCGACCTAATCATTGTAAGTTCCCCAAATTTTATAACCTCTACACAGGTAAGTGATGAAGGTATATCAGACCATGCGTCCGTTAAGATAACCCTAAAATCTAAGATATCAAAAGAACAATGTTACAATAGAAGAATCTGGAATTATTCTGAGGCCCGGTCAATCGAGCTATCCCATTTCTTCAACTCAACTGATTGGGACTCACTTTTTCAGGCCAACACTTCTCTTACAATAACTTCTGCAGTAGCTGATATTATCCTCAAAGGCATCGATCTCTTTGTACCGTCCAAGGTAGTCACCATTAGACCATTAGATACCCCTTGGTTCAATGGCCACCTACGCCGTCTGATCCGCAGGAGAAACAGACTCTACAAAAAGTACAAATCATCTAGATCGAACGCAAACTGGCAAATATTCAAGCAATTTCGCAACTATGTGACCAGTGAACTTCGTAAATGCAAATGCGAATATTACGAACATCTAGACAGCAAAATCTGCAGCAACAAATTTGGTGAAAAGGAATGGTGGCAACTGATTAAATCCCACGCCCTTCATAGTGGTAACCGATCTTCTCAATTCCCTCCTCTTATTCATGATGGCGCACTATTCTATGGAGACAGAGAGAAAACAGATCTCCTAAGTGATTTTTTTGCTAATCAATCCCACGTTGAGAATCCTGACGAAGCTACATCACCTATTCCACCAAGCTCATCTGAAATGCAGCAACCAATATTTTCTTCACATGAAGTTAACGATATTCTAAATACACTTTCAACAAACAAAGCCAGTGGCTCTGACACCATTAACAACAAAATCCTAAAACTATGTTCACAAAGTCTTTCATCACCCCTCTCTCGTCTCTTCAACATCCTTCTTTCTTCTGGTACCTTTCCTGACGAATGGAAAGATGCTAATGTAGTACCAATTTTCAAAAAAGGGAACGAATCCCATTGCTGTAACTATCGACCAATATCATTACTTACCTGTCTTGGCAAAGTATTTGGGAAGTGCTTATTTAAACACATTTACAACTTCCTTCTAGAAACAAATCAACTAACATCTTTCCAGGATTCAGACCAAACGATAGTACAACTTATCAGCTTATTGATATTTCTAACTATGTATTAAAAAGCCTCGATGATGGTAAGGACGTTAAAGCAGTCTTCTGCGATATCAGTCGGGCATTTGACCGTGTCTGGCACAAGGGGCTCTTGTATAAACTTCATCAAATTGGCATTCGAGGAAATGTACATAAAACCCTGACAAGTTATCTTCGAGACCGTAAGCAATCTGTAATTGTCAAAAACCAACGATCTGAAGCAAAAACAGTCGCAAATGGTGTTCCGCAGGGATCTGTTCTGGGTCCTCTCCTATTTATCATTTAATCAATGACATCGTAAAAGGCTTAAATTCCAACATTCGTCTGTATGCTGATGATACCTCTCTTTATGTTACTATAGAAGAACCAACTATTTGTCAAAATTCGTTAAATCAAGACCTCGGCAAAATTCTAGATTGGTCTAATAAATGGAAGGTAAACTTTAATCCAAAGAAGACAGTCTCTCTTCATTTCAGCAGGAAAAAGGCCCCGACCAAAATCGAACTCTCTTTTAATAATCATATTGTACCCTCAGTTGAACAGCACAAACACTTAGGACTGCTATTCGATAGCTCTGGAACCTGGACTAGTCACATCGCATATATTATCGCTAAAGCTGGTAAACTTATCGACTGCTTCAGAAGCCTCAAATATCGTCTAAATCGCAAGACCCTGGAACTGATATACAAGTCCTTCATCCTTCCAGTTTTTGACTACGCAGATGTCATCTGGCACAACTGCTCGCAGGCTGACTGTAATACACTAGAGAACATGCAGTTAGATGCCTTGCGAACCATAACGGGACTAGTTCGGGGAACATCACACGAACTTCTCTACAAGGAATCCTGTCTCATTTCTCTTGAAACTCGCCGTAATCGTCATAAACTTACCTTATTTTACAAAATGGTTCACAAATTAGTACCTCCCTTCCTAAGCCTTCTTGTCCCTCCCTCAGTAGCTTCTGTAAATCCCTATCCTGTCCGAAACAAGAATAAACTACGATCAATTCCATCAAAATCTGAGCATTACAAAAACTCCTTCTTACCATCTACTGTGGAACTATGGAACAATCTTCCTGAAGATATCAAGTCTGTTAGATCTGTTGCCATCTTCAAGAAAGTAATTTCATCAAAAGATCCAAAGGCTCCCCCCTATTTTAATTTTGGAACAAGAGCATCACAAATTGTACATTGTAGATTGAGACACGCTAAAAGTGAGCTAAATGCCGTGACACATCCATCTTCCTAATCCCTGTCCCTGGTCTGACCCCCTTGCACCCATTTCTTCTTTCTAAATGTATATATGTACATTGTCTATTAGTTTGCAGTTTTTTGTGTGTGCGTTTCCTTTTTTTTTTTGCCACATGTTTTCATTATTTTTCTTTCACTTTTTGTATTTTTTTTTTTTTTTTTACTTTCTGTTTTTGCTAAGCAGATTTAAATAAGCCCTGAGTTTCTTTCTGTATCGTTTTTCTTTTGTATTATTGTACTTTACTGTTGTGAACATATGAAATAAATATATTGTTTATAAAAAAAAAAAAAAAAACATCTGTAAATGCCATCACTAAATTCATCGGAGACTGCGGCATCTTATTTACGTGGACTTCTTACGAAGATTACCGTTGATTTCCGCAAACCTACGGCCAGTTACGGAAAAGATGATCATACAAAAAGATGATCATACAAAAAGATGATAATACGAAAAGATGATGCTAATAATACAAAAAGATGCTGATACTGCAAAAAGATGATGCTTATAATGCAAAAAGATGATAATAGAAAAAGATGATAATACGAAAAGATGATGCTGATAATACAAAAAGATGCTGATACTGCAAAAATTTCTAAATTTCTAAATCTTATCTTATCACCATATTTTGTTTGGGGTTTATCATCCTCTATAACAGTGTAAGTTATTTTGTCTTTGGCTGGTATTGGTTGAAAAAACATATTTTTTGGATAAACCAAACAGAGAAAATAGCACACCTTGGTCTAAATTGTTGTTTATTGAAAAGCTTTACAAATTCTTCCTTTTCAGAATCTTTTAAAGCTCTTGCTAACTCAGCTTTTGGGTAGTCACCATTACACATAGCAGAAGAATAAAGACCGTTAGCGCCAAATCCCATTAATTTAGAACAAAAGATTTTCTTCAACTCTTCGTTAAAATCTTTAGTAGACTCTTGGTATTTTTGAATAACTCAATTATATCAGAATCAGTTGTATTTAAATGATGTTGTAGAACTTTACAAATTAGTAATTAGTTTGACACCCTTAGTGTGAAGACCTAATTAGCAGCTCTCTACCTTCTCGGATTGGCGTAATTGGATTAGCGGATTAATGTCAAGTATAACTCGTTATTCTCAATTAACTTTTGACACCAATTACTGTGAGTTCGTTCTTTTTAATCCTTCTTTAATCTTTTCTTTGGGCGGCCGATAATTACTTGGCGGAGTAATTAAAGCTGTCCTACCCAAAAGCTTTCTCAGGTTTCGTTTTCGTTGTTCTCTTCGTTTCTCTTTGCATATTTACCTTATTTTGTACTGATCATATTTTCTTTTTCCTAGATTAAAATGGCCATGGCACAAAACTCCACCAAGGTTAGCTATGCCGATATGGCAGGTAGGCCCGCTGCTACCGGGTACTGCAAGGTAGCGCGGCCTGAATATGTCATTGTCGTTATAGTGAAACCTAGCGGGGGCAAAAGTTTCAAAAGCACAAAGGCTAAGGTCATTGGGGACTTTATCCGGAAGGAGTGGAAATACGGCTCTCTTCCTGAGGTTAAAGTCCTGGCCAATGGCAATGTACGCTTGAACTTTGAGCACCTGGCAGATGCGGTCTACGCTGCTAATCAGACCGCACTGTGTGGAATGAAGGTGGACTCAGCCTTGTCTACCTTCAACCAAACGGAACGGGTCGTCATCTACGGCGTCCCTACCGAATATACGGAAGGTGAATTGCTGGAGAACCTTAAACTCCACAATCACTCTGTAGAGGGGGTTTACCTCTACAGACCTCGGGAGGGCAAGTCCGTTAGGACTGTCCAACTAACTTTCGCAAGTGGGAAAGTACCTAAAAGTCCTCTTCCCCTTCTTTATTCCAGGTGCCAGCTCCATCCTTACATTCCCAAAGTAAGAAGATGCCATAGTGGTAACCGATCTTCTCAATTCCCTCCTCTTATTCATGATGGCGCACTATTCTATGGAGACAGAGAGAAAACAGATCTCCTAAATGATTTTTTTGCTAATCAATCCCACGTTGAGAATCCTGACGAAGCTACATCACCTATTCCACCAAGCTCATCTGAAATGCAGCAACCAATATTTTCTTCACATGAAGTTAACGATATTCTAAATACACTTTCAACAAACAAAGCCAGTGGCTCTGACACCATTAACAACAAAATCCTAAAACTATGTTCACAAAGTCTTTCATCACCCCTCTCTCGTCTCTTCAACATCCTTCTTTCTTCTGGTACCTTTCCTGACGAATGGAAAGATGCTAATGTAGTACCAATTTTCAAAAAAGGGAACGAATCCCATTGCTGTAACTATCGACCAATATCATTACTTACCTGTCTTGGCAAAGTATTTGGGAAGTGCTTATTTAAACACATTTACAACTTCCTTCTAGAAACAAATCAACTAACATCTTTCCAGGATTCAGACCAAACGATAGTACAACTTATCAGCTTATTGATATTTCTAACTATGTATTAAAAAGCCTCGATGATGGTAAGGACGTTAAAGCAGTCTTCTGCGATATCAGTCGGGCATTTGACCGTGTCTGGCACAAGGGGCTCTTGTATAAACTTCATCAAATTGGCATTCGAGGAAATGTACATAAAACCCTGACAAGTTATCTTCGAGACCGTAAGCAATCTGTAATTGTCAAAAACCAACGATCTGAAGCAAAAACAGTCGCAAATGGTGTTCCGCAGGGATCTGTTCTGGGTCCTCTCCTATTTATCATTTAATCAATGACATCGTAAAAGGCTTAAATTCCAACATTCGTCTGTATGCTGATGATACCTCTCTTTATGTTACTATAGAAGAACCAACTATTTGTCAAAATTCGTTAAATCAAGACCTCGGCAAAATTCTAGATTGGTCTAATAAATGGAAGGTAAACTTTAATCCAAAGAAGACAGTCTCTCTTCATTTCAGCAGGAAAAAGGCCCCGACCAAAATCGAACTCTCTTTTAATAATCATATTGTACCCTCAGTTGAACAGCACAAACACTTAGGACTGCTATTCGATAGCTCTGGAACCTGGACTAGTCACATCGCATATATTATCGCTAAAGCTGGTAAACTTATCGACTGCTTCAGAAGCCTCAAATATCGTCTAAATCGCAAGACCCTGGAACTGATATACAAGTCCTTCATCCTTACAGTTTTTGACTACGCAGATGTCATCTGGCACAACTGCTCGCAGGCTGACTGTAATACACTAGAGAACATGCAGTTAGATGCCTTGCGAACCATAACGGGACTAGTTCGGGGAACATCACACGAACTTCTCTACAAGGAATCCTGTCTCATTTCTCTTGAAACTCGCCGTAATCGTCATAAACTTACCTTATTTTACAAAATGGTTCACAAATTAGTACCTCCCTTCCTAAGCCTTCTTGTCCCTCCCTCAGTAGCTTCTGTAAATCCCTATCCTGTCCGAAACAAGAATAAACTACGATCAATTCCATCAAAATCTGAGCATTACAAAAACTCCTTCTTACCATCTACTGTGGAACTATGGAACAATCTTCCTGAAGATATCAAGTCTGTTAGATCTGTTGCCATCTTCAAGAAAGTAATTTCATCAAAAGATCCAAAGGCTCCCCCCTATTTTAATTTTGGAACAAGAGCATCACAAATTGTACATTGTAGATTGAGACACGCTAAAAGTGAGCTAAATGCCGTGACACATCCATCTTCCTAATCCCTGTCCCTGGTCTGACCCCCTTGCACCCATTTCTTCTTTCTAAATGTATATATGTACATTGTCTATTAGTTTGCAGTTTTTTGTGTGTGCGTTTCCTTTTTTTTTTTGCCACATGTTTTCATTATTTTTCTTTCACTTTTTGTATTTTTTTTTTTTTTTACTTTCTGTTTTTGCTAAGCAGATTTAAATAAGCCCTGAGTTTCTTTCTGTATCGTTTTTCTTTTGTATTATTGTACTTTACTGTTGTGAACATATGAAATAAATATATTGTTTATAAAAAAAAAAAAAAAAACATCTGTAAATGCCATCACTAAATTCATCGGAGACTGCGGCATCTTATTTACGTGGACTTCTTACGAAGATTACCGTTGATTTCCGCAAACCTACGGCCAGTTACGGAAAAGATGATCATACAAAAAGATGATCATACAAAGAGATGATAATACGAAAAGATGATGCTAATAATACAAAAAGATGCTGATACTGCAAAAAGATGATGCTTATAATGCAAAAAGATGATAATAGAAAAAGATGATAATACGAAAAGATGATGCTGATAATACAAAAAGATGCTGATACTGCAAAAATTTCTAAATTTCTAAATCTTATCTTATCACCATATTTTGTTTGGGGTTTATCATCCTCTATAACAGTGTAAGTTATTTTGTCTTTGGCTGGTATTGGTTGAAAAAACATATTTTTTGGATAAACCAAACAGAGAAAATAGCACACCTTGGTCTAAATTGTTGTTTATTGAAAAGCTTTACAAATTCTTCCTTTTCAGAATCTTTTAAAGCTCTTGCTAACTCAGCTTTTGGGTAGTCACCATTACACATAGCAGAAGAATAAAGACCGTTAGCGCCAAATCCCATTAATTTAGAACAAAAGATTTTCTTCAACTCTTCGTTAAAATCTTTAGTAGACTCTTGGTATTTTTGAATAACTCAATTATATCAGAATCAGTTGTATTTAAATGATGTTGTAGAACTTTACAAATTAGTAATTAGTTTGACACCCTTAGTGTGAAGACCTAATTAGCAGCTCTCTACCTTCTCGGATTGGCGTAATTGGATTAGCGGATTAATGTCAAGTATAACTCGTTATTCTCAATTAACTTTTGACACCAATTACTGTGAGTTCGTTCTTTTTAATCCTTCTTTAATCTTTTCTTTGGGCGGCCGATAATTACTTGGCGGAGTAATTAAAGCTGTCCTACCCAAAAGCTTTCTCAGGTTTCGTTTTCGTTGTTCTCTTCGTTTCTCTTTGCATATTTACCTTATTTTGTACTGATCATATTTTCTTTTTCCTAGATTAAAATGGCCATGGCACAAAACTCCACCAAGGTTAGCTATGCCGATATGGCAGGTAGGCCCGCTGCTACCGGGTACTGCAAGGTAGCGCGGCCTGAATATGTCATTGTCGTTATAGTGAAACCTAGCGGGGGCAAAAGTTTCAAAAGCACAAAGGCTAAGGTCATTGGGGACTTTATCCGGAAGGAGTGGAAATACGGCTCTCTTCCTGAGGTTAGAGTCCTGGCCAATGGCAATGTACGCTTGAACTTTGAGCACCTGGCAGATGCGGTCTACGCTGCTAATCAGACCGCACTGTGTGGAATGAAGGTGGACTCAGCCTTGTCTACCTTCAACCAAACGGAACGGGTCGTCATCTACGGCGTCCCTACCGAATATACGGAAGGTGAATTGCTGGAGAACCTTAAACTCCACAATCACTCTGTAGAGGGGGTTTACCTCTACAGGCCTCGGGAGGGCAAGTCCGTTAGGACTGTCCAACTAACTTTCGCAAGTGGGAAAGTACCTAAAAGTCCTCTTCCCCTTCTTTATTCCAGGTGCCAGCTCCATCCTTACATTCCCAAAGTAAGAAGATGCCAGAAATGTCAGAAGTTGGGTCACCTGGAGAAGTTTTGCCGCCGCAAGGTTTGCTGTGAAAAGTGTGGTGAGGGGCACAGCACTAAGCTGTGCAAGTCGAAGAAGGTTCGGTGTGTGAACTGCAGGAGTGATAACCACTCCAGCAACTCCGCGCAGTGTCCTTCTTTTATGTCTCGACGTGCGGAGATAGGCGCGCCAGTATGTGTCGGCAAACACGGTGCCCACTGCTCCCAAGCCCGTGGCCGAACGTCCCCAACCCACTCCGGTTCAAACTCCAAAATTCATACCCGAATTCAAGGATGAAAGACATTTTTACGATTTCTGTTGTAGGTTAGTTGCGGTGGCGGCGACAAGAAGAACTGGAAACAATGGAGAAGTGGATTCCAATGATTTGATTTCATCGGTGGTCAAAGTAATCAAAATCCATGTGACCAACCTATCACCATCAACCAAGGATGCCAAACCAAAAAGAAAGAGGTCTAGCACAGATACTCCGAAAACAGACGATGACGGTCACTCGGTGGAAACGCCTAGCAAAATGAAAGTGGGATCCACGAGTGGCCAAACTCGCCAGTCCAGAAGCACCTGTAGGGATTCCAGCACCAGACCCGTCATTGAGCGTTCTAGAAGCACTTCGCTAGCTGGACCACTGTCCAGTGTATCCAGAAGCACTTCGCTCACTAGAACATTGCCTACTCTCTCAGTGACGGACATGGACGTAGGTAGAGGTCTTCGTGACACCCCAAACCCCATGTTAAACTCATTTTTTCACAAAGTCACTAATCTTTTTCATTCAATTTCAGGTTTATACATAAATGGATTGACAGCTTGCTCACGCAAGTCTGAACTAGAGAAGATACTACAGGAGAAGCAGTATGATGCCGTCTTCCTACAAGAGTCAAAGATTGGTTCAAAGAATAAAGACCCCGTCATCAGTGGTTATGCTCTCATCAGACAGGACAGACCCAATGCTCTCAACCATCGAAGTGGTGGGGGTCTGGCCATCTACGTCAAGAATGGTGTAACATACTATGAAGTACCTCTGAAAACCATCGCTCCTCTGGAGGCTCAGGCGGTATCCTTTATTGACAAGTCAAAGGTTTTTTCCATCCTTAACATTTATCGACCTGCTGTTCATTGAAGCCAATGACCTGGTCTGTTTAAATGATGGTAGTATTACTTATGTTGGTACTCTATCTCCTATTGGTTCGCATCTCGATCTCACTCTAGTAAGCAGTCGGTTAGCTAAGGACTGCACATGGGAAACAACCAGTGAAAGCCTTGGAAGTGACCACGTTATTATCGAGACTACACTATCTTGTAACATTGTGAAAGAAACAATCAAATGTCAAGGTAGATGGAGGCTGAATAAGGCAAACTGGGACTTTTACAAGCGTTACTTCACACATTCTAGGCTTGATCTTGAGCCAAGGATGAGGATGTAAACTGTTTCTCTGGGAAGGTAACACAGGTTATCACTGATGCTGCTATGAACACCATTCCCCGGACTAAGGATGGCATTGTACGTACGTCACCGAAGTCGTGGTGGTCCGACGACCTCCAAGCCGCCGTAGACGCCAGAAAGAAAGCTCTACGTCGACACCAGAGAAAGTTGAACCGTGATACCAAGGCAGATTATTGGAGGTCAAGGCTACTACAGCTGCTTTGTTACGTGATTCAAAAACAAAGCACTGGCAGGAGTTCTGCAACTCATTAAATGAGAGGACCAAATTAGGATCTGTCTGGGGTAAAATTGGCTCTATGCTCGGTAAAAAATCTAAATCTCCCATTCCATTTTTATCTTACAGGGACACCACAGAATACAGCAACGAAGGGAAAGCCAATTCGTTAGTCAAGTGTTATGCTAACGGCAGTTCTGATACCAACCACACCAAAGAATTCCTGAAGAACAAGAAGGCCTTCTACACCAACCAGACTCCAATCCACCACCAACCAATAGAAGACGAACGGGACATTAATGCTCCGTTCACCCTCGACGAGCTGAAGAACGCACTGTGTACTAAGAAGGACAGCGCCGCTGGTGAAGACAACATCAAGTACATCATGGTATAATGGTACAATTCCGGAAAGTTGGAAAACAGCAATGGTCATTCCTCTACCAAAACCGCAAAAGGACAAACATCAATGCAGTTCATACAGGCCTATTTCTCTGACCTCGACTCTATGTAAAACCTTTGAGACGATGGTCAACAATACCTTCGATACCACTGTGAACTAAATGGTCTCATCGATCCTAACCAAAGCGGCTACAGAGAGAAACGGTCAACAATAGATCAAATCGTTCGATTTCAACATGACATTGCTGCCCACCTCGGAAAGAAGAACTACTTCAGTGCAGTATTTCTGGATTTATTCAAAGCCTTCGATTTAGTATGGGTCGATGGTCTACTTTTTAAACTTAGCAATCTTGGCATCAAGGGGCATATGTTCCGGTGGATCCAGGACTTTCTAAAGGATCGTCAGATACAAGTCAACGTCGCCAATTCCATGAGAGAGTGAGAAGCACTCACTGGAGAATGGAACCCCCCAAGGATCTGTTATCAGCCCTACCTTATTTAGCATCATGATCAACGATCTCTCTCGGGACTATGTGCATAGTAAGGACCGATCGGTTAGCACGGCCTTATATGCAGATGATAGTTCCTTGTGGACAGGTCACAATAACCTCAACACTGTGAAAAGTCGCATGCAAACTGCTCTCAACCAAGTTGCCAAATGGGCAAAGGACTGGGGCTTCATTATTTCGGAAGCTAAAACCGTCGGGATGCTCTGCAGCAGGCGCACGGATCACAACGGTATTGACCTAAGATTGAATGGTGTGAAAATTAGGCAAGAAAAACAGTAAAGTTCCTTGGCATGTACTTTGACCATAAGCTTAGTTGGAATAGCCACATCGACTATATCTGTAATCGTACAACAAAATCTTAAATGTTATGCGTTATGTTTCAGGTACCACATGGGGAGCAGACAGAGAAGCCTTAATGATGATATACAGGTCACTGATTCGCTCAGTAATAGATTATGGTTGCATCGTCTATGGTACAGCCTGTAATACTACACTGAAGAAACTGGACGTTCTACAGATGAAAGCTATACGTATTGCCACCAGGGCAGCAATCGGTACAAAGAATGAGGCACTACTTCATTAGGTGGGAGAGAAACCCCTTTCTCTTCGGAGGGAGGAACTCTCTCTCAAATTCTGGGGGAAACTTCAGTATTTGTCCGAAAGCTGTCCAACGTATTCCAGCATCAGAAGATTCACTCGTGTCGGAAAGAACCAGATAAATCGGAGTATCTCCTATGGTCAAGCAACTACTGATCTCTTGAGAGAGCACCAACTCGATCAAGTTAGCATCAGCCAACGACACCTATCAGATACTCCTTTTTGGAAGGTTACCAACCCGATAGTTAACACCGAGCTGACCCAGTCCACCAACAAGCACGTGAACCCAGTGGCAGCAAGAGCGCAAGCTCTTGACCTCATCGACTCCAAGTTCGCCGACCATTTGAAGATCTACACTGATGGCTCCAAGAGTAGCACAGCTACTGGTTACGGTTTGTGTATTCCGGAGAAAGGCATCAGGCTTGCCAAACGGATACCCCCACACTGTTCAGTGTTCACTGCAGAACTACTAGCTATCAGGGACGCCATAGCATGGCTATCCCTTAACTATACGGTACCTGTCGTAATCCTGTCTGACTCAATAAGTAACCTTCAGTCTATTTCTAACAATTTTTCTAATTGTAGGTCAGAAGTTTTAACGAACATCCGAAGTATGATTCACAACTACCAAACCAACAGCAACCACCAGATCGAACTATCATGGATCCCGTCGCACGTCTTCATCCCGGGAAACGAACAATCTGACCGTGTTGCCAAGGAAAGTTTGGGTCTGGAGAATATCGAACCTGTAAAATTCTCGTATGAAGAATTTTGCAGTCTCGTGTCCTCTAAGATCAACCAGAAATGGGACGACATGCTAAGGAACCTCAACACCGATAGATACCAGATTGATCCGAAGATACCAAACCAAACCAAAATTAACCATCCATATGTAGCCATCTGCAAACTGGTAACCAGACTACGCACCAACCATGTCATGCGAGGCCATCAGTTCAATGCCATTAAATGCCGATGCGGACACGTTGCCACCAGGACGCATCTTCTCCATACAGAATATTTTGGCTCCACCCACGGAGCACTGGTATAAAATCATGGAACTCATCTACCAATTTATCAACACTTAAGTTTCAACGCAGAGACAAAAGAGAACAATTTTTTTTTTTTTTTTTTTTTTTGAAAGCTTTTAACCACCTCTTTCTTTTCTCACATCTCCTTTTCTTCTTTCTTTTAGGTCTTCAACTCCTCCAATCAAGAACAGATAATCCAACCAAATCCAAGCAAACCAAACCAAACCAACAACAACCAATAATAAATATTATGATCACAACGAGTTTTGGAAGAATGAGAAGACTGAGTTACTCACGCCACATCATCCAGGGCCGAGTTACACCGCCATGTCATTCGACCCGACCAGATCTGAAAATTTATCAACAACCAAACCAAACCAACAGCACAGAACCATCTAATCTGAACCAATTCAACCACCAACAACTACGAATATCAACAACTACCTAGTTTGCGATATTAGTAATTGCTGGAAGCGAACGTTAACTCGCCATTTACCTACCTACCTACTTTACAAATTTCATCTAATTTATCCGATGTGAATTTTATTATGTTTGCAGAAACTCTACCCCCTTTGACGGAACGTCTGACATAATGTCTGATGAACGGATCGACGAGAGAATATCCTTTTCTCCTTTAGACAGATGATACCAACCTTTAAGACATAAAGCAGGGGCTGCTAAATTATTTATTACACTTTGATTTATCATAGATGTCATAACTTGATTGTATTTGATCAAACATACGCCTTAACATATAGTTTCTCTTTTAGCATAACGTTTCCATTCTTCTCTTCGGGACTCCCAATTTGATTCGTTTATAGACGCAATATCTAAATTAATCTTTCTTAAATTCATTGGTAATTCTGATGATTTTCCCCAATCTGTTAAACTTCTTGCTACATGTTGATATGAGCAGGTGAAATTTAATTTTTGAAGATAATTGTTATTATTGTTAAACTTCTTTTCATTATTCCATTTTTTCTGTAAAGACTTTTCTGTAAATATATTAGATATTGGTAAAGGAAGTATGCCTCTTGTTGTTTTGGGCGGACAATGAATTAATTTTGACATATTTTTAATAATAATCCAATTATCAAAACCACTACCGTTATGAAAAATTAACGTTAATTGTTTTTGATCAACATTTCCTAAATATTTAAACATTTGATCTATACAATCAATACCTACAAATATATTAACTATTTCATTATTTTTTCATAAAATTCTTCAGGAACATTATCTGTAGGTATTAGATCTGGATAACGCCAAATTATTCGTTCTAATATTTTTTGCAGGTTTTCCAAATTTACTAAAGAACATGCATATGGTATCGTTTTACCGGTTTCCTTTTCTGTATACGTCTCAGAATCCCAAGATTAAAGAGTTTCGGGTTCGGAGTTTTGTGACATGGACGCTGGATTAAATTTGGGAACAAGTTCAATGTTAGTAGTATTAGAGTATTTAGATTTCCGGCATCCCTCCATTTCGTTATACTCCACTCCGGTCTACCGGAAATCTAAATACTCTATGACTTTTTTAGAATAAATAGACCAAAAAAATGTCTTTAATAAATATAAACTCCCCTAAAATCTATTTCGGATCAGGG
>JAUJPP010000003.1:31341202-31368735 GCA_030562195.1 Nipponacmea schrenckii | reverse complement strand
ATTTGAAAATTTTGCAAGTTAGCATTTGAAAATCCATGGCGACTTTTTTTCTGTGAAATAAAACATATTTTTGAATTCAAAAATGTTTTCAAAAATTCTTTTGCAATTTGTTTTCGGTTTGGTGTAATATGTCATAGATTGACTAGACTATTATATCATTAACATTAAAAAGATTTGTAACTAGTTCGCTGAAATTAATACGCCAAATTGCAAAGACATGATGTCAAATTGCTATTAAAGGGATAATAGGGGTTAGAATACACTCGTCCTACGGCTTATATTTGTGTTTCATATTGACTATTGGTTAAATAAGTATGCATCCCACACTTTACCAAATTTTAAAAAGCCACAATAAAAATATATTCGGAATTTTAAAAAAAAGTGAGCCAGCGACGATTCCATTCAGTTTGAGAATAAAAGCGTCTGGTAAATCAACGCTAAAACATCGTTGTGGAATTCAACAGTAGGGGTCAAGGACGCGTGAAAACCCACATGTTAGAATTACTTCCCTTTATATTTACACGATTTGAAAATCGCTTGATGGATGGCTCAAGCGTTTTATGATTAACTACTTTATTTTGGGGATTTATCGGATTTTAGAGGGATTTTGATGTATAGGTAAGTCCACTGATGGATATATACTGTTATTGTCCAAATTTGAGTGAACTTAAAATTTTATGTTCGTTCTAACGCATATTATCCCTTTAAACCCCATGTATTTCGACCAATCAGAACTCAGAATTTTTGCTATTTGTGGTACAATATTGAGTAACTACCTCTTCCTCGTACAAGTTCAAGGTCGATCAATTAAAGTTTTCGTCATTTAACTTTTTAAGTTATTGTGCAGAGTTGTTTGTTATTTAGAAAGGTTTTGAAAAATAAAAAATTAAAGCAAGCAGTATTCAATATCACGACGCAAAGTAAAGTGGCTAAAAAAATGATTCGGACATTGTATGATCGAAAGTTTCTAAATGTAGCGATGGCCCATCGTAATACGCCCACCATTGGCAGCCTTAGTTATTCGGGCGGTGGACAAGAGGTATCAGTAAATACAATATTCATTCATCCTTGGTCTTTACATAGACTCATTCCAAGTTTCATTAAAATCCATCAAGAAATGTGGTCTCTATCGTGTTCACAACAATAGTGGACAGGCAGAGGGACAGACAGACAGACAGGCGGGCAGAAGGCTTCATCCTTGGATGATTATAAACACACACACCGAGATTGGTCAAAATCCATCCAGAAACCATCTCTCTATCATGTCCATGTCGATCACACATTTTTGAACGCAAAATGAATGTGTTTTCAAGAACAAGGGCAATAACTCATCAATTTATTTTTTCGATTTGTCTGATTTTCAATAGTCTTCATCCTTAAGTAATAACAAGCAATCACACAAAATTTCATCAAAATCCATCAAGAAACACACTCTTCATCGTGTTCACAACAAATTTTCAAAAACAAGGGCATTAACTCATTGAATATTTTTCGATTGGTCTGATTTTCAATAGGCTTCTTCCTTTGGTTATAAAAAACACACTCACAAAATTTGGTCAAAATCCATCAAGAAATGTGGTCTCTATCGTGTTCACAACAATTGTGGACAGGCAGACAGACAGACAGGCAGACAGACGGATAGACAGGGGCGACTACAATATACGCCCACATTTATGTGTGGGCGTATAAAAACGATCGTCTTATTTCTCTTAAAGTTGAATGTTGAAGGGTTTTTTGACATTGTGAAACGTTTTTATTAAAAATAAAATGGAGTATGAAATGATGTCATGACACCCTTAAACATTACGTAAACTAAATATTTTGAGAAAATGTCATTATCTATGAAATTGGATATCTGAAACTGGCGAAATAAAACGTTCACCGTCACTCGCGATGACGTTCGATCAACGCATGCGTAAAACAAATCGGACATCTCAAACTGGTTGACATCTCAAACTGCTACACCGGCTTATTGTTAGCCAGTTGCGTTCAGACGGACAAACTAAACTGCTTTAACATTCCAAGACAGGTTTTGAGCCACCTCCAAAGTAGGTGCAAATTAAAGCAGCTTGATTTCAACCGATCGCGTTCAGACGACTAAAAAAAACCGGGTAGATGGGTGTGTTTCAAAAGTGGTCTCACCGAATACTGATTTTTGTCATTGATATATTTTAGATGATATTAGGTTTATTATATTCAAGGATAAATATATTAATGAACTGCAATTGGATTTTAGGAAAAAATTACATACAGCTGAGATTTTAACAAATTAATCTACAACACTGGCATAATTTTGGTGTCGGATGGAAAGTGTTTAAGGATAGCTCACTATGAATAAAATAAAAAGATTTGTTTTATAAACATCATTTTGTGTCAGATATATCCAATGTATCTTTTTTATATCAAAAGTCAATGTCTCCAAACATTTTTCTTTTAAATATTCACTTTCCAATTTCAGAAATTTGCTCCCACATGCAATATTTTTTGTTCAATCTTGGTGTGTTTATACAATTTATATCATCTAAAATATTCTTCAATTTTTATCAATTTTCAGGTTGTATTCAAGTGTAATTCACACAAAACCCTTCCATACACAATTTTAAAATCTTGAGATCAGACATAATTTCCATCAGACACTAAAATAATTTCCATCCGCCACGAAAACCCTAAAAGACAGAGACAATTATCAAATCATTATATATTTTAGAAATTATATGTTTTGTTTCTATTTTAGACTTTTTCTTAAGAGTATAACTATGTAATATCTAAATAAAGGCTTAATGTTTCAAATTTTTACCTTTAACATGATTTTAAAATTGAAATATATATCATTTATAAAATTTGCCTAACAGTTTAAGGGCTAGATCTAACCTTCTCTAATTAAAATCATTCAAAATATTTCTACTAAAATTGTTCAATAGATTAAGTCATGACGTCAAAGACTACATGAAGGAAGTAAGAGTTGTCTCCCATGTACTGTGAAGCAGACAACAAATAAAACTTTCTAATAGTAACTTTTCTTTTTATAATGGCTTGTCCTAAAAAACCCAATAAGCTTTCTAATGCTGAAAAATGTAGAACATACAGAGTGTAATAGAATATCATTTTAATCATTTCATAAATATTTTTTCGTTTGCGTCATAATTTAGCAATTTGTACGTACTTTGGCACTCATGAAAATGGCTGGATTTTGACACGATTGAAAAATGTTTTTGTAACTTTATTGTATTTTTTATATAATATATAACTTGTTAAAAGATATATGGATATACTACTTCTGCATTTATTACATACTACGTTTCGAAACACATACAGGTAACGTTATCAAGTAAAGTGATTAACAACAAAAAACACTACAATATATAATGAAATCTTAGAAGCCATTGTTAAGATTAAAGAACAAAATTATAACACCGAAGAAGCACTAATCAAGGATGAGCATATAATAACAAAGGGTACACCAAGCAACAGGGGTGTAACGTGACCATTTTGACTGGGGGGGGGGGGGGGTGTAACGTCTAAGTTTTACCGACGAACACGTGTAACGTCTAAGTTTTACCGACGAACGCGAACACGTGTTCTTCCGGGGGCAAAAATAACTTACTCGCACTTTTAAGTAGGCTATATACATTATACACGAACGCAATACATCTTTATAGCAAATCGTAAACCTTTGAAAACCATATCAATCAGGGGTGTATCTAGAATATGCCTGAGAGGGGGGACTGAAAGGCTTTGTATTTGGCCCTTGCAGTGGCGGGGGCTCAGGGTCCTTCCCCGGAAAATTTTACAAACTAGGAAACCCGGAGAATACATCTGACGCGATTTTGGAAGTCTTTTCTACTGATCCAAATTATCAATTTTCATCGGAAAACCATATGCTTTCTATGTCCTTTTTCGACGTAATCTGCGTTTTACCGACATGGCGGGGGGTTTCGAGGTTCTCCCCCGGAAAATTTTACAAACTAGGAAACCCGGAGTATACATCTGACGCGATTTCGGAAGTCGTTTTCACAGGTCAAAATTATCAATTTTCGTCCGACAACCATATATTTATATAGTCTTTTTCGACCTATTCTGCGTTTTACAGACAAGTTCAGTAAAAATCACTTTTTATGTAGACGAACAGTTTTCCGATAACATCATAACTGACGCGTTTTACCGACAAATTCAAATAACGAACAGCTTACCAATAACAAGGGTATAGGTTAACCAATCGGTTTTACCGAAGACTCCAGTCATAACCAACTTATACCGACCGATTCCGGTAGTTTCAGTAAAAAAAAATACTTTTAATGTTGACAGTTTACTGATAACATCATAACCAACACACGGTTTTTACTTTTTAGGTTAATTGGTTTTACCGACGGTCCCACCTTGCCGTCTTCTATCGACCGATCATAACCAACACAATGTTTTGACTTTTTAGGTTAATTAATTGGTTTAATCGATCGATTCCGCGTTTTACCGACGGTTCCATCCAAAACCCCCTTTTACCGACCGATTCCGCGTTTCACCCCCCTCCCCGGTAGCTACGCCCCTGCCAAGCAACCAAATACATACAAGGGGTAATTAAGAGCACTGACTGGTAGGAGTAATAATAACAACGATTAATAAAGAATATATAATAATAGAATAAGGAGGGACTTATAGACAATACATTTAAATGCACACTTGCACTAATTAGAAAATAATTTTCCCCAATATTAGGAAGAAAATGTCCACTGTCCCTATTTAACTGAGGCATATGTTTTTGTAATTCAAGGGCTTCTCGCAGAACTTTGCTTTTCCACTCAGGGAGATTAGTATCTAAAATCTCGGTTTCATCCCATTTGATACTGTGCCCTGGTTTCTTTGCTAGATGCTTAGCTATGGCAGATTTGTCTTATAAACAAAATATAACTTGTGTTCAATAATATCGGAACAAATGATCTTTCGTGTTTTATTCGACGCCAAAAATATTGTTTCAATGTGTAATTTAGGACTCATGCACTCCATAACATCTTTTTCAATCCATGGACAATCTAGTAAGAAGAAATCTATCGTTCTTATTCAATCGAAAATAGAAAAGGTGGTGGTGAGTTATCTCCCTTTGGGCATATAGTGACGTCATTTTTGTTTACATTGAATACTTAGTTGTTTTCATCGTATCACCGTTTTACAACTAAAGTTACATTCCTTATGAATTTGTATCACAAAGTATAGCTTTTTTATCGTATATCAACGTGCTGTATTACTATTTTAACCGAATATGTCGTTTGAAACTCCACACACTGTCAGAAAGCCAAAATGTACGCGGAAACGCCAAAAGTAAAATAACAAATCTCGTTAAAGATGGAGTCTCCCTTTTGCAGTCCGACGAAGGAATTCCCTGTGATGAATATAAACTCTTAGCCGATATGATACGGGAACATTTAGATTTAGATCTTATATCATTATCAAAATTTATTAAGCGATAATACAGGTCAATACCCTCAAAAAACACTTTTTTTCTGTCGACCCCGCAGCGTGCGGTTATCAGTCGGTTGTAAAAAGACACCATACTTGTGTGACGTCATGGCGGTAACCCAAAACGATGGCGGACATTGAAATCAATAGTAGAAGCTGTCAGAGTTCGAGATTAATATCGTCTTATCCCGCTATGCGAGTTCTTGTGAGATAGAAAATGCGGACAGTGAAAGTGAAGGTTTTCTTGACCAATTTGCCGAACCAAAAGAAGCCTGCCGTAACTATCCTTTATCCATACGAACCCTAAGCCTCCGATGCCGAAAGTCGCGATAGCAGTAGGCCTTGTGTCTAGTGATGAAAATGATGGCGAACCAACTGCTGATATCGCCTTACCTGTCGATTTAGGTTGACTGAACAACGTTCATTGGTAAGTTTAAACAAACTGTTTAATAAAAATTGAATTAAAGTCGGAATTGCAATGATTTAATAGATTTTGTCTGCTTGAATCACGTGTTACTATAAATAGACATGCCACGCCCCTGGTTTGTTTACAAATGGCCTCCAACCACGAATAATGTTTTCTCTAATACTGTAAGGCCATCAAGAAAGCATTTCATTCAACTGCTTAGAAATAGCCTTGTTGCCTATAAGTATCATAAGTATAACAACAAAAAAACCTATCCTATCATTTCAGATGTCAGTGTACTTACGTACGCATAGGAAATCCTGAGGAGTCAATTGAGTGTGGAGTGTGTGTGTGTTGCAGGGAGGTTGGGTGATGGACAAGAATGAGAGTCAACCTGGTGACTGTATTACACAGCACCCTGCTCTTCTTATGGTGTGTTTAGATCAAGGTGTACTGGATCTTGCCTACAGCCATTACAAGCAGCACTATGGATAGCTGAACAAATCTCAAATGCGTAAGTGAACATATTTGAGAACATGAAGTTGAGTATCTCATAGCACAATACTTTATCACATGTGTATGTTTTCCTAAACAATTTAAATAATGTCAAATAATGCAGCATTTAAGTATGCATTCTAAATAAATATTAAATGAATTTTTATTATAATTATATTTTAGGCAGCACAGACTGAAATACTAGTATACTTCATAACACCATTGATTTGTATAGAGGATATGGATTTCCTTAGCAAGAAGAGTGGGGAACCACTGCCTGAGTTTGATAACAATTTCCATCACCACATAATGGAGGTGGCTGAATAAACTGTAACATTATATTAGTTATCTCTTTTTCAATTCAATTCAATTCAATTCATTTATTCAGAACTATAAGGCTTTAGCCTACAGTATGATAAAACGTAAATACAATATAAATATATACAATATACAATAAATATAATGACAATAGAATATAAAATTAAATACAAATACAACAATTATGCTTTTCAGATTTTCAAAATTTCCTCTCTGATTTCCATCGCTTTCATTATATAAACTGATAATGATCTTATAGTTGAGGGGTCCTCAGATTGAAATAATGAAATAACCTTCTCTTCGTTGGGGTAGGTATTAAACCAGGACGGAAGAAAATTTATTCTGAGATCTGCGAGAATTGGACAATATCTCTTTTTGTTTCTTATGGTTCAGAATAAGGTTAACTAAATGATAATGACATGGTCCTGGGCCCTCCAGGCCTCGGGGAAAATCATAGATACAATGACAAAACAAATTCATAAAAAAATCCAATTATTTCTTGATATTTTGGAGATCACTTTAGAGATCCAAACCGTAACACAGTCTCTACTTTATTTGAATGTTCATATTTAAATGCTAGTGGTGGTGGAACATTGACTGTTTCAGGCTCGTCTGTTATTGTCCCATCCAAACAAGCCTGGCAGACCTCTGTTGATAAACACTGAAAGAACAAACAAAAGGGATGTATTAGCTTTAAAAAAAAGAAATACCCATTCTTGTTAAACTCCTTTCCCTGATTTGCAAATTTATTGAAATGAAATGCTGGTATGAGTATTCTGTAAGGGTAAAATACAATATATGTGCAACTGAAAATAAAAACTTTGATTAAAACAGTGTTTTGTGTAAGTTTACATTGCATTGAGATTAAAACAATCAATGAGACTTCGCCGAACAAGTCCAAATTATGGTTGAAAATTGCTCTTTGTTAAAATATAAATTTTAAAATCATGTGTGCTCATGTTGATATTTTCAAAAAAGACATCCCTAGACTAACAGTACTATTCTGAGGATGCTATTCCAATTCTCATAAAATATTGCTAAAAAGACCTTGCTTAGACAATAGACCTAGAACAAGTAGGCCCACCCTTCATCGGTCAAGTCTATAATAATATTTATGTGTGTTTACAATAATAATATAGAATTCTTAGGCCTGAATCCCTAGTTATTCTATTCAACTCTATTCTGCTGAACAGTATTAATTATTTCTTTGGTCTAAAACAAATATAAATGGAAAGTTTCAAACTTACTCTGGCTTTTTCCCGTTTGTCAAAACTCAACTGTCAGTGTCAAACTTCAAAGGCTCACCGCTCACGCTTTGTTGGCACTGAGACATCGTCCTCAATATCCCTGACACCCGAAGCTTTAGGATTTCTGAAATATGGTCCGAACTGCATCCTACTTCAAAAGCTGTCTTCTTGTCAACTGTGTCCCCATTTCAGACATGAACATGGGCGTACTGTCGAAGCAGTCCTCGGTGAAATTGACAATGCTCCATTTAATTTGTAGATGTCTAATCCGTACGGGTATTTTGCACTCTATCCTCTCAAATTCGTCGTAATTTCTGGTTATGGGGGAACAGGTGAATACTGACATTCATGTTGTCGTTTTTTTCGTTCGAACAACCACCTACAACAAATCTTCGAGGCATTTTGCATAAATATTTATTCCTTTAACACCATGATCAATGGCGCTTGTTTACAATTCGTTACCGCGATGACGTCATATCCGCCTTCTCCACTTTCACTCAACTGTTGATCGGGGAAATTCTCGCGCGAATATTTAAAACACGAATAACTTCGTTATAAGTTATTTATTTATCATAATTTAAACATTTTTTTGTTTAGTGTTATATTAACTATTCATTGTACGAAAGTACCCTGTGGCGTGTCAGCTTCACTTTAAAATGGACGAGTTCTAGTTTCACAGGTTAGAAATGAAATGAATGGAGTTTTACGTCCTACTCTTCTGCACCTTATGGGCTAATGAAGACAGTTCACAGGTTAGAAGACAACTCCCAGAAGAGCATCGTATATCATATCTTAAATGTGTTCGAGATGAAGGTTTAGAAGACTCTCTTTCTGGACTCGTTAGATGGCTACATCCTCAACTCGTTTTTCTGAAGAAAGCTAAAGGTTCAACTGATTCATCGGATAGCCAAAACACACATTATTCTTACAAGCCCCAGAAAACCCACATCAATAAATCATCGAATGTGTCAACGATGTCCCCTGGTGCTACGAGTAATTCCAAGAATCATAATAGAGACAATCCGAGGCGTAGCTATAAAGTGGACCAGAGTACTACTGATCGTCAACCAAATTGTCCATTACACCACAAAATAACAAATTAAATCTGATTCATTGAAAATTTTACCGAATTTGTCAACGACATTAAATGCTTTAAGCGAAATTTCTGAAACGTTACCCAGAATTTTGACTGTTCTACCGACTGTCGTTGCTAATCTAAAATTTGGACACATTAAGATTCCAGTTCGTATTTTATTAGATTCCAGAAGTCAATTATCACTGGTACGGAAAGGGTTAATTAAGAAATTTGATGGTCAGACACAAGACTTTTAAATTACAACTGTCGGTGGTGCGACTATGACACACAGACTTCGTGTTGTAGATTGTGATATAGAGAGCTTAGATGGAACATTTACTAGGAAACTCCGTTTAACTGAAATGGAAAAACCTTGTGGAGAGATACCCATAGTAACCAATAATCAGATTAAACAATATCCGCATATGGCCAATATTGAAATCGAAGAAGCTTCTAGTGAAACAATAGACATTTTACTTGGAGTCGAAAATGGAGATTTACTTAACAGTACTTAAAATACAGATGTGATGTCACCCTTTGTTTTTTGCGTACCAATATCCAACATATTGGTACTGGCAAGTGGCCAAGAGTCCAATATTAAAGTCAATATTGGACTCTAAATATTAGCCACTTGCCCATAACGAATGGGGATTAGTCTGACCACAACTCACATTAAATTCACTCATACTTTATTCAGAGAACTAATCCAGGTTTCAAAATGTATAGTGTTCAATGTTACGTCCAATTAAAACTTAACGTTATCTTCAAATCCCTACTTTCAAATGAAAAAGATAATTAATTATTCATTAGGGCGAAATCTGTCAGCATCGATTAACGTTGTATTTCAAATCTTGTCAAATAAGCTTACTAATTGATAAATTAGGCGTTTTTTCATTGTTATTTCGTGCATTCATAATTTATTTAACGTTATGTGGACACAGGAAGGTCCAGCTGTGTTATATGGATAGTTCTGGTCGATGTTAGCTAGGTATTTTCAACGTAATTAGGTCGATTATGAGTTAATTCGGGAATTATTAGACAAACTGACAAAGTTTTCCCATTCATTAGAACATCTTTACTTTTAATTTATATAAGTATTTAAGAATCAAACAATGAAACTTTTTTCGAAAAACCAGGTGCTGCCATATTGGTTGGTTCATTGTTATTGACACATAGTCTGAATATGAATGATTCTTGTACTAAAGGGCTTAAACGTTTTGATTTCAGGTTTGTTTGTAAATAAAACTCTAGTGACTTTATAGTGAGCTGTTTTTTGTTAATCTGTATTTTAAGTTGGTTAATGGATCTCAAGTTTGTCAATGCGTCTAATAATGACCGTATAACTCGGACCTTCGGTCCTCATCAACGGTCATTATTAGACTTATTGACAAACTTTCGACCATTAACCTATACTTAATAGGCCCAAACGAGGATGATCCTATAGCAGCTAAATGTTCAAGGGCGTAGATATAACGAAACGCCTAAAAATAACATTATGAACTTTACGCAAGTTTCTGCCGTAAGTGAAATAGAAGATTTTCTTGGCATCGAACGGATGGGCATTGAACCTCGACGTTGCAAATGTTCAATTGACGCCGAAGAGAAATCAGCTATCGAACAGATGCAGAATAGTGTAACTAGATTAGAAGATGGTATTTATCAGATTAAATTACCTTGGAAGAAATCACCGTTAGAATTACCAAACAATTATGATTATGCTGTCAATTTAGATAGAGGGGTGGAAACTACTATCTCGTAGTTCCGGGAAAGCACGGGCCTAGGAATCAGACCTAATTTTTATTTCCTCGCACCGATCGGGATTCGAACCCACGGCACCTAGTCGCCTAGCAGACGACAGTCCAACTCGCTAACCACTGAGCCATTCACCACCCTAAAAAAGTGGTTTCAGAACTCAGTATTAACGAGAAGTACTGTCGCCTACACGATTCAAATGAATGTTTTCTTACACCCGCTCGGGGAGACAGCCATATATCCTGGCACTGGCAGATTTAGATAGAGGGGTGGAAACTACTAAACTCGTAGTTCCGGGAAAGCACGGGCCTAGGAATCAGACCTAATTTTTATTTCCTCGCACCGATCGGGATTCGAACCCACGGCACCTAGTCGCCTAGCAGACGACAGTCCAACTCGCTAACCACTGAGCCATTCACCACCCTAAAAAAGTGGTTTCAGAACTCAGTATTAACGAGAAGTACTGTCGCCTACACGATTCAAATGAATGTTTTCTTACACCCGCTGGGGGGACAGCCATATATCCTGGCACTGGCAGATTTAGATAGAGGGGTGGAAACTACTATCTCGTAGTTCCGGGAAAGCACGGGCCTAGGAATCAGACCTAATTTTTATTTCCTCGCCCCCGATCGGGATTCGAACCCACGGCACCTAGTCGCCTAGCAGACGACAGTCCAACTCGCTAACCACTGAGCCATTCACCACCCCCAAAAAAGTGGTTTCAGAACTCAGTATTAACGAGAAGTACTGTCGCCTACACGATTCAAATGAATGTTTTTTTTACACCCGCCCCGGGGAGACAGCCATATATCCTGGCACTGGCAGATTTAGATAGAGGGGTGGAAACTACTATCTCGTAGTTCCGGGAAAGCACGGGCCTAGGAATCAGACCTAATTTTTATTTCCTCGCACCGATCGGGATTCGAACCCACGGCACCTAGTCGCCTAGCAGACGACAGTCCAACTCGCTAACCACTGAGCCATTCACCACCCCCAAAAAAGTGGTTTCAGAACTCAGTATTAACGAGAAGTACTGTCGCCTACACGATTCAAATGAATGTTTTCTTACACCCGCTCGGGGAGACAGCCCCTATATCCTGGCACTGGCAGATTTAGATAGAGGGGTGGAAACTACTATCTCGTAGTTCCGGGAAAGCACGGGCCTAGGAATCAGACCTAATTTTTATTTCCTCGCACCGATCGGGATTCGAACCCACGGCACCTAGTCGCCTAGCAGACGACAGTCCAACTCGCTAAAACCCCTGAGCCATTCACCACCCTAAAAAAGTGGTTTCAGAACTCAGTATTAACGAGAAGTACTGTCGCCTACACGATTCAAATGAATGTTTTCTTACACCCGCTCGGGGAGACAGCCATATATCCTGGCACTGGCAGATTTAGATAGAGGGGTGGAAACTACTATCTCGTAGTTCCGGGAAAGCACGGGCCTAGGAATCAGACCTAATTTTTATTTCCTCGCACCGATCGGGATTCGAACCCCACGGCACCTAGTCGCCTAGCAGACGACAGTCCAACTCGCTAACCACTGAGCCATTCACCACCCTAAAAAAGTGGTTTCAGAACTCAGTATTAACGAGAAGTACTGTCGCCTACACGATTCAAATGAATGTTTTCTTACACCCGCTCGGGGAGACAGCCATATATCCTGGCACTGGCAGATTTAGATAGAGGGGTGGAAACTACTATCTCGTAGTTCCGGGAAAGCACGGGCCTAGGAATCAGACCTAATTTTTATTTCCCCCGCACCGATCGGGATTCGAACCCACGGCACCTAGTCGCCTAGCAGACGACAGTCCAACTCGCTAACCACTGAGCCATTCACCACCCCCAAAAAAAATGGTTTCAGAACTCAGTATTAACGAGAAGTACTGTCGCCTACACGATTCAAATGAATGTTTTCTTACACCCGCTCGGGGAGACAGCCATATATCCTGGCACTGGCAGATTTAGATAGAGGGGTGGAAACTACTATCTCGTAGTTCCGGGAAAGCACGGGCCTAGGAATCAGACCTAATTTTTTATTTCCTCGCACCGATCGGGATTCGAACCCACGGCACCTAGTCGCCTAGCAGACGACAGTCCAACTCGCTAACCACTGAGCCATTCACCACCCCCAAAAAAGTGGTTTCAGAACTCAGTATTAACGAGAAGTACTGTCGCCTACACGATTCAAATGAATGTTTTCTTACACCCGCTCGGGGAGACAGCCATATATCCTGGCACTGGCAGATTTAGATAGAGGGGTGGAAACTACTATCTCGTAGTTCCGGGAAAGCACGGGCCTAGGAATCAGACCTAATTTTTATTTCCTCGCACCGATCGGGATTCGAACCCACGGCACCTAGTCGCCTAGCAGACGACAGTCCAACTCGCTAACCACTGAGCCATTCACCACCCTAAAAAAGTGGTTTCAGAACTCAGTATTAACGAGAAGTACTGTCGCCTACACGATTCAAATGAATGTTTTTTTTACACCCGCTCGGGGAGACAGCCATATATCCTGGCACTGGCAGATTTAGATAGAGGGGTGGAAAAATACTATCTCGTAGTTCCGGGAAAGCACGGGCCTAGGAATCAGACCTAATTTTTATTTCCTCGCACCGATCGGGATTCGAACCCACGGCACCTAGTCGCCTAGCAGACGACAGTCCAACTCGCTAACCACTGAGCCATTCACCACCCTAAAAAAAATGGTTTCAGAACTCAGTATTAACGAGAAGTACTGTCGCCTACACGATTCAAATGAATGTTTTTTTTACACCCGCTCGGGGAGACAGCCATATATCCTGGCACTGGCAGATTTAGATAGAGGGGTGGAAACTACTATCTCGTAGTTCCGGGAAAGCACGGGCCTAGGAATCAGACCTAATTTTTATTTCCTCGCACCGATCGGGATTCGAACCCACGGCACCTAGTCGCCTAGCAGACGACAGTCCAACTCGCTAACCACTGAGCCATTCACCACCCTAAAAAAGTGGTTTCAGAACTCAGTATTAACGAGAAGTACTGTCGCCTACACGATTCAAATGAATGTTTTCTTACACCCGCTCGGGGAGACAGCCATATATCCTGGCACTGGCAGATTTAGATAGAGGGGGGGGAAACTACTATCTC
Source organism: Nipponacmea schrenckii (assembly GCA_030562195.1). Taxonomy (NCBI): domain Eukaryota; kingdom Metazoa; phylum Mollusca; class Gastropoda; family Lottiidae; genus Nipponacmea; species Nipponacmea schrenckii. Next base: position 31,354,859 of record JAUJPP010000003.1, on the reverse strand, counting down.
GTAGTTCCGGGAAAGCACGGGCCTAGGAATCAGACCTAATTTTTATTTCCTCGCACCGATCGGGATTCGAACCCACGGCACCTAGTCGCCTAGCAGACGACAGTCCAACTCGCTAACCACTGAGCCATTCACCACCCTAAAAAAGTGGTTTCAGAACTCAGTATTAACGAGAAGTACTGTCGCCTACACGATTCAAATGAATGTTTTCTTACACCCGCTCGGGGAGACAGCCATATATCCTGGCACTGGCAGATTTAGATAGAGGGGTGGAAACTACTATCTCGTAGTTCCGGGAAAGCACGGGCCTAGGAATCAGACCTAATTTTTATTTCCTCGCACCGATCGGGATTCGAACCCACGGCACCTAGTCGCCTAGCAGACGACAGTCCAACTCGCTAACCACTGAGCCATTCACCACCCTAAAAAAAATGGTTTCAGAACTCAGTATTAACGAGAAGTACTGTTTCCCCACACGATTCAAAAAGAATGTTTTCTTACACCCGCTCGGGGAGACAGCCATATATCCTGGCACTGGCAGATTTAGATAGAGGGGTGGAAACTACTATCTCGTAGTTCCGGGAAAGCACGGGCCTAGGAATCAGACCTAATTTTTATTTCCTCGCACCGATCGGGATTCGAACCCACGGCACCTAGTCGCCTAGCAGACGACAGTCCAACTCGCTAAAACCCCTGAGCCATTCACCACCCTAAAAAAGTGGTTTCAGAACTCAGTATTAACGAGAAGTACTGTCGCCTACACGATTCAAATGAATGTTTTTTTTACACCCGCTCGGGGAGACAGCCATATATCCTGGCACTGGCAGATTTAGATAGAGGGGTGGAAACTACTATCTCGTAGTTCCGGGAAAGCAAAGGGCCTAGGAATCAGACCTAATTTTTATTTCCTCGCACCGATCGGGATTCGAACCCACGGCACCTAGTCGCCTAGCAGACGACAGTCCAACTCGCTAACCACTGAGCCATTCACCACCCTAAAAAAGTGGTTTCAGAACTCAGTATTAACGAGAAGTACTGTCGCCTACACGATTCAAATGAATGTTTTCTTACACCCGCTCGGGGAGACAGCCATATATCCTGGCACTGGCAGATTTAGATAGAGGGGTGGAAACTACTATCTCGTAGTTCCGGGAAAGCACGGGCCTAGGAATCAGACCTAATTTTTATTTCCTCGCACCGATCGGGATTCGAACCCCCGGCACCTAGTCGCCCCAGCAGACGGGCAGTCCAACTCGCTAACCACTGAGCCATTCACCACCCTAAAAAAGTGGTTTCAGAACTCAGTATTAACGAGAAGTACTGTCGCCTACACGATTCAAATGAATGTTTTTTTTACACCCGCTCGGGGAGACAGCCATATATCCTGGCACTGGCAGATTTAGATAGAGGGGTGGAAACTACTATCTCGTAGTTCCGGGAAAGCACGGGCCTAGGAATCAGACCTAATTTTTATTTCCTCGCACCGATCGGGATTCGAACCCACGGCACCTAGTCGCCTAGCAGACGACAGTCCAACTCGCTAACCACTGAGCCATTCACCACCCTAAAAAAAATGGTTTCAGAACTCAGTATTAACGAGAAGTACTGTCGCCCCACACGATTCAAATGAATGTTTTCTTACACCCGCTCGGGGAGACAGCCATATATCCTGGCACTGGCAGATTTAGATAGAGGGGTGGAAACTACTATCTCGTAGTTCCGGGAAAGCACGGGGGCCCAGGAATCAGACCTAATTTTTATTTCCTCGCACCGATCGGGATTCGAACCCACGGCACCTAGTCGCCTAGCAGACGACAGTCCAACTCGCTAACCACTGAGCCATTCACCACCCCTAAAAAAGTGGTTTCAGAACTCAGTATTAACGAGAAGTACTGTCGCCTACACGATTCAAAAAGAATGTTTTCTTACACCCGCTCGGGGAGACAGCCATATATCCTGGCACTGGCAGATTTAGATAGAGGGGTGGAAACTACTATCTCGTAGTTCCGGGAAAGCACGGGCCTAGGAATCAGACCTAATTTTTATTTCCTCGCACCGATCGGGATTCGAACCCCCCGGCACCTAGTCGCCTAGCAGACGACAGTCCAACTCGCTAACCACTGAGCCATTCACCACCCTAAAAAAGTGGTTTCAGAACTCAGTATTAACGAGAAGTACTGTCGCCTACACGATTCAAATGAATGTTTTCTTACACCCGCTCGGGGAGACAGCCATATATCCTGGCACTGGCAGATTTAGATAGAGGGGTGGAAACTACTATCTCGTAGTTCCGGGAAAGCACGGGCCTAGGAATCAGACCTAATTTTTTTTTTCCTCGCACCGATCGGGATTCGAACCCACCCGGGACCCCAGTCGCCTAGCAGACGACAGTCCAACTCGCTAACCACTGAGCCATTCACCACCCTAAAAAAGTGGTTTCAGAACTCAGTATTAACGAGAAGTACTGTCGCCTACACGATTCAAATGAATGTTTTCTTACACCCGCTCGGGGAGACAGCCATATATCCTGGCACTGGCAGATTTAGATAGAGGGGTGGAAACTACTATCTCGTAGTTCCGGGAAAGCACGGGCCTAGGAATCAGACCTAATTTTTTTTTTCCTCGCACCCCATCGGGATTCGAACCCACGGCACCTAGTCGCCTAGCAGACGACAGTCCAACTCGCTAACCACTGAGCCATTCACCACCCTAAAAAAGTGGTTTCAGAACTCAGTATTAACGAGAAGTACTGTCGCCTACACGATTCAAATGAATGTTTTCTTACACCCGCTCGGGGAGACAGCCATATATCCTGGCACTGGCAGATTTAGATAGAGGGGTGGAAACTACTATCTCGTAGTTCCGGGAAAGCACGGGCCTAGGAATCAGACCTAATTTTTATTTCCTCGCACCGATCGGGATTCGAACCCACGGCACCTAGTCGCCTAGCAGACGACAGTCCAACTCGCTAACCACTGAGCCATTCACCACCCCCAAAAAAGTGGTTTCAGAACTCAGTATTAACGAGAAGTACTGTCGCCTACACGATTCAAATGAATGTTTTCTTACACCCCCCTCGGGGAGACAGCCATATATCCTGGCACTGGCAGATTTAGATAGAGGGGTGGAAACTACTATCTCGTAGTTCCGGGAAAGCACGGGCCTAGGAATCAGACCTAATTTTTATTTCCTCGCACCGATCGGGATTCGAACCCACGGCACCTAGTCGCCTAGCAGACGACAGTCCAACTCGCTAACCACTGAGCCATTCACCACCCTAAAAAAAATGGTTTCAGAACTCAGTATTAACGAGAAGTACTGTCGCCTACACGATTCAAATGAATGTTTTCTTACACCCGCTCGGGGAGACAGCCATATATCCTGGCACTGGCAGATTTAGATAGAGGGGTGGAAACTACTATCTCGTAGTTCCGGGAAAGCACGGGCCTAGGAATCAGACCTAATTTTTATTTCCTCGCACCGATCGGGATTCGAACCCACGGCACCTAGTCGCCTAGCAGACGACAGTCCAACTCGCTAAAAAATGTGGTTTTTACCTCACTTTGGAGTTTTGAAAGATTCAGAGACTAGTTCGGCTCGTTTATGATGGTAAAGCTAGATTCCAAGGCAATTATTTAAATGATTATGTAGCCAAAGGACATAACATGAATGTAGATTAATTTGATATAGCTTTACGATTTCGTGAATATCAAGTTGGTGTAATTGCAGACATCAGTAAAATGTTTCAAGCTGTAAAGATGACACCAGATGATGCCCGATTTCATCGTTATCTATTTCGTAAACATCCAGAAGACCCAATCAACGTGTATCAATTAAGAACAGTTACATTTGGAGACAAACCGTCACCTGCTGCAGCCATTATTGCCTTGCGTCATGTTGCTGCTGAAAACGCTCTTGATGAACCCGAAATTCAACGAATCACCAATAATCAATTTTATGTCGACCATCTTACAGATTCTCAACGATCAGTCGATGAAGCTCAACGATAAAAGCTTATCTTACATCTACCTAAGAAAAAGGAAATTTTAAAATTCGCAAATGGTTATCGACTCTCTGCGATACGAAATTTTATCCCGTCAATGATGTTACCTCAGTACTTGGTACCAGGTGGAATCTAAAGACGGACACACTCAGGGTAAAAGAAGTTTTATTTAAAGGGATAATAGGCGTTAGAACGAACATAAAATTTTAAGTTCACTCAAATTTGGACAATAACAGTATATATCCATCAGTGGACTTACCTATACATCAAAATCCCTCTAAAATCCGATAAATCCCCAAAATAAAGTAATTAATCATAAAACGCTTGAGCCATTCATCAAGCGATTTTCAAATCGTGTAAATATAAAGGGAAGTAACTCCAACATGTACGTGTGTATTAAATGAACATATGGACATAATATATAGTTCCCGCGGCCATGCACCAGACCGCCGGAAAACAAACAAAAAATACACAACAACCAATGCGCAACGCGTCCAAAACACACAAACACACTTGCATAAAACGGACAAACCCACCCCCGGCGACCAAGCACACGACCGCAAAAACCATATATCATTTCAATATACAATTTGTTTTGAAATACACTAGTAAATGTGCATTAAATAAATAAATCTATATGTTCCTGCGATATGCCAGGGGCGCAGATCGCGGTGGGGACACCGGGGACGGTCCTCAACACTTAAAAAAGTGGTGGGGGCACAATATGGTTGGTCCCAACCACTTTTTGTGACTAATAATAATTATCAAAATGCATAAATATGCGCTCAAACATGTTTACGAGACGCAAGCGATAATATAAATTTAATCACTGACACTCAAACTGCCCAGGTCTTTCGTTATTGCTGTGTGCAGACAGGTGGTCGGATTGATGGAGGTTAAATAATTCCACCGTTAACCTGTGTACCATAACAAAGTGTGGAATAAAAAAAAGTTACTATTTAGACTTGAAAACTCTAAGCGATCGTTTAGACAGACTCTAGCTGGTTCAACTGGACGTTTTACAGTTCTAAGCCTCCACAATAATCTTGAGTGGACTATATTACATAATGAATATACTTTTGTGGATTATACTATAACTACTATTCATATTTTTATACGCCCACACATAAGTATGGGCGTATATTGAAATCGCCCTGTCGGTCGGTCCGTCCGTTCACATTTTTTTCGTGCTCACTCTACAGACTACAAATCTTTATGGATTCTTTTGCTTTTTATTTTGTGGGTCAGTGTCATTATGAAGATGATCCCTATTGTTTTTCATGATGATCGGATAATTTTTCACCGAAATATCGTGTCTGACTTAGTTTTTTTGACTCCATTACCTATAGGGTGCAACTCGTGCTCACTCTACAGGCTACAATTCTCTATGGATTTTTTTGATTGTTTGTATGTGTGTCGATATCGAGGTCGTTTTCAAGTTCACATGTAAGTGCTCACTCTACGGGCTACAATTCTTCATGGATTATTTTCATTTCATTTTCACCATGCCTTGATGGTCCGTCCGTTCGTTCACATTTACATCGTGCTCACACTACAGGGCACAATTCTTGATAGTTCATTTCTATGGTCTGTCCGTTCATTCACTTGGAAACTTGGAACAATGATTGTTCGCTAAGTCGGTATTTTTGTGAAAATACATGGATAATACTCCTCTTCATACTGTTTTTGTCGTCTGTAGAGTGAACACAAGCTAAATGTGATATTGCATCAAACTCTCATATCAAGTTTGTTTTACAGTTCCCATTTAGCTCACTAACTAACGTCTGGTGGGCGTATTCGCTTGCGAGGCTTGCCGCAAGCCTATGTTTTATTAATCTTTTCATTTGATCTAGTCTGCATTACTTTCCGTATTAGATGATATCTAATTCATTTAATTTACTAATTCGTTTCCGGCGATTTATTTTTATTTTTTTTTTAAATCTTTTAATTTTTTGAAATCTTTACGTTAGGTCTTTAGGCGATATGCTGCCGCCAAGTAAATGTGCATGAGACGATTCGACATCAAAAGAGTCAGTGCATGTGCTGCGAGCGGGCTACCCAACCCTACTCCATTTTATGTTCTTATTTTGCTATGGAGGGGAGGTAGGATTTGTCCATGCTCAAGACCAGCTTTAAGGATGTTTACTCGATTTTTAAAAAGGGTTCAAGTTCAGGCCAAAATAGAATCGTTGGTGAAACAATATGTGATATACCTTCGGGAAAGGGTAAAAATAATAATTTACTTGAATCATTGAATCATGGAGAAAAACAATCGTTAAGATAGTTATTAGTAAGTAATCTTATGGTTGTTCAAAATTTAAGCAAAAGAACATGAACATTGAGAAGAAGGTAAGGTAGTGAAGGTGGACAACAATCATTAGTTGTGAAAAGAATACCTGTATGAAAGGAAGTATGCTTATGTTAGGGAAAGATTACCAAGAATCATCCTTCGAAAGTTTTAAAATCTGATGCTGATTTGAAATTTTCGTCTAATCCATTCCATAAAATTAGTCCTTTGAATTTGATACTTTGTTTAATCAAATTGTTTTGTTGTTTTTGCACCACAAGTTTTGAATTTATGCTAGAATAATGCGTCTGTTTATAGTTAAAGAGGCTTGAAAGGTAGGAAGGAGACAAGTTGTTTAGAGTTTTATACATACAATTCATACGAATTAAAATTATGCCCTAGTCTAAATGTCAAAAATATTAAGCTTTTTAAGATTCAGTGAGAAATCAGTATTGTAGGCCTGCTTAGAAGCAAGAATTTAGTCAAAAGCAATTTTTTGTTGCCTATGTAAAATATCGGCCGATGCAATGTCGTGCGAATCCCAAATAGTTGAACAATAATCCAAATATGGTTGAAAGAGACATTTATAAAAAATAGATCTATATTTGACTATGATGTGAAGACAACTAAAGAATGCAATTTTTTGGGGTGTTACCAGTATATAGACACCCACAAAAGGGAAAAGGGATTGTCATTTCACAAATAGGCATTTCATATTTCCATATTGATTATATCTCACGACAAATTCTAACAATTATTTTACTAGTATTACTATTAAGACCTTTCATATTTTGTAAACAAACTGAAAGTAGAATGCTACAAAATGTCAATTTTTAGGCCGAGTCTCCGAAAAGAAAATTGGGCCGGTTGTATCGGTAAAAGTTTGCCTCAAACACAAGGATATTAACCTATTTTTCAATATTTTCAATGAGTAGGCCAAAATAACCCACCCCCCTCCTCCAAAAAACGTCGCCAAGAGACGAGCGAAAATCTCTCGAGAAAGTCTGCAGATGAAAGTAAATCGACGTTCATGTTAACATTTTTCTCGGGAGAGAATACCTAAAAACTTTATTGAGAGGCAAGTGTTCATTGCGTAAGTGCTCGGTTAGACGATACCTTATACTCTGTTTTATCATCAAAGTATGACCATAACCATGTTAAATTTTGACAGCAGTTGCAGATAACCTATATAAATCAATGAGGAGTTTGTTTTAAATCTTAAAACCAAAAAACCCCACCTTAAATGTTTTACACATTATTATACAAATCATGTCAAAAATGAAAAAAAAAGAATAGTTTTTGCCGAATTGAGCGAAAAAATTTGTGCGTGTATGTTAACATTATTGTTAACAGTTGTTATAGCACACCGGACCGGGCGTCTCAGAAATTAATTTCAATGGAATATTCCTATGCCTAGTTGGATTTTTTCACAGGTTCTTCCTTTTTTACCTCGTGGGGTCTTCCTTTTATACCTTTTTATTGAGTCCTTTTTTATGTTTCACCATGAAGGGAAGAGAGGGGTGATGGATTTTGCTCATTTTCTGGGGAAATTGGCGTATTGACATGCTTAACCTTGGAGTAAAATTTCAATGGAATATTCCTATGCCTTGTCGAATTTTTTCACAGGGTCTTCGTTTTTTACTTCGTGGGGTCTTCCTTTTTTTACGTCCGTATTTATGTTTCACCCTTTAGGGAAAGGAGGGTGCGATGGATATTGCTCATTTTCTGGGGAAATTGGCGTATTGACATGATTAACCTTCGAGTAAAATTTCAATGGAATACTCCTATGCCTTTTCGGATTTTTTCAAAGGGTCTTCGTTTTTTACCTCCTGGGGTCTTCCCTTTATAAGTCCGTATTTATGTTTCACCCTGTAGGGAAGGGAGGGGGTGATGGATTTTGCTCTTTTTCTAGGGAAATTGCCGTTATGACATGATTAACCTTCGAGTAAAATTTTAATGGAATATTCCTTTGCCTTTTCGGATTTTTTCATAGGGTCTTCGTTTTTTACCTCTTGGGGTCTTCCTTTTTAGGTCTTCGTTTTTTACCTCGTGGGTTTTTTTTTTAGGTCTTCGTTATTTACCTCGTGGGGTCTTCCTTTTTTAGGTCTTAGGTCTTTGGGTCTTCATTATGTACACACCCGAGTTTGTTTCAATATTTGATTTAAATGTCCTAATCTCAAATCTTTTGAGTAAAGTATGTACCGTATAATTTCCATCAAGGTGTTATGCGATGTATTTGTTTAAACATAAATTGCGACTTAAATGATATTTCTAATGAATTAAATTATTATGAATTTACTTATTTGATATCTTTTTGTTACTTCTATTTATTATTATGAAATGTTTAAACTAATTAATTTATTTTTAGTTATGAAATAAAAAAGATTAATATTTTCTGAAATCGTTTTCTTGCTGATATATGTCTCAAACATGAATTTTTGAACTTAATGTGACATTGAATGGATCTAGGCCTTACTTTTTTCAGTAATTGAAATTTTCTCTGGTTGAAATTTGATGTTATCAAAAGTAATTGCCAATGCAGAGGATGTTCAAAGCTAGAATTTACTCTGTTTGCCTTCCATGTCACTCAAGTGACTCAAATTAGTTATTCAGTCCTATCCCGGGGGAATGACGTCTAGCTTAACCGTTACCCAATTCGCATCAATGTAAACTGCAGGAGAACATCAATCACAAACTTTATTTGGATGTTAGTCGGTAAAAACTACAAAGAAACAAATGAAAACACAATTACAATCTTACATAATAGAAAGATGCATGGAATAATGTAAAGAAATCGAAATACGGATAATGGATAAAAATGCAATATCTAGCGATCAAATATAGAGTTAAATGTATGCAATAGTATGAAAATAAACGAATAAGTAAAATTATAAACTTGCAGCGTGGTGGAGCTATCTATGGAAGCCGGATACGGCCATCTCGTGTTCATGCATTCTCGCCTTTGAAAATTAGGAGGCGAGAACGCGAGAAAGCGAGAACGCGAGAAAGCGAGAACGCGAGAAAGCGAGGGACGAGAACGCGAGAAAGCGACAACACGAGGAAACAGCGCGAGAAGGCGAGAAAAAGAGGGCGACAAAGCGAGAAAAACTTCCCTCGTGTTCTCGCGTTCTCGCCTTTGTAAATTTTAATAACAGAGTGCTTTACCTCGCATTCTCGCGTTCTCGACCTTCATTTTCCTCGCTTTCTCGCGTTCTCGCTTTCTCGCTTTCTCGCTTTCTCGTGTTTGTAATTTGAACTTTTTTTTTTCTGAAAATGTTAGTTTCCTCGCCTTCTCGCTTTCTCGCGTTCTCGTGTTCTCGCGTTCTCGCCTTCCAGTTTCTCAACAATCGATTATTACGCATGCGTATCACATGTTTTCCCATTTAATGCTATATAAAAATATAAATTTAATAGCCCTTAAAGTTAACAAATTAGCCACTCGAATGATAAAATTAAAATAAAGGATACGCTAGTGCTGCAAAGGCTGGGCAACTTTCCGGTAATTTTGGAAATTAACCTGGTAATTTTCGGAAACTTTGGAAATATTGAATTTTTTTTTTTTGAATTAAAAAAGTTATTTAACAAAATTTGATTTTTAACATCTCCGTCTGGACAAAGTAATGGACAACCTTGTGAAGTTCAGTGCCTTTGTAAAGGAGAAGGGGTATGGGCGTCTGCGAAACCTGGTGGAAAGGCCTATGTGGTACCGAGGCTGTATTTAATTCTTCTACAAACTCCTCTCAGTTCGGCCATATCTGAACGCAATATTCACGCCAAGGCTCCCACCAAACTAACAAATGACAAATGCTTGTTTCTATTAAAGTTAACCTTGGACTGTTTGAAGCCAACTCTGATAGTCTTCTAGATGAACCACAGCTTAGTGATGGTGAGGTTGAAACATCTCACGTGGAAATTATTGACTAAATATGTTTAATTATTCTACACTTGATGGGCTAGTTTGATTTTTGTAATATTTTAGTTATTTACCAAATTGGAATTAGAATTACCAATTCTTTTTTCAACGTGATTGTATTAAATTGCTTTAGTTGTTATCATTATTCATTTTTAATTTTATTTTGCACCATTTTTAGCATAATGCCATAGCAGTACATATATGTTGATTTGCTTAAAATGAAATCGAGCCAGACATTATCTTAGTAGTCAAAATTATAATCATCATATATTAAGCAAACTATAGAAGCAATGATTATGGTAGATATATTTTGGCAACTGGAATGTGAATGAAGTTAGACTTAACTTTGTACGGTAAAAATGTTCAAAGCAATAAATATGACAAAAAGACTTTGTGTTTTGAATTTCTTTTTGCCAACATTCAAACAATATGTCACCTCATAGACCTTTAATGTGTACTTTATATAAAGACTTTATAAATCACAATTGTTTTGTTTTATACAAAAAGAGACAAATACGATTTTCTGAATCTCCAATTTTTCCCAATATTTCCCAAAAATTCCTGAAAGTTTTCTGGAAATTTCATTTGAAATTTTGCAACACTAGGAAACACATTTGTGAATTTGGAAGAGGGTCCGAAAGAGAAGTGTATCTTTGTGCTATCATAAACAAAACCCGTAAACAAAACATGTGATACGCATGCGTAATAATTTTGGAAATTTACCTGGTAATTTTCGGAAACTTTGGAAATATTGAATTTTTTTTTTTGAATTAAAAAAATTATTTAACAAAATTTGATTTTTAACATCTCCGTCTGGACAAAGTAATGGACAACCTTGTGAAGTTCAGTGCCTTTGTAAAGGAGAAGGGGTATGGGCGTCTGCGAAACCTGGTGGAAAGGCCTATGTGGTACCGAGGCTGTATTTAATTCTTCTACAAACTCCTCTCAGTTCGGCCATATCTGAACGCAATATTCACGCCAAGGCTCCCACCAAACTAACAAATGACAAATGCTTGTTTCTATTAAAGTTAACCTTGGACTGTTTGAAGCCAACTCTGATAGTCTTCTAGATGAACCACAGCTTAGTGATGGTGAGGTTGAAACATCTCACGTGGAAATTATTGACTAAATATGTTTAATTATTCTACACTTGATGGGCTAGTTTGATTTTTGTAATATTTTAGTTATTTACCAAATTGGAATTAGAATTACCAATTCTTTTTTCAACGTGATTGTATTAAATTGCTTTAGTTGTTATCATTATTCATTTTTAATTTTATTTTGCACCATTTTTAGCATAATGCCATAGCAGTACATATATGTTGATTTGCTTAAAATGAAATCGAGCCAGACATTATCTTAGTAGTCAAAATTATAATCATCATATATTAAGCAAACTATAGAAGCAATGATTATGGTAGATATATTTTGGCAACTGGAATGTGAATGAAGTTAGACTTAACTTTGTACGGTAAAAATGTTCAAAGCAATAAATATGACAAAAAGACTTTGTGTTTTGAATTTCTTTTTGCCAACATTCAAACAATATGTCACCTCATAGACCTTTAATGTGTACTTTATATAAAGACTTTATAAATCACAATTGTTTTGTTTTATACAAAAAGAGACAAATACGATTTTCTGAATCTCCAATTTTTCCCAATATTTCCCAAAAATTCCTGAAAGTTTCCTGGAAATTTCATTTGAAATTTTGCAACACTAGGAAACACATTTGTGAATTTGGAAGAGGGTCCGAAAGAGAAGTGTATCTTTGTGCTATCATAAACAAAACCCGTAAACAAAACATGTGATACGCATGCGTAATAATTTTGGAAATTTACCTGGTAATTTTCGGAAACTTTGGAAATATTGAATTTTTTTTTTTTGAATTAAAAAAATTATTTAACAAAATTTGATTTTTAACATCTCCGTCTGGACAAAGTAATGGACAACCTTGTGAAGTTCAGTGCCTTTGTAAAGGAGAAGGGGTATGGGCGTCTGCGAAACCTGGTGGAAAGGCCTATGTGGTACCGAGGCTGTATTTAATTCTTCTACAAACTCCTCTCAGTTCGGCCATATCTGAACGCAATATTCACGCCAAGGCTCCCACCAAACTAACAAATGACAAATGCTTGTTTCTATTAAAGTTAACCTTGGACTGTTTGAAGCCAACTCTGATAGTCTTCTAGATGAACCACAGCTTAGTGATGGTGAGGTTGAAACATCTCACGTGGAAATTATTGACTAAATATGTTTAATTATTCTACACTTGATGGGCTAGTTTGATTTTTGTAATATTTTAGTTATTTACCAAATTGGAATTAGAATTACCAATTCTTTTTTCAACGTGATTGTATTAAATTGCTTTAGTTGTTATCATTATTCATTTTTAATTTTATTTTGCACCATTTTTAGCATAATGCCATAGCAGTACATATATGTTGATTTGCTTAAAATGAAATCGAGCCAGACATTATCTTAGTAGTCAAAATTATAATCATCATATATTAAGCAAACTATAGAAGCAATGATTATGGTAGATATATTTTGGCAACTGGAATGTGAATGAAGTTAGACTTAACTTTGTACGGTAAAAATGTTCAAAGCAATAAATATGACAAAAAGACTTTGTGTTTTGAATTTCTTTTTGCCAACATTCAAACAATATGTCACCTCATAGACCTTTAATGTGTACTTTATATAAAGACTTTATAAATCACAATTGTTTTGTTTTATACAAAAAGAGACAAATACGATTTTCTGAATCTCCAATTTTTCCCAATATTTCCCAAAAATTCCTGAAAGTTTCCTGGAAATTTCATTTGAAATTTTGCAACACTAGGAAACACATTTGTGAATTTGGAAGAGGGTCCGAAAGAGAAGTGTATCTTTGTGCTATCATAAACAAAACCCGTAAACAAAACATGTGATACGCATGCGTAATAATCGATTGTTGAGAAACCGGAAGGCGAGAACGCGAGAACGCGAGAAAGCGACAACGCGAGAACGCGAGAAAGCGAGAAGGCGAGGAAACTAACATTTTCAGAAAAAAAAGTTCAAATTACAAACACGAGAAAGCGAGAAAGCGAGAACGCGAGAAAGCGAGAACGCGAGGAAAATGAAGGTCGAGAACGCGAGAATGCGAGGAAAAGCACTCTGTTATTAAAATTTACAAAGGCGAGAACGCGAGAACACGAGGGTATTTTTTCTCGCTTTGTCGCCCTCTTTTTCTCGCCTTCTCGCGCTGTTTTCTCGTGTTGTCGCTTTCTCGCGTTCTCGTCCCTCGCTTTCTCGCGTTCTCGCTTTCTCGTGTTCTCGCGTTCTCGCTTTCTCGCGTTCTCGCATTCTCGCCCTCTTAACAAAGGCGAGAACACGAGAAATTGAATGGACGCAACCGGCTTCCATAGCTATCTGTCTGTGGGAAAAGAAGGAATTTAGAAGGTAAACACGCAGATTC
>JAUJPP010000003.1:31323784-31340702 GCA_030562195.1 Nipponacmea schrenckii | reverse complement strand
TAAACTGTAAGTTGGTGGTGAAGTTTCATTAACTTTATCAATAATAAAGATTTCGTTCGTCCAATATCCAACATAACCTTTTTCGAATTTACTTTTATATTTATAAATACGAACTCGATCCCCAACTTTAAATTTGCGTTTAATATTCAAATTCTCATTTTCAAAATTGTTTTGTGTGTTAATCGATTTTATAATATCTGGATTTTTTGAAGCTTCTGTAGGAGTAACATTTATAGATGAATGAATTTTATTATTATATTCATCGACAACAATAGGTAATAAGCCATTTTTGAGACTTCAATTCTGTGAACTTTTTGAATAATTTGTTTTTTAGAGTTCTGTTAAATCTCTCAATTACTACAGCTTTACCTTCGTTATATGTACTGTAAATTTCAAACCCTAGAGATTTCATATTTTTATTATAAAATTCTGTTCCTTGATCTACCCATAACTTTTTGGGTTTTCTATGTTTCATTATTGTTTCAAATGCTTTTTTAACAGTTAGTCCTGTTTTGTTTTTTAGAGGAATAACCCAAACGTATCTTGTATATAAATCAATAACTGTTAAACAATATTTATAACCTCTTTCTGGGGGCATATTAATTAAATCTGCAGACCATATATCGTCTTTGGCAAATACTTTCACTTTTAAAAAGTTTTTAGTTTTTCTGAATTCTTTATGAATTTCATCTGCTAATCCCATACCTAATTTCATTTTTGATTTTAATAATCTTATGATTAATGCTCTTTCAACTTTTTCTCTAAAAGTAGGATTTGGAATAGATTCTAATTCTCTAATCATTTGTTTGTCTGCTTCGTGTCGAAATTGTAAGTCTTCATTTCTGTATAGTTTGTCGTGTTTAAGTGCTGCAGCATCAACTCTATTAACAGGTTCTTCACCTGGTTTTGGATTATCATTTTCATCCAATCGTAAATCTAACCTAGTTCCCGGTCCAGTGTAATTATGCCCTGGAAGATGTTTCTCACCTTTATATTTAGCCCATGGAAAACCGGGAAGTTTAGTTAGAGATTTCTGAATGTCCCCTGATCCGAAATAGATTTTAGGGGAGTTTATATTTATTAAAGACATTTTTTTGGTCTATTTATTCTAAAAAAGTCATAGAGTATTTAGATTTCCGGTAGACCGGAGCTGAGTATAACGAAATGGAGGGATGCCGGAAATCTAAATACTCTAATACTACTAATGTTTTCGTTAACGCAGGTTTTCCATACTTGTTGATAGTTATCTTTTATTTCTTTTATTCCTAATCTTTTGTTATCTCTTTATATTAAACAGAAATGATTGTTATGTAAATACAAAACCCATTCTAATTGAGTGTTTATTTTTCTAGGATATTAACGTATATCTTTAGGATTATAAATTTGGAACGAAGTTTTATTTTTTTCATTCTCCGATTCGAGCTTGAGTCATTATTCCCTTTCTCGTCCCTTTCTTTCACATTTAATAAAACACGCTACGTCAGTTGGAATATAACAATATTCTCCAACGTATTCTTTGATTGTAAATAGCAATTGAGTTCCTTTTCCTATATTTCATCTTTTGATTGGTTTGAAATTGTCTGTACGATATATTATATGACCAGTAAAATACCAATCTGAACTATCTGATTTACAACATTATTTGTAGTAATCATTTGAACATTAAAGAAAGATTAATTCCTATTTTGTTTGAATTCATCATCTCAAAAATTTGTCCATCGATTTCAATTTGACCATCAAAAGTATCAAACTCATCAATTATATCAGAAACTACATTTTAAAATAATTCATTGTCATTATTTTTCTTCGGTTTTACAGCATTAGGTTCTTTTTTTTTTAATTAATTCAATCATGTTTCTTTTTCAATTGTTTGTTCTATTTTCAAGGATTCATTTTTTGTTAACAATTCATCGAATATTTCATTAAATTCTTCGAGTTCTTCTATGGTAATTATTTTATCAGATTTGCTTCTTTCGAAAAAAATGAATAATTTATCTAAATATGTTCTTATTAAACATGATATGGTTTTATAATATAATTTATTTTTAAAGGTAAACCCAATAGTAATTAAACCACATGAAGATGTTTGAATAGCTGTAAGAGCTCCTAGGATAGTTGTTGTTACAGTGGTAGCTGTTATTATAAGACAAGCTGATATAACACTTACAGTTTTAAAAGTAGTGTCTATCCTACCCTAACATTTTGTTAACTTTTTGTAATGATTGAATTCTCCTTCTCTTTTTGTTTACGCATCATAACATCTTGTAAATTCTGTGTGTTTAATCTTCAGTTTTCATTTTTTAAGAATTAAATTAACTCTATTTGTGATAAACTAAAGTTTTTCGAAGTCAAATATACTTTATTGTCTTTGTCTCTGTAACCAAGATATTCTATAATAATTGATATCTAAAATTATGTATTAGGTATGTAATTAACATTTTTAGGAAAATGTTTTCACCCTGGCAATTCTGTTATTCTTCCTATTTTAAAACGTGCAAAGTAATCTGCATTTTCGTTATTTTCTTTTTATAAATATGGGAGCTGTTACAAATGTTTTATTTACTTGAGATTTATGAATATCAATTGAAGTAAGAATATTATCAAAATCAAAATCAAATCTTATATGTTGCAATTCTTTCCATATATGTTCCGATGTATATAATTTTCTTCCCCTCCTTTTGTAAATCCTTATTATTTATCAAATATGCAATTTGCGGTTTTTCATTTGTCACTAATTTCAAATCCAGGAAATTTAAATGCCACTCGAAAAGGAAGTATGGAATATTTTTTAATGCTCGGGGTTTATTCTATATTCAAATCCATCGACGTAATCTGTATTTAGTGGTATTTCATAAACTTTATTACTTTTATTAAAATTATGATAATCAATATTTAGAATGTTATTTTTCTTTCCATCTTTTGATATTGTCCAGAATTCCATTTTCATCTAAATGTCCTTCATATACCGGTAATTTAAAAAAACTTTGAGAAAAAATTACTGATTTAATTTGTAATGTAAAAAGAAATTTTATAATAATAACCGCTTCACTACGATGATCTGATGAACTCACAAGTGAAAATATTGCAACGTTGGTTTTCTCAAACGCAGCTTTAAATTTAGATGGATCCACTATATTTTATTATCTAAATCTATAATTTCATTATCATTTGATTGAATCTTCTTATTTAATTTTACAAACTCATTTTAATTTCGGTTCTCATGTGAGTTAATTCTTTTTTCTAATTTTAAAAACTTAGTTTCATTTTGATCATCATTTGAATCAATTTTTTTACGTAATTTTATTTCCTTTTTTCTAATTTCATTAACATTTAATTTAATCCGTTTACATGTATTTAGTTCTGCCAACTCTCTTTCATTTTGAACATCATCAACATCAAGTTTTTTTATCTAATTTTAGAAAAACTACTCTATCTAAAAGTTTCTGATGAGCTTCTAGTTCTAATTTCTGTTTTGTAATTCTATCATCTAATTGAGATATTGATTATTTTAATCTCTCTAACTGTGCTTTGTCTACTACATTAGCTAATTGTTGTTCGATATAGGTTTTAATTTCTGTTAGTTCATTGTTATCATTAAGTTTAGTTTCTAGATCAGATAATTCTTGTTTTATTTTTTTTATTTGGTTTAATGTTACTTATTAGATCTTTAAAATTTAACTTTTGTTTGGTTATTTTTTCGTCTAGTTGAGATATTAATAAATTTAAATTTTCTAAATGAGATTTATTAACCACATTAACTACTAATTGTTGTTGAATATAGGTTTTAATTTCTGTTAGTTCATTGTCATCACTGAGTTTGGTGTCCAGATTATCTAATTTTTGTTTCAATCTTTCTTCTTTTACACCTGGTTTAATGTTACCTATCAGTTGTTTAATATCTGCTCTTTGCTTTGTAATTTTTTCGTCTAGTTGTGATATAAATAAATTCATTCTGTCCAACTGAGTTTTATCGACTATATAAGCTAATTGTTGTTGATTACTATCTAGTTTTTTATGATGTGAGCCTAAAAGTTTTTACTAATTGGTTTTTATAAAACATACAAACTATATGGATATACTATTTCTTGGATTTATTACACTCAACGTTTCACATACACTTACAGGTAGCGTTTTCAAGAGAAATAACTAACAATTTACAAAATTATAACAAACTCAAGTATAAATACTAACTCGCAGTGAAACCATACCTTATATTAAAATGAAAGAAGCCATAAAAGATGAGAGACGTAATTAACAGAAACCACAATAAAGGATTAAAGGATAGATAAGGTTCAAAGATAACGGATTAAGATTCAAAGCTAACGGATAAAGATTCAAAGCTAACGGATTAAGGTTCACAGATGACGGATTAAGGAGGAATAATTACAAAATTTTTTCCCATAACTTTGGTATGAAATAGCCTGAGTCCCTATTTAATTCTGGTTTATTTTTCATAATTTCGATGGCTTCCCTGAGTTGTCTATGTTTCCAATTGTTGTGGTTGGTCGCCAATACTGTAATATTGTCCCATCTAATTCTGTGTCTTTTGTCTTGAAGATAATGCTCCGCTACTGCTGATTCTTCGGATCTGTGTTTATCGCAGGCAGTTCTGTGCTCCTTGATTCTTTTCGAGAGGGGCCGTTTCACCAATATAAGATTTTTGACAACTGCATTTGATTTGGTAGATGGCACCTCTGGGGTCTACAGGGGGTTTTTCCAGTCTTCCGTCCGCTTGAAGCAAATTTTTGAGGGATTTTGATGCTGAGAAGGTGACACGGGCATTTAGCTGTTCAGAGAGAATCCTCTTTATTTGGTAGCTTGTTCTTCCTGCAAATGGTATGGTTATCTGGATGGGAGGGTTGGGTGGTTTAAGAGTGGCGCAGGTTGGGGTTAGGGTTTTCTTCATGGTCTTGTCTATTAAGCTGGGTGGGTACTTATTAAAGTCGGTGAAGGCTTTCTTAAGGTGTTTTAGTTCAGTGGTTAGGTCTTCATTCTGGCTGCATATGATATTGGCTCTTCTTGTTAGGGTTGAGATGATGCCTGCCTTGACAGAAGTAGGGTGGTTGGACTCATTGTGGATATATTGATCTGTATGTGTAGGTTTACGGTAGACTGATGAGGTTAGCTTAATGTGGTTATGAGCAATTAAGACATCTAAGAAAGGGAGCTGTTTGTCTATTTCCAGTTCCACTGTGAATTGTATACGTGGATGTATGGAGTTCAGGTGGTCTTTCAGAATGTTCTCGTCTTGGTTTTCTTCTATAATTACCAAGGTGTCATCAACTTTACGTAACCAACATTTGGGCTGGAAGTGCTGTCGTTAAGGCTGTTTCTTCAAATTTTGTCATATATATTTCTGTTGAGAGCGGGCTAATCGGCGATCCCATTGGAAGGCCATGGATTTGTCGGTAAATTTCATTCTTCCAAGTAAAGTAAGTAGAAGATATACAGATAGTTTACTAGGTCAATAATGCTTTGGATAGATAATTTTGTTGTCAAGTCATGGTATATCGGATGTATAGTTTGGTATAATATGTCACTTATTGAGTCAATAGGAATATTGGTAAAGAGATCAACGACATCATAACTTACTAGTTTTCCCACATTGTTATACTCTTCAAGCTTTTTACACACATCAGCCGAGTCTCTCACATATGATTCTGCATTTTTGCCAATCGGAGCTAGTAGTGTTGTTAGATATTGGGCAAGTTTTTAGTATACACTGTTCCGCGAGCACACAAGTAGTCTGAGTTTGACAGGATTCTTATGAATTTTGATCTGGGCTTTAGCATACGGGCTGTTGGATGTGGTGTTTGGAGATTCTTGATTCAGCTGCCTTACCCTTATCTGCTGGGACGATCGTAATAGACTTGTCATCTTGTAATTGTTTGATGGCACGTCTGTCTTATTTTGATAAGTTGGGTTTTGGTGGTTTAGCTTCTTGTAGGACTTTAAGAATCTGACATCTTATATGGTCTATTTTTCCATTGGGAGCTAATTGTTGTAAACCATTTTCAATGTTGGTGATGAAGTCTTCTTTGATGAGGTTTCTTGGAGTGGTAAGAAAACTTAGGTTAATTTGGTCACTGGTCAGTGGTTTGGTGGATATATTTACTACTGTTCTTGTCAGATATTCTTTACTTTTATCTTCATTCTGGGATGGTTTGGTTCTGTTGGGATTCTTATTTTCTTTGATGAGTGTCTGTAATTTTTTCTTATGTTTTTTTCTAGTATCAGAAGTAGGGTGGTTGGACTCATTGTGGATAATTATATTGATCTGTATGTGTAGGTTTACTGATGGTTTTTACTATCTTTATCTAATACAGTTATTTTTGGATGTAAACTTTTAGTTGTTTGAGTTAAATATGAGATGAAGGAGCTTCATTGTTTAAATTTCCTAAACCAAATTTATTAGCCATTTTTTAAAACAAGATTTAATACTATTTCTTCAAACGGCTGGCCTTAACTTAATTGATATAAAACCCAAAGAGAAAGTTGACCACAAAATTTATCCCCTGGTTTTTGAATTTGAAAAGTAGAACATTTGATTGAACCATAATTCAAATCAATTATTTCTTTAGTTGGATCTAATCCATATGAATCAAAAAAAGACATCGAATGAAGCAGAATGGTGAACGCTTTTTTGATCTGAAGTATGGATATTAGCTATAGCATAGAACTTTGTTTGATTTTTTTAGAGATGATATTTCATCGCGCATGCAATAATAAAAAGGTTTTATGTTTAATTCTTCTGCCCATCGGATTAATTGAAAATTTGTGGTAGTATCAGTTCCGTATTTTTTAAGAATTCTTCGAAAGTCATCATTTTTTAAAAATCAGTTTTTTGAAGTTCGTTTGATAAAATCTACCCAAGATTTCTTCACCATGTAAATCTACTAAACTGTAAGTTGGTGGTGAAGTTTTATTAACTTTTTCAATAATAAAGATTTCATTCGTCCAATATCCAACATAACCTTTTTCTAATTTACTTTTATATTTATAAATACGAACTCGATCTCCAACTTTAAATTTGAGTTTAATATTTAAATCCTCATGTTCAAAATTCTTTTGTGTGTTTATTCATTGTATAATATCTGGATTTTTTGAAGCTTCTGTAAGAGTAGCTTTTATAGAAGAATGAATTTTATTATTATATTCATCGACAACAATAGGTAATATTTTAAGCCATTTTTGAGAATTTAATTCTGTGAACTTTTTGAATAATTTGATTTTTAGAGTTCTGTTAAATCTCTCAATTACTCAATCATTCCAAATAAGGTAGGACGAAAAACATGGCAAACACGCCCATTCAATTGTTAACTTCGCAATTTGTCCAGTCTCTCTCGTAGGATACAAGTTTACTCAATTTTTTTTTTTTTTTTTTTTTTTTTTTTTTTTAAATCATAAATAGAAGAGACTGGTCCAGTCTAGTTGGCACCGTGTGGGGTGTCTTTGGTGCCAATTCTCATACTTAATAGTCAAAGTTGATTGGATCTCATTCAGTTTAATTAAAAATTACAAAAAAAAAATCAACGTACAAAATTACAAGAAAAACTAAAAACAAAAACTAAGCGAAAACTATTTGTTTCGTATTTTATAATTTTCAATTATGGAGTTACCTCCCTTCGCCCATAATCGGTCTGCTCATTACATTCAGATATACAACATCCGCCGTTCAAAATAAAATTGGAGACAATTTTACATGAGTAGAACGATTTAGGTCAAGAGAATATAGCAGTGCAAATATACATCTCACAAGGATGATATAAAATGACATGTACACATTTCAAATTTTGCTCCAAATAATATAGTACTACTAGTTGCAAACTTAATGATAATGCTAACATAGATATCAATTGCAGATGCTGAATAACGAAATGTATTTTTAGGTTAATGTACATAAATAAATATACCAAGCACTAAAAATCATCACATTTATCAGATTAATGCAAATTGAAATAGACATTACAGCATTCATCAAAATAGTTGACAACCAGGCATAACATTAATTAAGGAGATCAATAGTGTTACATTCATATACTAGTGTCCTAAATTGTGGATGATAACTATTCTATAAACATTTTTATACAGAATATGAAACTTGGATACTATTAAAATAAGAAGGATGGAATACATCTCATATTTATAACATTGCTCCCTATAACATTAACCTTATAGTATCAATATTAAAATTTATAACAAACAAATATGAAAATGATAATACATGTACAAGAATATGCAACAATAAACTAAGTATAAGCAAAAGGAGGAGGATTATCTTCTATATACTTCAAGGCTTTGGTATTAAGACGGGCAGGAGGTAACCAAATAGAATTTTGGGCTGGTTCACCAGCTATATGCACAAGATATTCCAATCCATTAGCAGTTGTCCTCTGAGCTAATACATTTTTGACTTTACTATTTTTGTCCGAGTCAGAAGAGAACATTTCTGATGGATTTACAAAATTGTTATCCTTAAATCTCGCTGGCTTGTAAATTACACGTTCAGGACGTGTTTGATAGTGTTTTGATGTTTCAACTGGAGGAACAATCTGATTATACAGTATATCTTCAGTTTGACATCCTATGGTAACAAACATCTTTTCAGGAACTTTACTGGTCGTTTTAAAATAATTACTTGGCGATGGAACTCTTATGTGAGCAGGTTTAATCCGATCAACATGGATGGGTTTAGGAAAGATTTTGGTAGGATCAGATAATTTAACCATATGATCACTTGGTTTAGAAATTATAACGTAAGGTCCAAGGTACTGCTGATGAAGTTTTTTAGCTGGTTTATTGGTATCGTCATGTAAATATATGTAATCACCAATATCAAACGTAATGTTAGACTTCTTCTCATTAGAATAAGACAACATGTTGTCCTGTGACTTTTGCAAATTATGTAGTATATGTGAACGTACTTCATCTAACTGGGCTTGCTTTTGACGTAAAAAGGAAGAAACATCAGAAGGAATCCCTTCAAAAGAAACTTGATTGACTAATGGAAATTTAAGTCTATGTCCGAATATTATTTCAAATGGGTAATATCCGAGACTAGAATTAACGGAATTGTTCATGGCAAAAACAATACATGGTAAATAACAATGCCAATTGTTAGCTTCACTGTTCATGTTAGGTGTAAGCTGAGAAGGAAGAGATAAATGAGTTCTTTCACAGGCTCCTAGACAATGGTGAACAAATGCTGGAGTAAAATCTTGTGAAATCTGAAGCATATCACATAATTTATGAGTAACAGTAGCTGTAAATTCAGAACCTTGATCTGTAATCAAAGTATCACATACACACCATAGGTACAGAAAAGATTAAACAAACATTCAGAAACAGTAATGGCATCTTTCGCTGGAATAGGCTGCGCAAAAATATATTTAGAGAACATATCTACAGCTGTAAAAATATAAGTTGCACCACTGTTTGTCATAGGCAATGGTCCAAATAAATCTATTTGCCAAATGGAAAATGGTTTGGATGGGGTTTGGTAAGCAATTATCTTATTTTTCACATGAACTTTGGTAATTTTCCGAGCTTGATATTCATGACATGATTTGATATAGTCTCCAACAATAGTAGCTAAACGAGGAAAATAATAATGTTCCTTGATTCTATCAATAGTATCTTGAATACCACCATGAGCTGCTAAAGGGGAATCATGAAATAGTCGCAGTACTATATGTATCAAACATTCAGGTAACACTAATTGGTAATTTGTCATCGATTTGGTCCTCTTAGATTTTGCAACTCTTGAATGAAAGAGCAAGGCATCAGAGAGAAGGAAGTCTGATTGTTGAAGGAGAACTTCTCTTGAAAGCCTTTGTGATGTCGGCAAAACACCATCTTCAAGATAACTAATAATGTGTATTAGATTAGGATCACTACGTTGAGCATCTTTAATCGATTCTGCTGTCATATCTAGATGTTTAGAAGGTTGATGATTAGTGATAGTTTCGTTGGAATTTGAAATACCATCATTTGTATCACTATTGTCTGATGCAGTTAAAATGTCATCGCTTTTCCCTTGTTTGGTAGGAGCTGAGGTTTGATGTAGCACACAGGATTGTTGTTTATTAAGTTTGGGAACACGTTTATATTTCCTGCTATGTATAGCTTCATTAGAATTATCTTCAGTGTCACCATCGTAAATATGATCATCAGAAACTGAAGAAATACAAGGAATTGCTGGGAAAACTGTTTCAATTTTTCCATCACGAATGAATCTTGTCTTGGTAGGTTTTTCTTCGACATACTCAAAGAACGGATCATCTTCAGTTGGACTGGAAGATAAATGTTCAGGAAAAACATCCATTCTTGATAATGTATCTGGAACACATCTTGGTACCAGCCTTATGAACTACATCATAATCAAAAGATTGTAAAATAGTTAACCATCGTTCATATATAGCACCCTTAAACTGTTTTTGGTGTAAGGATTTTAAAGCTTGATGATCAGTTTCAATAATAAAATGTCGTCCCCTTAAGTAAGAACCACAATCTAAAACACTTGTAACAACACCTAGTAACTCTAACTTAGTAGGTCCATAATTACGTTGCCATTTGGTTAATCCTTTGGATCCAAAGCGTACAACATGTTCTTGACCATCTGGATGTGTTTGAAGTAACATGTATCCAATTCCTGTAGAACTAGTGTCTACTGATAGTTTAAATTCTAAGTCAAATTGAGGGAATGCTAAAGCTTGTGAATCTCTAAGAGCGATTTGTAGTTTTTGGAATGCTTCACTGCATTTATCAGTCCACATAAAAGGAACACCTTGTTTTAACAAATGATATAGTGGTGACGCAATTGCACTAAAGCCTTTGATAAATTAAAGTGCACGTTGTAAAGATTTTCTAGTTTTAGGAACTGCATAGTTCATTATAATATCTACTTTATCACTTGGAGGACGAATACCTTCTCGTGATATCTCATGACCAAGGAAAATACATTTACTTTGGGCAAAAGAACATTTCGAGGGACCAAGTTTCAATCCTGCCTGCCTTAGCCTTTCTAATACCTCTTTTATATCTTCCAAATGTTGTTCAAAATTACCAGAAACATATCATCTAAATAAAATAAAACAGATTGAAACGTTAAACCAGATAAAACTTTATCCATGAATAATTGAAACGAATTAGGAGCAGTTCGTAAACCCATTGGCAGTCTCAAAAATTTATAAGTACCATAACAAGTATTAAAAGCTGTATACTTTGAGAATCTTCTGAAATAGGCAACTGAAAAAATCCAGAAGATAAATCAAGTGATGTTATATAATTTGGGGTATGTGTTGAAAAAGATTCCGTTAGATCTTGTAAGTCAGGAATTGTATAAAGAAATTCCTTAGTTTAAGAATTCAAATATCTAAAATCGCAACAAAAGCGATATGATAAGCTAGTTTCTTTGGTTATATTACTAGGATCTAATTTTGGCTTGTTACGTTTAGTAACTAATACAATTGGACTAGTTATAGGTACTTCTTCTTTTTCTGAAACTGGAGCTATGATACCCTGTTCTAATAACTCATCTAATTGATGCCTTAAAGACTTCTTTTTTATCTGGAGGTAAACGATATGGGCGTTGATGCTTTGAAATTGCATCATCTTTTAATTGAATCGTATTTTTTAAGAATTCTTCGAAAGTCATCATTTTTTAAAAATCAGTTTTTTGAAGTTCGTTTGATAAAATCTACCCAAGATTTCTTCACCATGTAAATCTACTAAACTGTAAGTTGGTGGTGAAGTTTTATTAACTTTTTCAATAATAAAGATTTCATTCGTCCAACATAACCTTTTTCTAATTTACTTTTATATTTATAAATACGAACTCGATCTCCAACTTTAAATTTGAGTTTAATATTTAAATCCTCATGTTCAAAATTCTTCTGTGTGTTTATTCATTGTATAATATCTGGATTTTTTGAAGCTTCTGTAAGAGTAGCTTTTATAGAAGAATGAATTTTATTATTATATTCATCGACAACAATAGGTAATATTTTAAGCCATTTTTGAGAATTTAATTCTGTGAACTTTTTGAATAATTTGATTTTTAGAGTTCTGTTAAATCTCTCAATTACTCAATCATTCCAAATAAGGTAGGACGAAAAACATGGCAAACACGCCCATTCAATTGTTAACTTCGCAATTTGTCCAGTCTCTCTCGTAGGATACAAGTTTACTCAATTTTTTTTTTTTTTTTTTTTTTTTTTTTTTTTTTTTTAAATCATAAATAGAAGAGACTGGTCCAGTCTAGTTGGCACCGTGTGGGGTGTCTTTGGTGCCAATTCTCATACTTAATAGTCAAAGTTGATTGGATCTCATTCAGTTTAATTAAAAATCACAAAAAAAATCAACGTACAAAATTACAAGAAAAACTAAAAACAAAAACTAAGCGAAAACCATTTGTTTCGTATTTTATAATTTTCAATTATGGAGTTACCTCCCTTCGCCCATAATCGGTCTGCTCATTACATTCAGATATACAACATCCGCCGTTCAAAATAAAATTGGAGACAATTTTACATGAGTAGAACGATTTAGGTTAAGAGAATATAGCAGTGCAAATATACATCTCACAAGGATGATATAAAATGACATGTACACATTTCAAATTTTGCTCCAAATAATATAGTACTACTAGTTGCAAACTTAATGATAATGCTAACATAGATATCAATTGCAGATGCTGAATAACGAAATGTATTTTTAGGTTAATGTACATAAATAAATATACCAAGCACTAAAAATCATCACATTTATCAGATTAATGCAAATTGAAATAGACATTACAGCATTCATCAAAATAGTTGACAACCAGGCATAACATTAATTAAGGAGATCAATAGTGTTACATTCATATACTAGTGTCCTAAATTGTGGATGATAACTATTCTATAAACATTTTTATACAGAATATGAAACTTGGATACTATTAAATAAGAAGGATGGCATACATCTCATATTTATAACATTGCTCCCTATAACATTAACCTTATAGTATCAATATTAAAATTTATAACAAACAAATATGAAAATGATAATACATGTACAAGAATATGCAACAATAAACTAAGTATAAGCAAAAGGAGGAGGATTATCTTCTATATACTTCAAGGCTTTGGTATTAAGACGGGCAGGAGGTAACCAAATAGAATTTTGGGCTGGTTCACCAGCTATATGCACAAGATATTCCAATCCATTAGCAGTTGTCCTCTGAGCTAATACATTTTTGACTTTACTATTTTTGTCCGAGTCAGAAGAGAACATTTCTGATGGATTTACAAAATTGTTATCCTTAAATCTCGCTGGCTTGTAAATTACACGTTCAGGACGTGTTTGATAGTGTTTTGATGTTTCAACTGGAGGAACAATCTGATTATACAGTATATCTTCAGTTTGACATCCTATGGTAACAAACATCTTTTCAGGAACTTTACTGGTCGTTTTAAAATAATTACTTGGCGATGGAACTCTTATGTGAGCAGGTTTAATCCGATCAACATGGATGGGTTTAGGAAAGATTTTGGTAGGATCAGATAATTTAACCATATGATCACTTGGTTTAGAAATTATAATGAAGGTCCAAGGTACTGCTGATGAAGTTTTTTAGCTGGTTTATTGGTATCGTCATGTAAATATATGTAATCACCAATATCTAACGTAATGTTAGACTTCTTCTCATTAGAATAAGACAACATGTTGTCCTGTGACTTTTGCAAATTATGTAGTATATGTGAACGTACTTCATCTAACTGGGCTTGCTTTTGACGTAAAAAGGAAGAACTATCAGAAGGAATCCCTTCAAAAGAAACTTGATTGACTAATGGAAATTTAAGTCTATGTCCGAATATTATTTCAAATGGGTAATATCCGAGACTGGAATTAACGGAATTGTTCATGGCAAAAACAATACATGGTAAATAACAATGCCAATTGTTAGCTTCACTGTTCATGTTAGGTGTAAGCTGAGAAGGAAGAGATAAATGAGTTCTTTCACAGGCTCCTAGACAATGGTGAACAAATGCTGGAGTAAAATCTTGTGAAATCTGAAGCATATCACATAATTTATGAGTAACAGTAGCTGTAAATTCAGAACCTTGATCTGTAATCAAAGTATCACATACACACCATAGGTACAGAAAAGATTAAACAAACATTCAGAAACAGTAATGGCATCTTTCGCTGGAATAGGCTGCGCAAAAATATATTTAGAGAACATATCTACAGCTGTAAAAATATAAGTTGCACCACTGTTTGTCATAGGCAATGGTCCAAATAAATCTATTTGCCAAATGGAAAATGGTTTGGATGGGGTTTGGTAAGCAATTATCTTATTTTTCACATGAACTTTGGTAATTTTCCGAGCTTGATATTCATGACATGATTTGATATAGTCTCCAACAATAGTAGCTAAACGAGGAAAATAATAATGTTCCTTGATTCTATCAATAGTATCTTGAATACCACCATGAGCTGCTAAAGGGGAATCATGAAATAGTCGCAGTACTATATGTATCAAACATTCAGGTAACACTAATTGGTAATTTGTCATCGATTTGGTCCTCTTAGATTTTGCAACTCTTGAATGAAAGAGCAAGGCATCAGAGAGAAGGAAGTCTGATTGTTGAAGGAGAACTTCTCTTGAAAGCCTTTGTGATGTCGGCAAAACACCATCTTCAAGATAACTAATAATGTGTATTAGATTAGGATCACTACGTTGAGCATCTTTAATCGATTCTGCTGTCATATCTAGATGTTTAGAAGGTTGATGATTAGTGATAGTTTCGTTGGAATTTGAAATACCATCATTTGTATCACTATTGTCTGATGCAGTTAAAATGTCATCGCTTTTCCCTTGTTTGGTAGGAGCTGAGGTTTGATGTAGCACACAGGATTGTTGTTTATTAAGTTTGGGAACACGTTTATATTTCCTGCTATGTATAGCTTCATTAGAATTATCTTCAGTGTCACCATCGTAAATATGATCATCAGAAACTGAAGAAATACAAGGAATTGCTGGGAAAACTGTTTCAATTTTTCCATCACGAATGAATCTTGTCTTGGTAGGTTTTTCTTCGACATACTCAAAGAACGGATCATCTTCAGTTGGACTGGAAGATAAATGTTCAGGAAAAACATCCATTCTTGATAATGTATCTGGAACACATCTTGGTACCAGCCTTATGAACTACATCATAATCAAAAGATTGTAAAATAGTTAACCATCGTTCATATATAGCACCCTTAAACTGTTTTTGGTGTAAGGATTTTAAAGCTTGATGATCAGTTTCAATAATAAAATGTCGTCCCCTTAAGTAAGAACCACAATCTAAAACACTTGTAACAACACCTAGTAACTCTAACTTAGTAGGTCCATAATTACGTTGCCATTTGGTTAATCCTTTGGATCCAAAGCGTACAACATGTTCTTGACCATCTGGATGTGTTTGAAGTAACATGTATCCAATTCCTGTAGAACTAGTGTCTACTGATAGTTTAAATTCTAAGTCAAATTGAGGGAATGCTAAAGCTTGTGAATCTCTAAGAGCGATTTGTAGTTTTTGGAATGCTTCACTGCATTTATCAGTCCACATAAAAGGAACACCTTGTTTTAACAAATGATATAGTGGTGACGCAATTGCACTAAAGCCTTTGATAAATTAAAGTGCACGTTGTAAAGATTTTCTAGTTTTAGGAACTGCATAGTTCATTATAATATCTACTTTATCACTTGGAGGACGAATACCTTCTCGTGATATCTCATGACCAAGGAAAATACATTTACTTTGGGCAAAAGAACATTTCGAGGGACCAAGTTTCAATCCTGTCTGACTCAGCCTTTCTAATACCTCTTTTATATCTTCCAAATGTTGTTCAAAATTACCAGAAGCATATCATCTAAATAAAATAAAACAGATTGAAACGTTAAAACAGATAAAACTTTATCCATTAATAATTGAAACGAATTAGGAGCAGTTCGTAAACCCATTGGCAGTCTCAAAAATTTATAAGTACCATAACAAGTATTAAAAGCTGTATACTTTGAGAATCTTCTGAAATAGGCAACTGAAAAAATCCAGAAGATAAATCAAGTGATGTTATATAATTTGGAGTATGTGTTGAAAAAGATTCCGTTAGATCTTGTAAGTCAGGAATTGTATAAAGAAATTCCTTAGTTTAAGAATTCAAATATCTAAAATCGAAACAAAAGCGATATGATAAGCTAGTTTCTTTGGTTATATTACTAGGATCTAATTTTGGCTTGTTACGTTTAGTAACTAATACAATTGGACTAGTTATAGGTACTTCTTCTTTTTCTGAAACTGGAGCTATGATACCCTGTTCTAATAACTCATCTAATTGATGCCTTAAAGACTTCTTTTTTATCTGGAGGTAAACGATATGGGCGTTGATGCTTTGAAATTGCATCATCTTTTAATTGAATCGTATGTTGAACAAGATGCGTTAGTCCAAGTCCAGGATTATCTTCAGTTACAAATAAATCTTTAAAATTAGATAAACAATCTAAAATTTTCTGAGTTTCAATGGGAGACAACTCTGGATTAATCTTAAACAATGTGGGATCTAATGCATTTTGCTCATTGTTATTATGGTTTGTATCAATAAATTTAGTATTTAATTCTACTATGGGCTGAACATGAAAACACGACCTAACATCATAAGAATTATCTAGAAGCCTTAAATTTGCTAAATTTTGCTTTTTATGCACAACAATAGTCTCATTTCCAGGGTTCAATATCTTGATAGGTACAATATGATATACATCACAAGTAACAATAGCCTTAGCAATAAACAGTCCTTTTGAACACAATGCAATATGAGGTTCATAGACACATTGCGTTCCAATAGGAATGCCTTTACTTAATTTACCTTGTAAAATACATTCTGA